>CM053753.1:99607634-99622456 GCA_028658305.1 Pachyuromys duprasi | reverse complement strand
TTATACCTTGTTTCCAGATTAAAATAGTTTTATTTTTCAAAAATTATTAAAATAAAGCTTACTGGCTATGAGGATCGATGGTACAAACAAATAATAAAAGAAGATTTTAAAAAAGGATGAGTACATTTCACCTTTACTCCATGCTGGTGTTCACCAAAGATAGCCTGATGCCACCAGGGATTTCAAATGCTTCCTATCACCTTAAAAGCAACCCAGATATAAGATGGCTTTGAAAGGGTATGGTAAATTGAATTTAATTACTTTTTTCACTTAATAATAACCCAAACAGAATAATTCAAAGAAACCTAGATATCAAGTGATATTTAATTTTAACACAGTACTACAATCCTATTATTTTGTTTATCTATGGAAGCTCACTGGCTTCCATAAACACTGGTTTAGGGCTCACTGGCTCCAGATTTTGAAGGCAGCATTAGAAGATCCCTACTTTAAAAGTGATGCAGTGAGTTTCAGGAGCACCATGAACATAAAGCAAGCTCACGCACTGTGGTGAGTTGGACAGCTTCTTCACATGGCAGAACTCTGCCAAGTGTGGAACAAAGAATTACAGAAAAATCTGCTAACAAAGGATAGATATGTGCTCTCACTGCCTTGTAACGTATAAAGCATATGTGAACAGATCTCAACTGTCACAGTAAGTACCTTGCCCTAATCAGACCAACTCACTAGCCTGGATACCATGAACAAGCACAGCAACTGCTATCCAGCCTAGGCTGCAGCCATGAGGCTTCAGAGTCCAGTGCTGTGGCTATGGTTATGGATACGATACGGGGACAGTTGCAGTCAGGGTGGGGCAGTGGTTGTGAAACTGTGGTTATGAGTGTGGTTATGAAGACTGTAGAACCATGTCTCCAACCATTATGCCTGGGATATAGGCTCTCTGGACTCTATTACATTGTTCTTACATTCAGCATCTGAAATAATAAGAGAACTCTCTGAAGATGACTTCACTCACTCTGCAACCTGATTAATGATAGTGTTTATTTGCGCACAAAAATTGAGTATGCCACATAAGTTTTACTTTATAACACCAATTCTATCATAAAGCCAGGATTCTTTAATTTTATTTGTAACTGATTTCTTTCTTAATCTTTTAATAAATCTTTATAATTTATAGATAAAATTTAATTTTTGTTCATAAATTTAATTATGTATGCATGCTGATGAAGCTCAACAATTCCATTGTGAAGGAGAGAACCCAATAAACAAACAGACAAATTACTGATTGCTCCAAATAATAGTTTTCGATTGAATAAAAGCTTCACAAAGACCAATAAGTCACATCTTTCTGTTTCTTTACTAGGTAATAGTCATATTCAAGTCAACAAGAAGCAGCCGTCAACATAACTATATCTTTATATATTAAACATGTTTTATCACATTTAGGAATATTTCTCAATTCATGCTCAATTTAAATGAATTCAGTAAGCTTGGCCCTTTAATTATAAGATCAATAGAATATTTTCAATTAAACCATATCATTAAGCATGCTGGGAAAGTAAACCACCTTTGAAAAAAATGTTAATTTTGCAATCTTACCCAACTCTTTTGTAATTATTATTTGATAATTAAATGTGCCATTGATCTATGAGCTACTAATGAAGCAGGATAATTTTTCATATGAGACTAGTTGATTCTTAATGCAAAATCTTTTAGTTACACTTGTTCACTTAACTGATTATCTTACCTCATTCAGCTCTATGAAAGGACTTTTTAAAAAGTCCTCATCATAGTAAAGCATTTGCAATCCAAACATTGTCTTTTAGTTCACCTCTGAACTATTATTTGGGACTGTCTATTGTTTGTTTGTATGTTTATGATTATATGATAATAAAATTTATCTCTACACTTTTATTATAGATAGTACATTGACTTTTCTATTACATCATTAAAATGGCCTATCCTGATTTTTTTTTACCATTCTGTGTGGCTCAACTAAAATTCACCTTTCTTTGAAATATCCTAGATTAAGCTAATGATATGTATTAGTTCACAATAAAGTCTTTGCTTTCTGAGATATTGACTGTGTCTCCTGAGTGCAGGTGTTACAAACATACACCACTCTATCCAGATTTGATATGTATCTTTTTCATGACCTTCTTCTACTATTTATCCTTAAGCATGTATATATGTACTTCTGTACGTTTATATATAAAGGGGCTAGATAAATTAATATACTACTTGCTGCTTCTTTGAAATTGTAGAAATAAGTTCAGGGAACATAGCTAAGCTCATTTTCATTTGTCCTATCTGTTTTAATGTGAGTGCACGTCACTATGCAATCAAAACAAAAACACAGATGAGCCTTCAGTTGTGTGTGCACACCTGTCACACATACCTCAGCAACCACAAGATTCTTCAGTTTTTTTTAACGTACTTACTGTTGCCAGGGTTCAAAATGACTCACTGAAGGATTTTTTCAGCACATTTTCCCTCATAGAATGAATAGTAAAATAGACTTGGATAAAGCAGAAGATAATTTACCTGAAAGAAAAATATTGGTTTAAATATTCCTCCCAAAGATGTAAGCCATTTTGAATCAGACTTTCCTTAAAAGACCCATTACAAACTGTACCAGACAGAACTAACTTTTCCCCTTAACCCAACAAGATTGCTGTTTCCTTTGGAAGAATGGTTGATTAATCTAACTGAGAAGAGATATTATCCAGAATGCTTCTGCCACACATCCAAAATAAATAAATAAAACAAGTATGTTTTCTGGCATATAGTTAATGTCACACAATGTGAAATACTGATTAAAGCTCAAAGCCTAGGATATGGGTGTATTCCAATGAGAGTTAAGCTTGGATTTATTTCCTACCATTGAGATGTCGACTGTTAAATGTGAGAAAAAGGGACAGCCCCCCTCACATCACTCTTTCCAACACTGTGTGTTAAGCATTGTCCTTCATATTTGGAGAATTACTAATCCTGAGAAACTTAAAGCCTCCTGGCAAAACAGGTTATGACCTTCAAAGCATGGAAATACTTTTCAAAATAGTCAAACATTTACAAATCAGTAATTTCCTGCACTCTTGTGAGCTCATTTTCTAAGACAAAATAATATAGGCAAGGCATGCACAGTAGAAAATATTATGTAAGGGAAAAGGTATTGTGATATTAGGTATGTGAATAAAATAAAATGACTTTTAAAACTAAATACCTGGTTGACAGTATAATAGAGAATCGATACAAATTATGCAGTAAAGAGTGGCTTGATACAGGAGCTGGCTGCATGGGATATGAGGAAGAGAGGTAAGGACGGAGAGTCATGCAGCAAAGATCTTGAGCATCTCAGAAAATACTGTAGGTAGAGTCCAATCTGAAGTCATAAAATGAATAGTGTTATAAACGGAATATACTTGAAAACTATTTAGTCTGATTATAAAATGAATTTAATGTCTTGATTTTTTTTATTCTAAGTTAAATTCTAGTATTTTGATAATCCAAGAAAGTGATTTATATGATGATGAATAGACTAAGAGTAAGGTAAAAATGGTTTTTATTCTGCCTATAATTTTCTGTATGTGTGTGTGCATATATATATTCATAATTATATATATATATATATATTCATGATTAGGCTCATTCGTCTAAACATGCCCTTTTCTTTTGAAAAAAAAAAACCGCTTTCCATTTGTTTATCTCAGAACATGTTTGATGATTACGAAAGGTTTAAATATTTTAAACAAAATCACTTGTTAGAATTTAGATGGTTATCAGATGTTACAAATTAAATGAATGATATAAAATTAGAATGAGCAAATATTTAGAGAAAAAGAGGCTGCCTAATATGAATGATAGGATAAGTGCAATAATGAATTCTACTACGGGGACTTGAATTCTATTTTGAAGTCACTGACATTTTCTCACAAAAAGGAACATGATGAGTTCAAGGGCGTTCTAACTAGTCAGAGAAATGAGCTAAAAATTGTGATGAGTTGTATGCCTCACTTTGTGTTAGCAAACAAATTAATGAGGTGTCTCTAGCAAATTAATAACTTGGAATGAATGAAAACAGTGCCCACAGGTTTTATCACATGTTCGGCACAGAGTATATAAGCTTCTCGCTACGTGTGTAGACATTCACGTTTAGGATCTTACCTTGAAAAACTCACCATGAGCTACTACAGCGGCTACTACGGAGGCCTGGGCTACGGCTATGGTGGCTTCGGAGGCCTGGGCTGCGGCTATGGCTGTGGTTGTAACAGCTTCCGCAGACTGGGCTGTGGCTGTGGCTATGGAGGCTACGGATATGGCTCTGGCTATGGAAACTATGGATATGGTTCTGGCTACGGAGGCTACAGATATGGCTGCTGCCGTCCTTCATGCTGTGGAGGATATGGGTTCTCCAGCTTCTACTGAAATCCTGCTCTAGTTACTAACCTTGACAGTTGTTCTGAGAAATCCCAGTCCAGCAGCTCTGATGGTGCCAAGACAACTGAATTGGTTAAATTCTAGAATTTTAAAGACTCTGTTTATAAAGCGTCTGCAGCCTAAGCTTGGAAACTAAGAGTGGATTTACGTTCAATTGCCAATAAATAATTCAATAAGAAATTTGAAATGTGAAATTTTCTGGTTTATTGCATTTATGTGTAGATGCAGAATATGTTGATATCTGTCAAGTAAAATGAAATGCATATACAAATATAGGCATGTAAATATCCCAACACACACATACAGCTACATATACATACATATAAACAAAGCAAGAGGAAGAGGGGCTGAGGGAGTGAATAGTATTGAAAGGGTAACAAGATAGAAATATGATTGCTATGATTGGCCAGCAATGCTTAATATAAATATTAATGTTTTATATTTACCTACTAAGTTTGTAACTTTGACAGATCAAGACTTTTGTTAACATTTGCTTCTTTAATAAACTCATTTTGTTGAACCAACCAATTGATAGGTTAGTCTATTTGGGGATTTAATTTACCAGTGTTAAAACCCTACTCTCAGTGAAAATTTACTCTGACTTATGCTTTCATTTAATGGTAGAAGTTGGGATGGTCTACCCCCATGGGCTGAGCCTATGGTATCATAGGTATTTTAAGGAGGAATTTTCTCTCTGAATTAAATAATACCCTTTGTGAATACTTATCACAAAGATTTAAAGGAGAAAAATTAATTATTACTGTTGTTGACATTCTTAGTTTAGTCAGTAATGAAACAATTTTGTTTTCTTTAAGATTTATTGATCAATTTCTATGTTGAGAAGAAATGTATTGCATTTTAAGAGTTTAACACTTTCATAAATACTGAGAATATTTTCACCCTTCTATCCATAAAAATGAGTAACAATTTATATAAGCCATGAGTTGACACTTCTAAATAACTAATAACAGCTTAAGTTTTCTTTGGATCCAATCAATAGACAGAAAAATATGGGATCCTCAACAAATATTGCAAAAAGAAATTTTAATATTTTGTTATAGAAAAATAATGAAAAAAGAAAAACAATGAAAAATTTCCAAATATTTGTTTTTATTTTATATGTGTGAGTGTTTGACATGTAAATTCACAGTGTGTGCTTTTGAGGGCCAACAGAGAATAGTGGATCTCCAGGAATTGGAGTTGCAAATGGTGATTATCCCTCACTTGGGTTCTGGAAACAAACCCATCTCCTCTGAAAGAGTAACCAGCACTCCTAATCACTGATCATATTTCCCATTTGGTACTGAACTTTTTATATGATAACAATTGGCATGGCAAAATACACCCATAAGATGGAAAAAAATGAAAAGAAAAATAAAATACTGCTTTTTGTTATATTTTCTTTAAGATGCTTTTTTCTTGTTTTAATGACAAAATAAACTTTGCATAGCATATTTGTACATCTTCTTCCATGAAGATGCATTTAACATTCATCAAGTTACTGAAGGGTTTTTTATTTGTATCCCATATTCTTTCTATGAATAAGATGATTTTATGTTTCAAAATGTTGAAAAATAAATTTAGCAAGTTACATACTCAGTATCAGAACTGTTGTCAATTATTAATATTTATTATACATTTATCTTTTAGCTAAACAGTAGTCATTCCTAAACCAGCTGTATGCCCAAATCACCACACAGAGAGTAGGATTTATTTAATTAACCTAGAGAACAATGCTGGGCAATAGTTAGGCCATCCTAACCCTCCAAGCCCACATAGTTTCCTTCCATTCAGATTTCCGTTTTAGTCATATTTTAGGTCCAGTTCATCTCTCCTTGTGGTTCCAAGTCTTCTCATGCTGCCCCCCGACTCCTCCCACTTGCTTCTTTCTCCTCCCCTATGGAAAAGAATGTCCCATCCTGTTCTCTCTATTGCTCAGCATTGGCTGGTTGTTTTATTGACAATACAGAGAACTAATGGTGGCATGTTTACACAAATGAAACAGGTGATGCTTTGAGTAAACATCACAATTCAGTGTCCAGATTGAAACCAGATAGCGGGATAGAGAAATCAGCATTTGAATGAACATTCCACAAGAACTTTATACCAACACAGAACAATAACAAGAAATTCTTTGCAATGATTTAATTACAGTCCTAAACCCTTCTTTCAAATGGCCTAACACAAAAAATCATAAACTTACTTAAAATATTATGGAAATTAAGGGTGGAATTTTTATCTGAACCTAAGAGTTGACAGACTCCATTAAAGTTTCACAAGGTTATGCCTGCACTGAATGAAAAATAAATGAATGAAATTTGGCTAGAGTAGCACAGACGCTCAGGAGACAGGCTGGTGCTGTTTTATTCCTGTGTGAAACAGAAAAATGGATGGAGTTCAGGTGAGGCTTGAAGTACTTATTGGAGTGTATGATAAGCTGCCCAAGTTATTCTCTGAATGGTCCATGCTTTAATATGATGGGTAGTCATATACTACATTTATAAAATTTTTTGAGTGCCAATTGACAGCTCTGCTTTAACACTAGGTAAGGTCAATAAAAGCAAACACATTAGAACAAAGAATATGTCCCTTTATAATTACAAATGGAATATTACAGTCTTAAAATCCATGTCATTCAAAAGTTATCATAAATCCCAAGAAAAACTTAACATGGTAATTATAGTCATAAAATAAATTATATGAGACTCAGCTTTCACGATCTGGCTACACGTGGGTGAGGTTTAGTCAGTTTCAAAGTCAGCATTGGGCATTGTTGCCTCATTGGAATGAGCCAAAGGGAGACTGAAAACTAAGCCTACATTGTTCCTAAAGAATATCTTATTATCCACTCCCCTTTTCTGATTGTGTCTTACATTTACTGAATTTAAGTTCTTCTTGAATTATAAAGCTCTTTTAAAATGAATATTCAAGTTAAGCAAGAAGGAGGACCCTGGATAAAATGATCACTCCTCACTCAGAAAATCAAACTGGACAGACATTCAAAGGAGAAAACAGGAAACAGGACATGAGCCTATCACAGAGGACCTCTGAAAGACTCTCCCCAGCAGTCAAAGCAGATGCCAAAGTTTGACGCATAGCCAAACTTTGGGCAGAGTGCAGAGAATCTTATGAAAGAAGGGGGAGATAGTAAGACTGGAGAGGACAAGAGCTCCACAAGGAGAGCAACAGAACTAAAAAAATGTCTGGGCCCAGGGATCTTTTCTGAGACTGATACTCCAAACAAGTACCATTCATGGATATAACCTAGAACCCCTGCTCAGATATAGCACATGGTGGCTCAGTACCCAAGTGGGTTCCCCAATAACAGGAAGAGGGACTGTCTCTGACATAAACTCAGTGGGTGGTTCTTTGATGACTTCCCCCTAAGGGTGGAGCAACCTTGCCAGGCCACAGAGGAAGACAATGCAGCCAGGGTCAGATGGAAGGGAAGCAGGATCTCTCCTATCAGTGGACTTGGAGAGGGGCATGGGAGGAGATGAAGGAGTGAGGGTGGGATTGGGAGGAAATAAGGGAGGGGGCTACAGCTGGGATGCAATGTGAATAAACTAATTAATAAAAAATAAATATTTAATTAAAAATGAATGTTCAGAGGATTTTAGGTGATAAAATACGCAGGAAGTAACAAATAACCATTAATTAACATTTTAGGCAGGTTCAGTAGGTATTGTAGGTATTACATCAAAATTACTTGAAAGCAAATAAAACAACAGAAGAGTACAAATAGGCAAAGTATTGTGATGGTTTCATGCCTTATACTGGGTATGAAGAACTAAACAATGTTGATTTGAGTGAGCAGGCTGTGGTCAAGTTCATTTTAGCTCCTCATCCCTTCACTTGGGTAAGCATGAACAGTGGGAAACTGAAATCGGGTGATGATTGAAATGGGACATGAAAGACAAAGACTACAAATAACAGACAGGGAAAGAGAGTAACAAGAAGAGAATAGGCAGATGTCATCTGGCAAAGACCTGAAGCTGGACCCCCTGTAAAGACAAGACAAGCTTAAGAGAGTTCTGCCAAGATGTTGACTGGACTTTTAATCACTGTCATTATCTCTCCTGTTGTAACTAGATTGTGGTATGTTGTTAAACAAAAATAAATATCACATAATTGAGTGTAAATCCCCAAAGAATTGTGACAGTCAAGCATATTCAAAGTCTTATACTTCTAGAAATCAGGTGACAATTTTTGGCTCTTGACAGTGAGTCAAGTCCCTGACTCACCTAATACAGAATCATGTGACTTTTTTGAAAACATTGATACATTTTAATCTAGGCTATTTCCCAAATTTTATTTTTGATTCAAACCAAAGTTGCACACTCAAGAAATTTAATTTACATTCAGAAATACTTAGTGTGTTTGTTATTGTCTCATAATAGTTCTTTTAAGGTCTATCATTATCTTTGTTCTTGGAAGATACGGTGACTCTGTCTAATAATGCTACAGCACTAAGTTCTGAGACAAACTCACTAGGTAGCCAAATAAATCTTAAACATGCTTAACAGATGTTGGTCAAATGACAGTGGATAGATGAATGTGTTGTCTCAGGTAATTATGATTCATGGAATGACACAAAGGAGGGGCACGTGTTTTATCACATCCTCTACCCAGAGTATATAAGCTTCGCTGTAAGTGTGATGTTCACACTCACCCTTTCACCTCAAATACAAGAACAACCCTACCACTCCTGACACCATGAGCTACTACAGCAGTTACTACGGAGGCCTGGGCTATGGCTATGGTGGCTTCGGAGGCCTGGGCTGCGGCTATGGCTGTGGCTGTAACAGCTTCCGCAGACTGGGCTGTGGCTGTGGCTATGGAGGCTACGGATATGGCTCTGGCTATGGAAACTATGGATATGGTTCTGGCTACGGAGGCTACGGATATGGCTGCTGCCGCCCTTCATGCTGTGGAGGATATGGGTTCTCCAGCTTCTACTGAACACATTGCTGATATCAGAAGCAAATAGGAGACTTCCAAATATATGTGGTCCTGTTCTTTGGTCTTATTCCAGACATGACCTTATTCCAGACAGAAATGTGTCCATTTTCTCTGACATTTATTTATACAAATTAGGAATGCTTTAACAGCTTCTGTGAACATTTTGTACTTCTGTACAAATACTTAACCTCGCCAAACCATTACCAAAATGCATATTTAATATGAATGAAACCTTTAATTTACTGTTTTGCTTTTTAAATTACTGTAACCATATTATGTTTCTAGCAGTATCTTAGGTAAAAATTATACTTTATTATCTAATAAATATTTGAATTTTTACCATTACTTCAGCATCTTATTTTGCAATATAAATATTAGTGAGTGTTCATATCTTGCTATACACTACTGGTTGATGGAAATGATTCTAACTCATTTTCTAACTAATTCTACACAAGCTGTGAAGAACAAATAGGAATAACTTGCTTCTATTTGCTCATTCAAGATATAAACCCTCTCAAATGCTTCTCAACTGTTCAGTCACTGATGAAGCGCCTTCTTCTGTTTTACTGTTAAACACTGTTATTGGCTGCATCTTCTTTTGGTAATACTGTTCTAGCCAATCACAACATTGCCTATTCCTAACCTTCGTCTTAGGGAATGGTAGGCATAGGCGAGTCTTACTCCTTTCCTTAGTATATACCGTGAGCTAAGGTGCCTCTGGTGAATATGCTATGTCAGGAACACAAGACAGCGCTAGAGCTTCTTACATCACAATCAGTTCACAAGGTGGTGGAGATTCAGTGGCACAAATTTGCAAGATAAACCTGGCTCTCCCTGTTATCATGGCAGAGAAAAGCATAGATTCTTTATTTTTAAGATTTATTATCATTTTAATTGTGTGTGTGTGTGTGCGTGCGTGCATGTGCTTGTGTGTATGTGAGACAGACAGAGAGAGAGTGAGAGAGAGAGAGAGAGAGAAAGAGAGAGAGAGAGAGAGAGAGAGTTACTTGTCTTCCAGTAGGTATATGCAGAAGAGTAAATAAGCCCACAAAGGCCAGAGACATCTGATTCCTTTGGAATGGGAATTATACATGGTTGTGTGCCACCTGACCTGGGTGCTAGAAGTTGTTTTTGAGTCCTCTGCAAGACCAGTATGAACTCTTAACCATAGAGCCATCTCTGCAGTTCCATGAATACATGATCTTTTATTCCAATGATAATTACTAATATTAACTCTGAAATCATGTATACATACACACATACACATGAGCATGTGAGCAGACACACATGCAAGCAAGCACACACACAACACACACACATTTGTTGTTATAAAGTGACTATTAAGAGTGAAAGCTAGATGTTAAAGAAGTAGGTTGGTAGAAATGTAAAGATAAATTTTATTGATAGGATAAGTGACCAAATTAGTGTAAGAGTAAAAGCTGGAGAGGCAGCCACTCTGCCATGAGTTCTATTCGTTTGTCAATGGACTGCAAAGTCCAGCTACCAAAGTGAGAGGCTAAGACCAGGTCCAAACCAAAAATTTACAAATACACTAATCAAGCAAGCAAGCAAACAAATAAGTGAACAAAAACTTACAAAAGTTGAGGTGGAAGGTCTATGTACACAACAGGCAGACAGCAGTTGAGTAAGCCATATTAAGGACCAAACCAGGTTAAAGCCCAGGGACAGTTATAAATTCTCTGTCACTGGTCTTTTATGCACATAGCAGATGTTCAAATAACAGGTCCCTTGGAATCAACACCATCATGATCCTAGGTGTACACCTTTTATTGCTGTTCAGATGAGGTGATTATACTTTTTACTGGGTTTGATTTGTCTAATAAGTTCTTATGCCTGCTTTTCTTTGATATGATATTAACAAGCATAAGTACACATATCCATATAGTCCCAATATGTAGCAATAAATTAATAGGATAACATTCTGTCTACTCCTAAGAATAAATGATTTGTCACTGCTACATAAGTTGTTCCAAATGTATTTCAAGTGTCCACCCAGGCACACAGTTGTCCTCCATCTTTATTATTTTTAATTAATTAATTTTTATAGGTTATTTTTATAATTCATTCACTTTATATCCCAAATCTCATCTCCTCCTGGTCCCATCCTCCTTCTCCCTTTCTTCCATACCTCTTCCCAAGTCCACTGAAATGGGGAGTCCTCCTCTTCTACCATTTGGCCCTAGCCTATCAAATCTCATCAGGACTGCCTGGGTCCTCTACTTCTGTGGCCTGTCAAGGCCACCCTGCCAGTATGGGATGTAATCAAAGAGCAGGCAATGGAATCCATGCCAGAGACAGTCCCTGCTCCCCTTACTAGGAACCCACAGGGAGACTTAGCTGCCTATGGTTACATCTGAACAGGTGGTCTGGATCTTCTTCATGCATGGTCCTTGATTGGTCCATCAGTATCTGCATGCCCCCCTGGGCCTAGATCTTTTGGCTTTGTTTGTCTCCTTATGGTGCTCCTGTCCCTCCAGGTCCTTCTATACCTTCTTCGTCCATAAGATTCTCTGCTCTGCCCAACATTTGTCTGTGAGTCTCCATATGCCTTCATTCCCTGCTGGGTCAAGTCTTTCAGAGGACGTCTATGATAGGCTCTGTTCCTGTTCTCTCTTTTCAACTGCTTCTGGTGTCTATCCTGCCTGTAATTCTGATTAAGAAGCATTCTCCATAGGTCCTCCTTGTTATTTAGCTTCTTTAGGTCCATGGATTTTAGTTATGGTCATTGTATATTATATAGCTAATATCTGCATATAAGTGAGTATATACCTTGCATGTCTTTCTGCTTCTGGGTTAATGCACTAAGAATGATCTTTCTTAGTCCCATCCATTTGTATGCAAATTTCATGATTTCCTTGTTTTTAATACTTGAGTAGTATTCTATTGTGTAAATATACTACAATTTCTGTATCCACTCTTCAGTTGAGGGACACCTAGATTATTTCCAGATTCTGGCTATTACAAATAAAGCTGCTCTGAACATAGTTGAGCAAATGGCCTTTGTTGTATGGTTGTATATCTTCCATGTAAATACCCAGGAGTAGTTTAGCTGGGTCTTAGGTAGCACTATTCCCAATTTTCTGACAAAGTTCCAGATGGATTTCCAAAGTGGTTGTACAAGTTTACAATCCCACCAGCATTTGAGGAGGCTTCCCCTTTTTCCATGCCATGGCCAGCATGTGCTGCCACATGAGCTTTTTTTATTTTAACCATTATTATAGGTGTTTAAAATGGAATCTCTGAGTCATTTTGAGGATGGTCAACATTTCTTTAAGTGTTTCTCCACCATTCAGTATTCCTCTGTTGAAAATTCTCTATTTAGCTCTGTACCCCATTTTTAATGGTTTGGTGATCTTTAATTTCTAAAGTTATTTATATATTTTGGATATTAGCCCTCTGTAGGATATAAAGTTGATGAAGATCTTTTTCTTAGGGCTGAGGAGATGGCTCAGCAGATAAAAACACTGTCAGCTTCTCCAGAGGTCCTGAGTTCAAGTCCCGCAATCACATGGTGGCTTATAACTGTCTCACTGGGGATCTGATGCCCTCTTCTGGCTTGGAGGTGTACATGCAAAAAGAGCACTCATCTATATAAAACCCTAAAAAAAGAAAAAAGAAAAAAAGAAAGAAAGAAAGAAAAAAGGAAAAAAAAAGATCCTTTTTGAGTCTGTAGGCTGTCATTCTTTTCTATTGGCAGCTTCCTTTGCCTTACAGAAGTTTTTGTGTTTGCTTTTTTAGTTTGTTTCATGAGGTCCCACTTATTAATTGTTAGTCATAGAGCCTGAGCTGTTGGTGTTTTGTCCAGGAAGTTGTCTCCTGTGCCAATGAGGTCAAGGTGCTTTTTCTTCTAGCAGGTTTAGTGTGTCTGGGATTATGTTAAAGTATTTTTAAGAGGTATTTATTTACTTATTTGTTTTAATATTAGTTAGAGTTTATTAACTTTGTACCCCAGCTGTATCCCTCTCCCTCATTCCCTCCCATTCCCACCCTCACTCACTCATCTCCTCTCTGTTCCTTTCCAAGTCCACTGAGAGGGGAGGACCTCCTCCCCTTTCATCTGACCCTGTTTTATCAGGTATCATCAGGACTGGCAGCAAAGTCCTCCTCTGTGGCTTAGCAGAGCTGTTCCACCCTCGGGAGGAGGAGGGGAGGAGGTTAAACAGCCCGCCATTGAGTTCATGTCAGAAATAGTCCCTTTTCCCCTTACTAGAGTACACAGTTGTATGCTGAGCTACCATCTTTTGGCTTCATCAGAGCAGAGGCTCTAGGTTATATCCATACATGGGTCATACTAACTTCCTCTTCTTTCATATGATTCCCTCCACTTTGCCGAAAGTTTGGTTATGAGTTTCAGTATAAGCTTTGATACACTGCTAGGTAGAGTCTTTCAGAGGCCCTCTGTGGTAGGCTCCTGTTCTGGTACTTGTTTTCTCCTACATCCAATGTCCATCCCATTTGTCTTTCTAAGTGAGGATTGAACATCTTTCCTCGGGTCCTCTTTCTTGTTTATCATTTTTAGGTGTATAGATTTCATTATGTTTATCATATCTTATGGGTCTATGTAAGTCAGTATGTACCATGTGCGTCTTTCTCCTTCTGGGATACCTCACGTAGAATGATCTTTTCCAGATGCCACCATTTGCCTGCAAATTTCATGATGTCCTTGTTTATAATTGCTGAGTAGTATTCCATTGTGTAATAATACCAAAATTTCTGTATCCATTCTTCCATCGATGGACATCTGGGTTGTTTCCAGGTTCTGGCTATTGCAAATAAAGCTGCTGCAAACATGGTTGAGCAAATGTCATTGTTCTGTACTTGAGTGACTTTTGGATATATGCCTAAAAGTGGCATAGCTGGATCTTGTGGAAGCACTATTCTTAATTGTCTGAGAAAGCACCAGATTGATTTCCAGAGTGGTTGTACAAGTTTCCATTCCCACCAGCAATGGAGGAGAGTTCCCCTTTCTCCATAACATCTCCAGCGTGTGTTGTTTTAATTTTAGCAATTTTGATGAGTGGAAGGTGAAATCTCGGGGTTGTTTTGATTTGCATCTCTCTGATGGCTAAGGACGTTGAACATCTCTTTAAGTGTTTCTTTGCCATTCCATATTCCTCTGCAGAGAATTCTCTGTTTAGCTCCCTACCCCACTTTTTAATTGGATTGCTTGATTTATTGCTTTTTAACTTTTTTAGTTCTTTATATATTCTGGATATCAGTCCTTTGTCAGATATAGGGTTGGTGAAGATCCTTTCCCAGTCTGTTGGCTGTCATTTTGAAGACAGTGTCTTTTGCTTTACAGAAGCTTTTCAGTTTCATAAGATCCCATTTCTTGATTGTTGCTCTTAGAGCCTGTGCTGTTAGTGTTCTGTTCAGGAAGTTGTCTCCTGTGCCAATGAGTTCAAGGGTCTTCTCCACTTTTTCTTCTAAGCAATTTAGTA
>CM053753.1:99572461-99607134 GCA_028658305.1 Pachyuromys duprasi | reverse complement strand
TACCTACATATGTAAATCAAACAATTTTAAAACTGAAATCACACATTGATCCCAACACCCTAATAGTGGGAGACTTCAACACTCCACTCTCACCAAGGGACAGATCATCCGGTCAGAAGCAAAACAGAGAAACAAGGGCACTCACAGACACCCTATATCAAATGGACCTAATAGATGTCTACAGGACCTTCCATCCTAGATCAAAAGAGTATACCTTCTTTTCAGCACCTCATGGAACCTTCTCCATTGAATGATTTTGCTTCTTTGTAAAATATTAAGTATTCATAGGTGTGTGGGTTTATCTCTGGGTCTTCTATTTGGTTCCATTTATCTTCCTTTCTGTTTCTATGTCAATATCATGTAGTTTTTATTACTATTGTTCTGTAGTACAGCTTGAAGTCAGGGATGGAGATACCTCCAGACAATCTGTTGTTGTATAGGATAGTTTTGGAAATTCCGGATTTTTCTGTTTCTTCATATGAAGCTGAGAATCCTGTGAAGTTGGATCCTGTTTCCTCATCCAATCTGTTAGTCTGTGTCTCTTTATTGGAGAGTTGAGTCCATTGATGTTTATAAATAACAGTGACCAATGAATATTAGTTCCTTTTATTGTGGGTTTGGTGGTATTACTGTGATTCATTGCTTGTTTTCTTTTAAATTTTTGGGAAATTATCTATATGCTATCTTTTCTTGGATGTAGTTGTTTTCATTGGATTGGTGTTTTCCTATCTAGTATCTTCAGTAGGGCTGGTTTACTGTGTAGATATTGCTTAAATTTAGTTTTGTCATGGAATATTTTGTTGTCTCCATCTATGTTGATTGAAAGCTTTGCAAGGTGTAGTAGTCTGGGTTGGCATCTGTGGTCTCTTAATGTCTGCATGACACTTGCCCAGGCCCTTCTGGCTTTCATAATTTCTGATGAGAAGTCTGATGTGATTCTGATAGGTGTACCTTTTTATGTTACTTGACCCTTTTCTCTTGCTGCTTTTAATATCTTTTCTTTGTTCTCTAGATTTAATGTTTTGACTATGATGTGATGTGATGTGATGTGTTTCTTTTCTGGTCTAGCCTATTTGATGTTCTGTAGGCATCTTTTATGTTCATGGACATCTCTTTCTTTAGGTTGGGAAAATTTTCTTCTATGATTTTCTTGAAAATATTTTCTGGACCTTGGATCCTGGAATCCTCTTTTTCATCAATTCCTATTATTCTTAGATTTTGTCTTCTCATAGCATCCTCAATTTTTTGGATATTTTGTGTTTGGGACTTTTCCAATTTTAGCTTTTCTTTGAGAGAAGTATCAATTCCTGCAAGTATATCTTCAGCATCAGAGATTTTTCTCTCCCATGTCTTGTATTCTGTTGGTGATGCTTACTTTTGTGGTTCCTGATCTTTTCTCAAAGTTCTCCAGCTCCAGGCTTTTCTCAGTTTGTGGAGTTTTTTGTTTGTTTGTTTGTTTTTTCTTTATATTTATTCTAATTCTGTTTCATGCCTTGCACCATTTCCTTCATCTATTTGAATTTGGATTCCTGTCTCTTTATTATGGTCTCTATTTTTTTGTTCGTTTTCTCTCTCTATGCCACTAATTTTATCTCTACTTGTGCCTCTATTTGTTTGGCTATATTTGCCTGTGTTTCTTTGAGAATTTTGTTCATTTCCTCTTTCTTTCCCTCCACTTGGTTGGGCAAATCTTTGAGAGATTTGTTCGTTTCCTCTTTAACTGTCCGTATTTGTATGGTTATTGCTTTGAGAGATTTGGTTGTTTCTTCTTTATGTGTTTCAAATAATTGGATAAGCATAGCTTTAAAGTCATTTTCCTGTGTTTCCGATGAAAATTGGAGTATCCATCAATTTTAGGGTTTGCTGGTGAGGCCATGATGTCCTGATTTATGTTGGATGTGTTCCTTGGCCGACCCCTGGCCATTGGCTTATCCATAACCTTCCCTGTTTGTTCCTGGATTCTTCAGTTCAGACTGGTACTGTCTTTCTCTGGTGTCTGGAGAATTATTTAGGAAGTGGAGAGAGGTCCTGTGGTTTCAGTGTGTGCATTGGTGTTTCAACTGTACCTGTTGGAAGAAAGTCTGCTGGTGCAGAAGGACAATTGCAAGTGAGCATGTGCATGGCAGTGTGCATGGAAGTGTGCTTTGAGGGACAGATAGAGAATGTTAAACCCTTGAGTGTGTGGGAAGGGCTCTGCCTTGCAGGCATCTAAGGGCTTACTTTTGCATACACTTTAAATGTAGCAGGCACTGGTGATAATTGAGGTGCAATTTCTTTATGCAAATGCCCTGAATACCTCAGTGGCCTACAGGTTACTGGCATTTGGCTTGTCTGAGCTCCTGGTGTTATTTGCCTGAACTCTCCTGTTGGACTTGCAGAGTAGGGGAGTCTAGGTCTCAAAAGACACTGTTTCCCACAGTGGGTGTGTGGGTGGGAGGGGTCTGATATCTGGCTGCTAGTTTAGAAGGGCCCTGGATCTGAGGCTCCGCAGGCACTTAAAGGTGAACTCACTCTTAAGCAGGTCACATTGTCAAGGACTTGGGTTTAAGGGCTCTCTATTCTCTGTTTTGGACCTGCTTAGTCATATGCAGGAGGACTGAACTCTGCCAGCTCAGTGCTGCTGCAGCCACCAGGTTAGGAAGTCCAGCTGCAGCTGGAGACTGGGATGCTGGTCTAGATGCCTTCTGGGAAGTCCTGGAGGCCTTCCACTGTGGTCTCCAGTGGAGGACCAGGTGCCTGGTGTGCCTTGTTTGCTTGGCTGGCGGCTCTGCTGAACGTTGGTGGCTATATAGCCTACTATCTGCCACCAAGGGTTTGGGTGGGCCAAACAGTCAGTGGCTGGGAGACCCTGTGGAGTCAGTATGGCTGCTCACAGACCTGAGACACAGGGAGGATGGTGCCGCAGATCTGGGACTCTGAAGGCAGGTACAGCTGGCAGCTGCAGTGAGAGGCTAGGAGCCCTACCTCTGCTGTTGCATTCCCCAGGTAGTGAGTACTAAGCTGAGAATCTTGGTGAGCCAGCTGTGCAGAGAAGGAAAGAGGCTCGAAAAGGGGGAGTGCAGGCAGATCAAATGATCATTTTTCTCCTTCCCCAAAGAAGTCCGTGGGGTGGCCTGAGACTAAAGGTCTCACCTAGTGTGATGTTCCCTCTTCAGAAAGCCTCACCATCATTTCCCTGGCTTTAGTTGTCTCTCCACTCACCAACTCCTGCACTTCAGCAACTCTACAACTCAGAAACTGTTTGTGCTCCTCGCTGACATTTTGGATCCCCCTATGTAAAAGTCTTTGATCAACTTGGATTTTAATTTTGTGCAGGGTGATAAACATGGATCTATTTGTATTTTTCTACATGTCAACATCAAGTTAGACCAGCACCATCTGTTGAAGATGCAATATTTTTTTCCATTGTATTATTTTGGCTTCTTTGTCAAAACTAAGGTGTCCATAGTTGTGTGGATTTATTTTGGGGGTCTTTGATTCAATTTCAATGATTTTCCAATCTATTTCTATGCCAGTAGCAGACAGTATTTATTACTGTTGCTTTATAGTAAAGCTTGAAATCAGTGATGGAGATACCTCCAGAAGAACTTTTATTCTAGAGGATTGTTTCAGCTATTCAGGGATTTTTTTTGGCTTTTCCATATAAATTTGACAATTGTTCTTTCCAGTTCTTTAAAGAATTGTTTTGATATTTAATGGGAATTGCGTTGAATCTGTACATTGCTTTTGGTAAAATGACTATTTTTGCAATGTTGATCCTACTGATCCATGAGCAGCAAAGATCTTTTCATCTTCCAATGGTCTCTTATAAAGACAACCTATTTGCCATCATCATGATGCAAGAAACACAAATGACATAGTGTCCTACAAAATATATGATGGAAGCAGGTGTGTATGTGTGTTCATGCACATTCATGCAAGTGTGTGTGTGTGTGTGTGTTAGGGTATCCTTCTGATTCCTTTTCAATTTCTTAAATGACCCTTAATGTTGTATAGTCATTCTCCACTGTGGATGACACAAAGTGAAATGTTAGTCAATAGTACACAGGACTATTTACTGATAAGAGCTTCTTCTGGTTGAGAACAATCCTATTATGATCCAAAAGCTCGTGACTCTTTCTTCCCAGGGATTTTCTACTCAGAACTTCCTTAAGGCGATGCAGAACTACTTGGCTTGCTGCTTTCTCTACAATCTATTATTTCTGGTTCAGCACCTAGGATATCAATAGTAAATCTGGACCGGATCTTTCTCCAAGTTTCTTAGCCAACATATGAAATAATCATATGTGCATCCAGTTAATCAAATTTGGTCCCTTACTATTGATGTCAGATACCTTTGTTTACTTCTGTACACTTAAAAGAGAAGAACAGTTGTTTGAATGAATTTTTATGGAATAAATTATTTTTATATAATATGCTACTTATGTTTCAAATCAGACAATAGAAAAAAAGAAATAAAGCAAGACAAGAGGGAAGGTAATGAGGAAGAAAGAAGGAAGGGTGGAAGGAAAGAGGTAGAGAGAAAAAAGAAGAGAGGGGGAGAAAGTTTTTACATTCATTATGATTGCTTTTTAATTGAACTTGTTTTGGTAACAAAAACAATTACTGAATTAGTAAAAAATATTTAGTTGAGGAGAAAAAATGGAGAGAAGGAAATTTTCCTCTTTTAAATTTGGAGGAAGGAATCAATTAATTCACAAATAAAGGGTTGAGTCACTTATTTGCATGCCTTCTGAATTTTTGTAATAGCTAAATGGAAAACAAAGATAATTAGTATTTAAGTATTGTCAAACTGGAAGAAAGGGGTATAAAGACATTCCAGTACAACTCATTTGCAAATATAATAATTAATTTTGTTGCTGAAGTTTGGAAATTGCATGTTCTAAATACCCTGAACAGAGTTATTCCACAGCTTATGCTCTGAAATGTTCCCTGTGGGTTAATGGCTGCGGTTACCATTCTGTATGATTTATGATCTTGAGTTTTCATTTTTTACTGTCAACTCTAAAATTTAACGGCATGTAAACACACATTTGCTCTCTAAGGGATGTTATTATATTTAGAGATTGCCCTGATGACACATTTTTAAAAAAATAGTGGATGTTTTTATTATTTAGAACATATAACATGCGATTGCTCACCATAATTTTCTGCAGACAGTCATTGCATTGACTAAACATGACCTTGTCTAGCATCTACATTTGTTTTAACTGCTGGCCTCATTTGAAGTCTTTTTAAAAATTCATTTCTGTTGAAAACTGTCAAGATGCTATTAAAATTGACTTGTACCCAATGTAATTAGTGCTTCTGAACATCATGGCTTTTAGAAGCGAATTTCAAAAGCTATATTTACTATCTTGATCACATTGCTAAGAAATTGGAAGCAAGAAAGCAGAAATTTATTTCCATATTGAGGTCATTAAAGTAGTTCTGTTATAGGCAACCAAATTTTTGTTTACATCTAATGCACTGGTTCTCAATCTTCTTACCACTGTGATTCTTTAATGCAGTTCCTCATGTTGTGGAAGCCCCCAACTGTAAGATAATGTTGTTGCTACTTCATAACTGTATTTTTGCTGATGTTATTAATCACAATATAAATATAAGATAGGTAGGATATCTGGCAAATGACCACAAAGGGGTCACTACCCACAGGTTGAGAACTGCTGATATAGTGCATTACTCACCTATCAGAACATTAGAACATGTGCAAACAGAAGGCTGTTTGAATATGGAAGGCATGGGTTCTTCCTTTTGGACAAACTGACAATGTCTTACTGCTTAGTAATGCTTTAGTCTTGCCTTCAACTTAAACCTTACCTCCTTAAAACCTCAAAGAAGGATTTGGGGCATCACTAGATCTCACTGTCCTTCCAAATGTAACTACACTAAATGTATCTCATTTGTCTGCTGAGGTGGGAGAGAAGCAAAAAACCTGTGAGTCATGATTTTTATTATTATTATGGGCGTGGTGAGTGGTTTCATAGTGTTCATGAGAATGCCAGAAGACAAGGTACACGTCTCTCCTTACCTTTCTACCAAGTGGCTTTCCAGGCTTGAACTCAGTCATCAGGCTTGGCAGTAAGTGCCTTTACCAACTAAGTCATCTCACAGGCCCTCTAGGTCCTTATTTTGAAGGATTTAATAATGCCAATTGCAACTAACTTGCCAGTGAACTGTGATGGCATAACATAAGATCTAACATGAATATTAAAGGAAGAAATAGGAACATGAATACTTTTTTGAAGTAAAAACATATGAAAAGTGATTGTTTGTTTACCTTCATTGAAAGCTGTTTGTAAGGAATAAATCATGGACACTGGCTTTTACTTAGAATGTCTGGACCTGTTCATTTATTGCTGTGTGTCACTGAATTCTAACTCTGCCATTTTTGTTAGTCTCTTTGTTAAAAGCCTTTTGTTTAAGATGGCTTCATGTTATTTGCGTGACAAATGTTCCTGTTGTTATAATGCAGCTTTCAATGTGCTGAAATTAAAAGAAATCTGAGAAAATTTAGGTCAAGTTCCATAGTATTACAGCAAAGTTCATTTATCAGAGATGCAACTCAATGAAATATCAAATGCAGCAATAGATACACTTACCTAGATGAGTTATGATGTGTCTTTACATTCAAAACCTCATCAGATTACAGGTTCCTCTCTTTATTTCTCTCCTTGGAAGGCAAAGTACTGTGATGAGGGACCATGTTTGCAACCTAGGAGCTTTGGGGGAGCATTCAAGTGAGAACTGCATCTGCGACAATCTCCGAAGCGCACAATTTCCTTTTACAACTTCCTCTTGGAAAAAAAACATGTTTCCCTTCAAATTCTTTTTGCTCATCTAGGTGCTGTGGCATCCTCCAGTCCTTCTTATCATATTTGTATTAGCTCATTGTCTGGAAAACCCTAGAACTGATCTGCACAGTACCATAATCTGTCTTCCAGAAAGCTGAGCTTCATGCTTTTAAAACCTTAAAAATCAACAAAGTCAGATCATTTTTATAGCAAAGCTAGATCTTTAACTCAAGAATCCTGAGTCTCTTACCCAGGGTCCTCCTTCTTGCTTAGCTTCTTTAGGTGTATAGATTTTAGTATGTTTATCCAATATTATATGTCTAATATTCACTTATAAATGAGTATATACCATGTGTTTTTCTACTTCTGGGATCAGGATGATCTTTTCTAGTTCCATCCATTTGCCTGCAATTTCATGATTTCCTTGTTTTTAATTGCTGAGGAGTATTCCATTGTATAAATATACCACAACTGATGTATTCATTCCTCAGTTCAGGGACATCCGGGTTGTTTCCAGATTTTGTCTATTTGGAATAAAGCTGCTACTAACTTGGTTGAGAAAATGTCCTTGTTGTATACGTGAAATGTAGCCCATGGAAGCTCAGTCTCTAAGTGGGTTCCCTAATAAGAAAGGCGGGGGCTGTCTCTGACATGAACTTAGTGGCTGGCTCTTTGATCACCTCCCCCTGAGCAGGAGGATGGGCAGCAAGAACACAGAGGAAGACAATGTAGCCAGTCCTGATGAGACCTGATAGTCTAGGGTCAGAGGGAAGGTGAGGAGGTCCTCCACTCTCAGTGGACTTGGGGAGGGGCATGGGAAAAGAAGAGGGAGGGAGGATGGGATGGGGTATGATGGAGGGGACTACAGCTGGGACACAAAGTGAATAAACTTTAATCAATAAAAAATAAATACATATAATTTCCTGCACTCTACCCAAGGTTTGGTTATGAATCTCAGCATCTGCTTTGATACACTGCTACATAGAGTCTTTCAGAGGCCCTCTGTGGTAGGCTTCTGTCCTGTTACTCGTTTTCTCCTACTTCCAATGTCCATCCCATTTGTCTTTCTAAGTGAGTATTGATCATCTTTCCCCTGGTCCTCTTTCTTGTTTATCTTCTTTAGGTGTACAGATTTTAGTATGTTTATCCTATCTTATAGGTCTAGTATCTGCTTATAAGTGAGTATATTCCATGTGTCTTTCTGTTTGTGGGATACTTTACTCAGGATGATCTTTTCTAGATCCTATTATTTGCCTGGAATCATATGAAAGAAGGGGGAGTTAGTATGACCTGGAGAGGACAGAAACTTCACAAGGATGTAGCCTATAGCAGCTCAGTATCCAAGTGGATACCCTAGTAAGGGAACAGGGACTGTTTCTGACATGAACTCAATGGCTGGCTCTTTGATACTCCCCCTCCCCTGAGGAAGGAGCAGCCTTGCTAGGTAAGAGAGGATGACATTGCAGTCAGTCCTGAAGAGACTTGATAAGCTACGGTCAGATGGAAGGGTAGGAGGTCCTCTCCTATCAGTGGATTTAGTGAGGGGAAGGGAGGAGATGAAGGAGGGACAGTGGGATTGGGAGGGAAGGAAGAAGAGGGCTACAACTGGGATACAAAGTAAATAAACTGTAACTAATATAAAAATAAAATTTTAATTAAAAATAAATAAATACATAATAAAACAGAGGATTCTGATAAAAGGCTCTATCTTCAGACATAGGAAGCCCCAAGCACAGAGGAGACATGTATAGATCTCAGATGTACAACAGTCTATTTTAAAAGAACTTTCTCAGCCAGGAGCAGTGGAGCGTGTCTGTAATCCCAGCACTCAGGGAGGCAGTGGTGGCAGATATCGGGGTTTGAGGCCTGCCTGGTCTACAAAGCAAGTGCAGGACAGCCAAGGCTACACAGAGAAACCCTATCTCGACAATCCAAATCAAAAACCTCTCCTCTTCTACCTCTCATGCTGCCTATGTTTCTGTGGCTCTGTCTCTCTCTGTGTGTCTCTTTCTGTCAGCACCCCTCTTCTCTTCTTCCCTCCCTCCTTCCATTCCCTTCTCTCTAACATCAAGAAGCTAATGGGGTAAAAGCACCTTCTTACTTACTTGCCAACCTCTGTACTTGTCATTTAATTCATTCCTGGATCCTCCATCCTCTGTCCTTCCCCACACTGTCTCTCAGTTGTAGGTGACTTAGTAAACACTCTAATACCCCCTTTCCTCTCAAGTCCAGACTTGTCATTGTACCAGCATTGACACACAGTGTAGTCAGTTGTAGGCAGTTTTCTGAAAGAGCGTTAGCTTAAGCTATATGGCAGGCTCTGCCACTTCCCAGTGTGACACTGCTTACGTTATTCAATTCTGTTGTGCTTCAGTGCTCTCAGATGTAAGGTCGATTAATAATACCAACAATTTCACAGAGCCCTTATGAAGCTTAACAAAATAATACAGCCCTTACACCGTTACTTGCCATATCATATATGATCAGTATGTGTAAGTTGCCACCTTCTTGCTTATATGAGTCTGCATCTGGTTTCATGTCCATTTTCTATTAACTGTGTATTGCTAGAAAACACAGCTCAGTGAACCTCAGTACTATTGACTATACAACAGCAAAGTCTATGCTTATGTCATTCACACTTGGAGACAGTAAGAGGATCTCCTTGGGATTAGCCACACTGAAGGTTATTGGCCATCTGCTTGGGTGAATTGGAGGCTTGGGTCTACTCTATGCCTGTCACCAATTAGACTAGACCTGCGGTGTTCTTATGGAATGGCAGGAGTAAAAATGTCAAGAATATTTGTATATAGACATTCATCCCAGCACTCACTTCATCAGCTCATCCTCTCTACATGTCATACTGTATTATATAATGGAGCCAGAAATGAGAAAGCGCAACTGTAAGACAAGAGAAAGTATGCATGAAGTGGTAAGGTTTTGAATTCTGCACACTCCCCACTGTCTAGCGTCTTTTCTTGAAAATTATTTTATTCGGATAAACCTGACACAAGAAACCCTCCTCAAGTTGTTGAAACTCAAATCTGTTTGCCAGTCTGTAGGGATGCTGCAAAGCAATAAAAGGTACCCTGTCTAATGGAGGCCTGAAATAAAGTACAAAAATCACTGTCATAGAAGAATGTCCATGTCAAGAAGTGTGAATAATTATGTAAAATTCATATAACCAGGCTTCCAATAGTACTTGAGGCTAATTTTGGAACTTCTCACAGTCTGACCTGTCTTCTTCTATCTATTCCTGTGAAATGGATCTGGATGTATATCTGCGTGACAGGCAAGTGTTGGCATGCTTCCACCAAGAGACAATTCCCTCACACAGGGAACCTTCCCAGCCCCAACCTTCCCAGACAGCTTTGCACCCGGTGCTCCAAAACTGAAAAGTCAAATCATAAAAAATAATTAGCCATTTATCTCTCTCATCTCATTCACTGACTACCAAATTATCTTTAATCTTGTGTTTAATAGTTTTCAGAGAGGCTATTTCCATCATTACCAATTCTCTCTGTTTCCAGCTTCTCATCACTTCATCATGTTCTTCTCAGCTGACTTTTACTAACTAGTGTTTGCTTGTCTTTTGTCATAAGATGCTGCTCCTGTTGAGTAGAAATCCAAAGGTGAAGGCAGACTGTGTAGATTCTAGTATGAACTTGACTGCTGCCCAGTAGAGTTAATACCCTATGACCCAGCACAATCGATTTTCATCTCTTTGCTTGTTTGCTGCACATTGTAAATAGCATAATTATAATGTGACTAGGAGTCCAAACACTCTCTGGTACCATGGGACCTGAGTATACACTGTATCCTCATTTCTATTCATACACATTTTCTATTTTCCACAATAATTCTTATTACATAATTTTTAAATCTTTCCTTCCTATTCAATTATGAGCTCCTCCACTGAGGTCTAAATTTACTCAGCTTTAATAATTTCAAGCTGAAATCCATTTCAGATTCACACAGTTCAACACCCCGCTGCTGTACTGATGGTGGTACTAGGTGGCTGTTAGACTGGCTGTTCCCATCTTAGGTAGAATTTTCTTTGAGCTACACTTTCATGTTGAAGTGTTCACCAAAAAAGATTTTACCAAAATGTGTTTACAAAAAAAAAATCCAAAGATTTAAAAGCCCACATTCAATAGGAAACTGTTTGCTAAGCATGTTGTGAAAATATGATACAAGTGTAATAAACTGTTAACACCTTATTCCAAGTCATATATAGCGCATGAAGTGATTGACTCCTATACACTCTAAGCCAGGCCTCTCGTACTATCCTTTCATGACTTTATGACTTTAAATTTTTTAATTAATTAACTGTGTGTGTTTGGACACACAAACATGCCAAAGTGTACACTGGGAGTTCAGGGGATATTTGTGATAAATTTCCTTCCGCCACGTGGGTTCCAGGATCAAACCCAGATCACTAATTTTTTGCAGCAACTGTCTTTACCCACTGAGTCACTTCAATGATCTCAAGACAGAACTATGTTAAAACTGCAGAAGTGGTTAATGGAAAGATGACCAAGCCACTGAACTGCCTCCTTAGTTCACATTTATTTTAGAAGTAAAGCATCTAAGGAGAAATAGGACATATCAGCTAAGGTTTATGTTTAAGAGGTGCAAATCACTGAAACAGAAAAAAGCTTTCTAAGGAAAGTTTAGGAACTGAGGTTGACAACCTGCAGAGCAGCCAGAGTTATCAGGTTATCTGTAACAGCATGCAAGTCAACGGAACAACAGGAGTATGAGTAGGATATTATCTTTGTCATGTCTGCCATTGTTGCATCTAGATGCCACTGGGCTAAGTTGTGTTCGCTGTAGTAAGCGGACCCTGGAACCCATCTCCTTTGTTTTTGGAGACCTCCTGCTGAGTCTTCCTATCATATTGGTCACTTTGTCCAATACTGGAGATCAGGTAGAATACTTTATCAGCAAAGTCTAATTCATATGCTGAAGATATTACGACTGAGAGCAGTGTAAGAAGTGTGATATTTCTTCCTCCTAAATACAAACAAGACAGGTACATAGGCACAGAAAACCTCAGAAGCTTCATGTCAGTTACTCAGGGCTAAGTAACACTGAACTCATCTTTTCTTGCATACCAAATTTAGTAAAAAATACAAATAATATAAATATATGCATAGCCCTCTTAGCGAAGTGATATGTGAATTACTGAAGGTTGTTTGTCCATTTGTACCTCTCAAACAATTCCACAAGGTCTATGTTTGTGGTTAGAAACTAAATCCATTTCTCAAGTAATAAGGATTTGATGTCTTCACATTATTGATCTATACCATAGGACTGTCAGACATAAAAGGGACAGGAAGGAACTAAGAGAAGAAAAGAAGAAAATGAAGGGGGTATTTAGAGCCAGAGTTAGTGTTGAAGAAGCCAGCTCACTCACCCTAGTGTGCTACCCCTCAGTGTGACAGCATCATAAGGCAGAAACCCAAATGGACCAGCAAGTTCTTTGTGAGTCAGAAGTCTGAAACCAATAAGCCTCACCTTCAACACTGTATCTCCAGCTTTTAGTTTATCTACATGTGTGAAAAGAAAGGTCGTTAGGGTATCTGTCTGTTTCTCTGTCTAGGGGAAGCTTTCTTTTTGTTTGTTTAGCTGTTTTTTAATTCAATTATTTTTTATTAATTACAATTTATTTCTTTTGTATCCCAGCTATAGCCCCCTCCCTTTTCCTCTTCCAATCCCACCCTCCCTTTTTCATCTCCTCCCATTTTTCTCCCTAAATCCTCTGATAGGGGAGGACCTCCTCCTCTTACCTGTGATCCTAGCTTATCAGGTGTCATCAGGAGTGGCTGCATTGTCTTCCTCTGTGGCCTGGTAAGGCTGCTTCCCCCTCAGGGGGAGGTGATCAAAGAGCCAGCTGCTGAGTTCATGTCAGTGACAGGCCCTGTTCCCCTTACTAGGGACCCACTTGGAGACTGAGCTGCCATGGGCTACTTCTGTGCAGGGGTTCTAGTTTATCTGCATGCATTGTCTTTGGTTGTAGCATCAGTCTCAGAAATGACCCCTGTGCCTAGAATTTTCAGTATATACTCACTTATAAGTGTATATTAGAAATGCAATATAGGATAAACATACTAATATCTGTACACATAGAAGAAGCTAAGCAAGAAGGAGGACCCTGGGTAAGACTATTTCCTCATTCAGAAAGTCAGATGGATGGACATCTGAAGAGGGAGACAACAGGGAACAGGACAGGAGCCTACCACAGAGGGCCTCTAAAAGACTCTTCCCAACAGAGGATTAAAGCTGATGCTGAGACTCATAGCCGAAGTTTGGGTAGAGTGGAGGGAATCTTATGAAAGAAGTGAGAGATGAAAGACCTGGAGGGGACAGGAGCTCTACAAGGAGAGCAATAGAACCAAAATTTCTGGGCATAGGGCATAGGAGAAGCTTTTCAAATCAACAGCACAATAATGAAGAAATCACTGGATCTAGAAACAGCTTACCTCTCTGTTCAAGTAAAACTTGTACAAAAAATACTTGTATTACCTAGAAAAAGCTTTTGGCTTAACCAGTCTGCAACATCTAAAAAAAAAAATGAAGGTAATACTGTCACTCTCCTCAGAGAGTTGTTGATCTTGCTAAATGAATATATCTAAAGCACCCAGTATTTAGTAGCTTTAAATAAACATAGACTAGTCTTACTATTACTTTTGCCAAGTTGAGGGATATGTCTACCCAGCCACTCAGTTCAAGTGGTTAACCATTTAATGGATGTTGGTTTTGAATAATAGTGAACAGACCACAGTGTTTATATAAAATATCTTCTTGTAGGGAATGTCAGAAGCTATCATGTGTAATTAGTGAACCAAAACAATCTTTTGAAATGCAGTAGGAGGATTACCTCATGTCCTGGAGTGCATTTATGAGAACTTCAACCAGGATCAGATAAAAGCCAAGGCTCTGAGGATGGAAAAATTACCTCTAATAGACACAGAGGTGATCAAAGGTACACTAAATTAAAACACATTAATATGCAAGCAGCCTCCCTTACTGGGACCAGAGAATATTACAGGGTTTGGGGGGCTTCAGTCTTTTCCAGCCCCACTTCTGAGGGTTTCAGAGTTTACTGTGCAGAGCGTGTAACTGGTAACACAGCTTTTACTACCCAGAAGAATCCACACCTCTATAGACAGTAGGTTCCCTCCAAAGCTTTGGGCGAGTACTGTGACCTTAGTAGGGTAAGTCACTATTCTCATTTTGCTTATTGGGATAAGACTTGAAGAAAACAGAGAAAAATCATATTTGTTCTCATCTTGTCTCATGAGTCATTTCAATATCCTAACAAAGTATTTTAGACTGTGTTTATGGAATTAATATCCTCCCTGTCATGTCACCATTTAGAATATTTGCAGCCTGGATCTTTAATGCATGGCATTTATATTGTTAAACAGCTTTGTTTATCTATTTTAAAATTTGAATTTACTCAGGTAATTTTATTCATGTTGATATGGCATACTGACCATTCTTACCATCTGCTTTTATCTCCCTTTATCCATACTCATTATTCCCCAAAATCTCTCCCACACATTCATTTCTATTGATTTTGTTTTGTGATCCACTGAATTTAACCAGACATGCCTGTGTGATCATGGCTTTAGAGTTGTCCTTTGAGTTCCCACCCCCAGTGGGTCAGTCAGTGATGGGTACCAGTTAATCCAGAATCAGTCAAAAGCCGATATTGATATTTCAGTGGTAAAAGGTACCACTGAGTGTCTTTCCTTTCTTCTAGTGGTTATTGACAGGGCCAGAAGAGGCAACCACAGTTGTGTATAATGACTGAAATGGTTGTACTGAGTCTAGAATATAGTATTTTTCCAACCTTAAACCTCAAGTGATTTTTGGTATCATGGTTATTTTTGTTCTGACTTAAGAATAATTACTTACAGTTGTTTGTTTTGTTTTTGGCTTTGTTATCATTGTTGTAAAACACCAATAATAACATTAATCCCCCAGAAAACCAAAGGTATAATTAGTAATCAATAAAAGCATGCGAATCTATTTCAGAACTAATCTTGTTTCCATAAAATAAATCAAGTAATTGATTCAAGTATATGATACAATGCATTGATGTTGTACCATGAACAGCAACGTTGCTGTTTATGTTCATTTTTCTATGGTATTCTTGATGTGTGAAAGATTTAATCTGTAGCAAAGCAACAGCAATCCTGTTTATGTCAACAGACTTAGATGAAGAAACAACTTAATCTCAGTAAAAGGTTCACAGCAGGATGCTCTAGCTTGTGTCATCTCGCAGCCTGTTTGTCCCTTTGTATTCATCTAGTGTTCTGATTTAAAGAATCAGCCACTTCCCATGGGGGTCATGCTATCAGTCAGTCACTCTCCTGGAGCGGGGGGGGGGGTGTCATACTATCAGCATTTCCCATAGGGATCCTGCTTCTCCACTCATTTCTTAAACTTTTGTAGATCATGACCTGTTATTAACTTTTCTGTGAGTATTATTTTCTCTATGTATTTTTACTTGAGTATAGTTATAGTTTTAATAAATTGTAATATTTGTCAAATGATTCTAGGTATTAACTGGGTCTTCTAAATCAACAGTAATTTTTTATTATTTTTACTAATATATGGTGTTTCCATAGATGCCTGATTATAATGACTAAGTAGATTTATTTTCCCCAAAGAACACTGAAATAACCTTTGTAACTCTTGAAAAATACATATCAAAAAAGGGTCCAATGTCGTTAGTGTTAACTTTATCTGTGGACTTTCCTTTTGCAACCATTTATTCCAAAGAACAAACTGTAAACATCATAGGTCATTCACACACCACATGTCACACTTAGTTTTCTGTGGGTGATCAAGTTCCCTCTCTACCTCTGTAAAATACGGGGATTGCACAAACTGTGTCCAAGATACCTCTCATGCAGTGACAATGCTTTTTAACATCACTATTGAGAACTTTCTAAATATTTACATTATATTTAAAGAATATAAATCCTGTTAGACAAGACAAGTATCTGGGAGCCCTTAGTCCTTCTATACCTTTTGTGCCTTAGCAGAATTTGGCTGTCTATGTTCAATTTATCTTACAGACTATCCTATGATGTGGATTGCCTGTCAGTAATATTTATATGGCTACCTAATAGTTGAATTATAAATTAATAGGGAAAATGCTACAACTTTAGAATGATTGTGATGCTCCCAGGCTCAGCTAAAACCCAAAACCTTAAAAAATAACCAGTGCTCAATATTCTAAGTATCAGGAGTTGTTTACATTAAAGGCTTGAAAACCTCTTAAAACTTCACTTTTTATTTTAGTTTTTTTAAGTACAGTTTATTTACTTTGCATCCCAGCTGTAGCTCCCTCCATAGACCCCTCCCAATCCTGCCCTCCCTTCCTCTTCTCCCATGCCCCTCTGCTAGTCCATTGCTAGTGGGATAGGGGAGGGACTCCTCTCCTTCCATCTGATCCTAGCCAGATCTCCTCAGGACTGAAAGCATTGTTTTTCTCTGTAGTCATCAGGGAAATGCAGATCAAAATGACCCTAAGATTTCACAGAACACACATCAGAATGGCTAAGATCAAAAATTCATGAACTTCAGTTTTTAAGACATATTTTCTTTAATGAATTCATTTGTTACTAAAAATAAAAACAATGAACTTATGTGTTTGAATGGATTTTGGAGTTATAATTTAGTCTATCCAGACACAAACACCTAGGATTAATCCATTTGAATATAATAAAACAGCACCATGTTACATGCAATTTTATATTAAACCTTTCAGCCTTGTCTAATTTACAAATAGTTGTCATGAATAACCCTGAAGCTCACTGATTTTAGTTTTTTGCCGTCCCATTTCGCTCTCCTCATATATCATTGAGGCCACTACCGTAGGTTTTTGTCCAAATCTAGATTAGTTCTAAATGTTCTGTTAAGCACTGTCCCTACTCAAATAAAAACCCCTTTCTGGCTTCTGTGCCCCTGCAATCATTTCTCAAATTGTAACATCTAATTAGCAAGGGATGATAGAAGACGATGCCAAATCTACAAAACATCCTTCAAGAAATTATGCAAGTTCTGGGAGTTACAAATATCCTCCATCATAAATGCCAGGCAGGTATATAGCAAATAACATGGGCAATTGTGCATGGATTTGAATGTTTTTTTTTCTGAGTACAAAGACTGCCTTTGCATGGCACTTAGCAAATGGGTATCAGTTTTGGTCTGCATGAGCCCTGAAATTAATATGATGCATACAGGAAGAAATTATTGGAGGTTGCATGACTTTAGAGAACCTGACCTAAAAGACAAGTGCTCCCTATATGAGATGATCAAACATTAAAGCTGACCGTTCCAGTTGAAGTATTCCTCAGCCTTTGCCACAACAACATGAAAACAGTTTCAGACATAACCCCTCCTTTGTGATCACTGTGTTTCCAAAGGAAGACAATTGAATCAGAATATGAAATGCAGAGAAAATATAAGAAATATTTTGCTAAATTAATCTATTTATGGTATACTGTCCCAGTAGAGTGGGTCTCATAGTTTGCCATGTACATCTGAGGTCTAATTGCTTCATTTATCTTTCATCCAGAGCTAAAAAATCAGTATCTGGTAAAAATCAAACAAACCCCTTCACATTCTAGTAACACTCTTACCAACTTCACAGTACCAAGGAGTCACTCTTTAGACATGTGTAGAGTTGTAGAAGCCAGAATAACTATAGAAAGTGTACAGCACAGACATGTTAAAAGTATAGTTCTCATATCAGCCAGATGTGAGAAACTCCCTTTCAGTATTTCTTTTAGTTTATCTTGTACTAGAAGTTTTAGCTATGACTATTAAGCAAGACTCACAATTCTAAGTAGAAAATGAGCTTAAGATCACTCATTAGAAGCAAATTTCTTGTGTCCATGTCTACAGCAGGGAACATTTGGGTAAAGCAACTGAGTAAGCAGTAGCTCTCATTTTCCATAATTCACCTTTTAAATATTTTTACATTTACTGTGAACATATGTGTGTGTTTTAAAGTGGGCATTGTGTTATATCATCTCTTTTCTGTGGTATCTCTTATGGTATCATTTCTCTCCTTCTACCATAGGATCCCCAGAACTGAAATCAAGTCATCAGTCTGAACAACAAGCATCCTATCTGGAGAATGATTGTACTGGTCCTCTTTCATCCTCTTATGTTAGTGTCTCTCTCACAAAATATTATCAAACCTCAAATCCCATCTGACACCTTTTTAAATAAGGGAAATTTTGTAGTAATGTCTCAGGGAGAAAAAAAAAAAAAACATTTCACTGAAGATAGATTGTGTGTTAATAAAGAAAACACTTTTTAAAAGTTATCCAAGAGAAATGTATAACCTAAAATAAGGAAGAAATAGCCTTACTTTCATAGAATATCTCCATTAATGTCAGTATTAACGGACTGACACATACCAGTTACCTTCTTGGTATTAAAACGTTGTGGACACTAGGAGAAGGCAGAATATGTTGGAAGGTGAGATAATATACAAAAACCAATACTTGAGTTTACAAACAGTCATGGCTGTGGTAAAAGATAGATAATTTCTTTTCAGCTCAAGGGTCTGTATAAATTCTAGTCATAGATGTGTTGGGTAAACAGCTTTGTAGTCTGGCCATGAGTTGCAGTTACAACTTCTGAACACAAGGTGGCAGATTACAATTGTTCCCACTTTAAAAAAATCAATGTCCCACCATTTATTTTGTAGCTGATTTTCTAGACTGCCTCTGTCTCTTTTTACGGGGTTAGGGTTAGAGATAGCATAAAGGTTTTCCACTTTAAGGTTTATCTATAAGGTGATTGGAGCCATTTAAAGAACTAAATAAAAATTTCCCAACTTGTATTCACCATGTCTAAGTCTAAACTGTTTATGAAACTTCACAATTCTGCTAAGACAGAGATAGCTACAAATTAGGCTGAGGGGGACCCAGTTTCTGGGACTAACATCTCTCCGTGTATATACTCTATTTTATCTCCCAGAACGACTCCCATTAAATCAGACAGTTCAGAACCAACTAAAGGAGCATGGGGAAAGAGTCCTAGAACACTGTTCATTTGCTCTAGCAAAACCATTCAGTTAGTAAGAAATACTTTCCTTTACAAACTAGAACAGTTTTCAGTTTTGGAGCTACTCTAACATACACCTTGGTGTAAAGAGGACATATTGTAGCATTCCTGTCTTAACAACAAGACAAAGAAAGAAATGGACTTCTAGCAACTTTAGACAGCATGACTCACATAGGTTGGATACAGGAATTCTATTCCTAGGAATTTTAGAAGAGTTGTGGCAGTTTCAGTGTGTGACGACCAAAATCCAGAGAAAAGATTCTGTCAACAGTTTTTCTTTTCTTTTTTCTTTTCTTTTTCTTTCTTTCTTTCTTTCTTTCTTTCTTTCTTTCTTTCTTTTTTTTTTTTTTTGACACCTGAACTGGAAAGAAACAGAGGCTATGGTCTCAATAATGGAAAGCATGTTTTGTGATTTGCCTTGAAGAGCCCAACCATTGTAAGACAAGCATTTCTTACAGGTCTGACAACATAAGGAACGGCAGCTGATGGAGCCTCTCAGGTGTGTCATAAATCATCCTCCGCTTACACTCTGGAACTGTCATTGCTGGCAATCACCTCTGTATATTGGGGTCAGGTGGAATACTCATCTCCTATTAAATTCAATGCAAACTACAAAGCAATGCTCAGTGGCTCTGTTGTGGTTTATTTCTCAAGAGGCTCCAGTAATTACGAGTGAATAAAAATCCAGGACTATTCTCATGTTAGAAGGGTTTTGAAAAACATACAGCAATAAATGCAGTTGCTTAGCAATGTGATTTTCATAGGAGAAAGATTGTAGAATCTACCTTCCTTTCCTTAGAGGATAAAAGAACCAACAGCGGGAATGGATGCTTTTGATCCACTACACATGCTGCACTAGTTAATATCAGTGTTTAGGCTCCAATATTGTGCTGATGTTACACTAACAAATGGAGACAGACACCTGGTCTTGTCATGGTTTGACAAAGAGTGAGCCCAAATTTGAATGCCCACTTGTTGTCCTGTCTCTTCCACCTGTCTGACATCTGTGGTAACCATCTGTAGTCTGTAGTCTGTCTATCACACCTGTTGCCTATCTGACCTGTCTGTGTGCTGTGCTATGTATCTTTTATGCCTTTGCCAGTGTCTCCCTCTAGCTCAGTGCTTTGCTCTGCATTTATTGAATAACACAGAAAATTTGATTTGGGAAAGGCAAAGAGGTTTCTTCAGAGAAATCTTTAACAGACTTCTAAAAGAAAGGAATTTACTCTGCTGACCCCAACTGACGCATAATTGCGCTTAAAATGTCAAATAGATGTTATCAACCTATATCCACAAGTTTCCTTCAACATTTATGGAGTATTTGCTTTGTTTAAGATTGCTTTCAACTTGCTGGATGCTTTAAGTAAATGTTTACCACAACACAAACACACACATGAAGAGAGAAAAGGAGAGGACAGGGAGAGAGGGAGAGGACAGAGAGAAAGAGAGACAGAGAGAAAGCATAATCTGAGTCTGGGTCAGGAGCAAGGAAGTGTACTTAATGTACGAATGAGCTTAGTGTGGTCTGTGAGGTTGGTTCTGTGGGAAATCCCAGTTGTCATAACATTGGTTATATTGTTCTCCTAAAGGCAGGTCAAACTTAAACAGGTTGAGTACACACTAAGAAATCAGGCTAAGCATATGGTATTAAGTGATCTCAAAATATGTTAATAGGTTATTCAACAGTTCAATCTCTTTGAAGTCAAAGGATATTTTCAGGAAAATATATCACCACACAGTATTGACACAGTTTTACAATAGTTCATAGGTTATTGAATGCCTGTTACAAAATAAGCATGGATAGCTAATGAAATATTATTCCTTCTCTAGATTCTTTTTACAGTTTCTTTTTTCCTAGCTTTTCTTTCAATTTTGAAAATGTCCTCTCTGTTCTTGACAATGTTGTACTCATATACAATGAAATATAATCATGCCCCCAGTTTCCTACTCTAAGTCACATACATTCCTTTCAAAGTATCCTATTCCCAAGCACTATATTTACCTTACCTGGTATTTTTATATCTGCTAATATTCAAAAAGTTAGAAAGAAGTTTGATATGACAGAGATAACTGTCTAAATGTTGATTAAGTGTCTTTCTCCAGTTGTAGACAGGACTATGTATTAGTTTAACGTGCTTCATGGTAAATAGCAACAAAATAATCATTGATAAGATACAATATTAGTTTTTAAAACATTATCTGGTAAAAGCAGAGTTCCATTTTTACTAATTGTTCATTCTTCAGTTTTAGTAAAGAGACATAAATGAACACCTGTGACTTCAAAAGAAAATTTGCTTTAGTTATCTAAGTGACTTCCTTCTGTAACAGAAAACTTCTGTGACAATCAATTGAAGAGCAATACTGGACCACATTTCAACACATTGATAAGAAAGGTACCTGCACTGTGAAGAGGGTAGAGCTGGAGACCCCAGGCTGACGTGAGTGGCCTGGCTGACAACCGAGGCCATGCTGGTATCCGGGTCCTGTGCCACCATCCAGGCAAGGTCTGGGCCTGAGTCCTACTGCAGCCAGGGACTACACTGATGTTCATGGCCTTTATTGTCACTTCAGTGCATGAGGGAGTTCATGGTATTGGCTGCTCCCTGAAGCCATGCTGGTGTTGATATGGTTTGTGCTGTCTCTTGGAGCCATACTGATCTGGGATCCTGTGCTGTCATCTGAGTCCATGGTGATATCCATGATCTGGGCTGTGTCTGAGGTTCTTGTCTTTGTTAGTGGTCCTACTGCAGCTGGGTGCCATGCCCCCAGTCTGTGCTGTCACTCAAAACAACACGGAAGACCTTGATTCATGCTTCTGCTGACTGTAAAAAGCAAGAAAGCATTTTTAAAAAATGTTATCAATGATTTCAGGTGCATAGCTTAGAGGGAAGACATGAGAGCTTTCTGTGATAACCCATAGCCCTACCCCAAGCCTCACACTCCAGAAAAAGTAGCAGTCTAAACTGCCATCAAGGAGAATGCTTTAAAAGTGCTAAAGTTAGCTATGCACAATTGATGGCCTCTTTCTGGGGTACAGGAGGGGAACATCTCAGTTCTATTTAAGGTCATCAAAAGTTTGACCATTCTCCAATGAATATATGGGTAACAAAGATTGCGCATGTTTTTTAGTTTACTTTTAATATTTAGAGGAGGGAGGCCACAAAGTTTGGGAGGCCAGCACGGAAAGACTGGGAGATGAGTGTTATCAGGGTGAATGATATAAGCTAAACAACAGCAGAAAAAAAAACAATAGAAATGCTGTGTTTTTTAAAAGAAAGGAAAATATGACTGGGAGAGTAGTTGTGAAAGAAAAGAGCTCCTGAGGAATAGATGAGGGGAAAGTATAACTTAAGGACGCCTGGAGCAATCTGCACAAAGTCGCTGAGTCTGGCTCATGCTTACTTAGTGACAGAAGCTCCCAAGTAATTGTCACTGTTTGACTCTGTATCCTGACTCAAAGCACTCTGTGTAGCTACACAGAAAGAGTAAAAGAAAAATTACACTCTTCACAGTGCAGGTACCATTTCATTTTTCTATTTTTTCCATCTCTCCATCACATATTTTTTCACTGTAGTGGTGCCCTCTGCTCCCACCATGCGGAGGGGCAGCTGGCTGCAGAACTGGCTTCCACTGCCTGCCCTGCAGTGTTTTTTAACAACAAATATTAGTGAAAGACACAGCTCTCACCCCAGTGAGTACAAGATCACATATTCTAGAGCCAACTATGTGTGACTATGAAGCAGAAATATGGATTACTTTTGTCACAAATGTCATGTTACAGACTGATATCGGTTTCATAAACTTTCATGGCAACAAAATAACAGTGATAAATGAGACATTTTTCAAAAATACAGATGAGTACGGCCAAAATCTCTGTTACAAATCTCTGCTAAAGGCCTTAGATTCTATTAGAGGCCATCCTTAGCTTTATAGTTTGTGAAAATTAGGGGATCTGTTAATATATTCCAGAAAACTTACTTAATGTTCATAAGAATACAAGTCCATACTTAAAAATGAGCAGTGAATCAAGGGATCAAAAGATGGCAATAGGTAATTTTTATTAGGCTATGGACATGCAACACACAACCCTTTCACAATTATTAACATTTTAATCAGCCTTTGAAAGCTAGTGGGAATGTAAACTTGTACAACCACTTTGGAAATCAATCTGGCGTATTGTCAGAAAATTAGGAATAGTGCAAACTTAAGATCCAGCTATACCTCACCTAGCTACATATCCAAAATATGCTCAAGTATAAAGCAAAGAAATTTGCTCAACCGTGTTCAAAGTAGCTTTTTTCATAATATCCAGAATCTGGAAACAACCCAGATGCCCCTCAATGTATGAATGGATGCAGAAATTGTGGTACATTTACACAATGGAATACTACTCAGCAATTAAAAACAAGGAAATCATGAAATTTGCAGGCAAATGGTGGGAACTGGAAAAGATCATCCTGAGTGAGGTATCCCCAAAGCAGAAAGACACACATGATGTATACTAACTTACTAGTGGATATTAGACATATAATATAGGATAGACATGCTAAAATCTGTATGCCTAAAGAAACTAAGCAAGAAGGAGGACCCTGGGTAAGATGCTCAATCCACATTCAGAAAGGCAAATAGGATAGACATCTGAAGAGGAAGGAAACAGGGAAATGGACAGGAGCCTACCAAAGGGCCTCTGAAAGACTCTACCTAGCACGGTATCAAAACAGATGCTGAGATTCATAGCCAAACTTTGGGTAGAGTGCAGGGAATCTTTATGAAAGAAGGGAAAGTTATAAAGATCTAGAGGACAGGAGCTCCACAAGGAGAGCAACAGAACCAAAAATCTTGGCACATGGGTCTTTTCTGAGACTAATACTCCAACCAAGGACCATGCATGGAGATAACATAGAACCCCTACACAGATGAAGCCCATGGCAGCTCAGTATCCAAGTGGGTTCCCTAGTAAGGCGAATAGAGTCTGTCTCTGACATGAACTCAGTGGCTAGCTCTTTGATCACCTCCCCCTGAGAGGAGTACAGCTTTGCCAGACTACAGAGGAAGACAATGCAGCCAGTCCAGATGAGGCCTTATAGGCTAAGGTCAGATAGAAGGGGAGGAGGACCTCTCCTATCAGTGGATTTGGAGAGGGACATGGGAGGAGACGAGGGAGAGAGGTTGGGATTGGCAGGAGACAAGGGAGGGGGCTACAGATGGGATACAAAAGTAATAAATTGTAATTAATAAAAATAAATTAATTAAAAAATAAATTTGTTTAAAGTAAGGTATAAGAACCTTAGTTCATATATACATCACTCAGGAATTATTTTCATTTTCTATGAAGTATAGGACTTAAGATATATATATATATCTTAAGTCATATATACATATATACATATTCATATATACATCACTCAGGAATTATTTTCATTTTCTATGAAGTATAGGACTTAAAATATATATAGATATAGATATAGATATAGATATAGATATAGATATAGATATAGACATAGACATAGACATAGATATAGATATAGATGCTATTTAAGTCTTAAAATAGAAAACAGCGTGAGTTTCATTGATAGATTTGCAAGGCATATCTCTTAAGTTTGTATTATAGTGGTAGATCAATGAAGGCAAGTGGCTCAGAACTGAAGGAATCATTTGTAAGATGCCAGCATCATTTCCTCTAAGACTCCGGGAACTCTGTGGAAGTCAGGCCAAGACAGGAAGGGAAGTATGTAAGGGCTTCAGAATTCCATTCTCTAGAATTCATATAACATTTTAATCATGAGCTCACATCTGTGGATACAGCATTGGGTTAACACAAGACTGGCCCTGCTAGTAATCAGTTACAGAAGGGAGAAGACTCAAGAGGCCCTAACTTACACCACTGAGTTGTTGGTATTAATAGATACTGAGAGAGAAGGATGCATTATCTTTAGTTGTGTACCCACTGTGTACACAACTCCAAGGTGTAGTTCCAAACTCACAGTCAACACAGACAGCCCTGGATAAACTGTTCATGAAACACAACTAATAGGCTTAAAAGTATGAGAGAGATTTATGGGGAGGAGGGAGGGTGGGCAGGGTAGTACAGAGGTTGGAAAGGTTGAGAGTGAGAGTTGTAACCTGCTTTATGTGCATGTGTAAAATGAACTAAGGACAAATTTACAAAAAAGAGAGAGAGAAACAACTGCATTGAAAGAGTTAAATTGTGGTCTTAGGCTAAACATGATTGGCTTGTGGGAAAGATGAAAGAACTTTACTACTTTGGAATCTTGAAAAAATATTCAAATAAAAATAAAAGAAGATCATGTTAGTCATTATGTGCCAGAGAAGACAATCTAGAAGTCACGGTTACTGTCAGGTACTCAGAAACATTCCAAGAGCCCATCATGAATGACTAAATTCCGGTACCTTAACAACCTGAAGTACAGTGCCTGTGATGTCTTACCAGGACCCAGGAAGTTCACAGTACTGCAGTCACCACCGCAGGGCACTGAGAGCATTCGGCTAAGAGAACACATTTGTTAGAACTCTTAAGGAATGCAATCTCATTTTGTCATTTCACTGTTTTATAATTTGGTGCAGATTCTAAACTGTTGTAAAAAATAAATTACACAGCGGGAAGTTATTGCAACATCAAAGAAGGTGGAAGAACAAGAGATAGCGAGAGAAAAAGAAAAAGAGAAATAGAGAGGACATAAGCAAGGGCAAAAGATACCAGTGGAATACAGGCTTAAGTGCACTAAGCATGGGGTGTCCTTAGAAGAGTATAGATTTCATATGCAAACTTCTAAACTTTCTGGCAGACTGTTTTATTGATGCCATCACTGTGGGAGAGAATACAAGATTATGTAGGAGGAAGCAGGATTTCTCTTTATTTGTCAAGTATGCCTGTGCTTGAGGATTAAAAGGAAAGAGGCCAGAACACATCGACTTTTTCACAAGAAGTTCTAAGGAAGATGAAGGAAAACGGTCCAATTTAAAGTGAGCAAGTAACTGTAAGAATAAGAAGAAATGGTTGTGCTTGATTTTTAGAGTGGCAGAGGTTACCTTGAGCCAACTTTCAGTGCAGTGAAGGTGATGGTGGCCAATATGGGTGGATGGACAATGACTAGAATTTGCTAGTCTGCAAGAATAATACTGGTAAAAATGAAATGGAAATGATTGATGGTTTGGATGGAGGTCGCAGATTTACACAAGCACTTTCTTGTTCTGTGAGGTCACATTCCCTCATTCATTATTTATTCTTATTTCATTCATATAGCATATTGAGTTTCATATTTGACCTTTTTGTTTGTCATAAACTAATGGCTATTACTGTGAGTTTTACTAAGGAGGACACTAGGGAAGATACTTAATCTTCACTCAGGACAAACAGGATAGATATCAGAAGTAGGAGAAGATAGGGAACAGGATAGAAGCCTTCCACAGAGGGCCTCTGAAAGGCTCTACCCTGCTGGGTATCAAAGAAGATGCTGAGACTCATAGACAAGCTTTGGGCAGAGTGCAGGTAATCTTATGAAAGAAGTGGAGGGGACAGGAGCTCCACAAGAAGAGCATCAGAACCAAAAAATCTGGGCCCAGGGGGTGGGGAGCTACAGAGACTGATGAATCAATTAAGGACCATGCATGGAAAGGACCTAGAGCCCCTGCTCAGATGTAGCCTGTGGGCAGCTCGGTCTCCTTGGGGATTTTCTAGTAAGGGGAGCAAGGGCAGTCACTGACATGGACCTGATTGTTTGCTCTTTGGTTACTTCCCCCTGATGAAGTGGCCTAAGGCCACAGAGAAAAAGGAACCAGACAGTCCTGATGAGACCTCACAGGCTAGCGTCAGATAGTAGGGGAGCTGGACTTCCTCTGTCAGTGGACTAGGGAAGAGACATGGTGGGAGGGGAGAGGGAGGAAGAGTGGAACCAGGAGGAGATGAGGGAGGGGGCTACAGCTGGGATACAAAGTGACAAACTATAAATAATAGTGATAATCATAATAAAGAAAAATGTCAAAACAAAAAGAACAAAAACAAAATTTTCAATTTTATGGCTTTTCCTTACACATTGTTTCTGAATAAGGGGAAAGATATTCTTAGTTCTTCGGTGTTACATCCAATTATGAGATCTGATAAGGTCAGGAATACTGCAAGATTTTTTTTCTTAAAGAATAAGAAGAGGGTTTGGTGGCATAGAATTGATTTCTCAACTAACTAGGTTAAAATTACAGACTTTTCACCCAGGAGATTAATTTTTTGAAATAGTTTTAGTGTACCTGAAAAATGGAAAGAAATGTGATGTATCTTTAAATAGCCCTGGTAAGTTGTGTCATTTATTGATAATGGTTTTCAGTATTTCCAGATAAGTTCGTTTCTCCTGATAATTCAAATGTAGGGCAGTCCTGTGCTTAATTTTATGAAACCAACTAGAAATGAGATTTCATATTTCAAAAAGTAAAACACTGTATTGGTAATTTTTACCTTTTCATTGTAAGTATTTTGAATGATTCAACCATGAAGGCTTTTGTTTTTCAAATATACAACTGTGTCTTTGGCTAGAACCCACTAGTTAGTCCTAAGGGTTTTATTAGCCACTGGCATTATGATGTGTGTTATGAAGACAATGACACTATATAGAATATGACTGTTTAAAGGGAAAACCTCAAAAAGAGAAATTGTTTTTAAAAACCTGCAAAACTGACTTTCAGAAGCAAGTGATATTTTTAATTCTACTGAAGAAAAATGAAACATCACCATAGCTGCCACTGCCCTCTACCTTAATCCAAACTTGCAAAGAAAACATGGAATTAAAACAGTATATATATATATATATATATGTGTGTGTGTGTGTGTGTGTGTGTGTGTGTGTGCATGTACATGTTCATACTTTTGTATGAATGTAAACACATATTGCATGCATATATATTTACATATTATGTGAGTGTCTGTGAATATATTAATTAAGGGTATCAACAATCTGAGATCAAAAGACAATTATTTAAGAGACCAAATGGTCTCTTACCTGGACGAATAATCTCACCTAGTCAAGCCTAGTCATTTACAAATAAGCAGTGTATGATTATTTACCTGCCTACATTGCTGGGAGGTGGAGCTGGGTAGTGCAGGCATTTAACCTGGGACCTGACACAGTAAGTCTGCTCTAGGTTACTTGCGCATCTAGAAGCTTCCTACATGGTGTATGTTTTCATTCACTCATTTACAAATTCAGAAAATATTTTTGGGAGGACAGATTTAAGCCATTTGCTGACAGACTCTGATTTACAGCAATGAACTAAGGAGACAGTGAGGGCCAAGGGCGTCTTTTCGTTCACATAGTTCCTCAATTTTCTCTGCTGTGTGGGGTTAGATTGCTTATTTGTTTATTGAATCACAGAGAAAAATCTGCCCAAACTCTTCAGTTTGAGTCATGATGTTATTGATTTTTGCCAGAGTTTGTTTGGTTTTCAATTAAAATGCAGTAGAGTATAGGGTGAAAGGTCAGGTTGAAATGCCAGAGATCAGAAGGGGCTAGAGATATTACATAGCTTTTCTGAGGTCAAACCTGTTACCTGAGTCAGTTGCTCTGTGTCCTAAAATCAGCACTGTTCAACACATTTGGCTTCTATTGATCTGCTGCCTAGACTAGGGAAACCACTGGGAAGTGAGTCTTGCTCTTTTCATGACCCCGAGCTGCATGTTCCTGACACATCATGGTTGTTCATAAGATGCCTACTGACAGACTGATTGATGTACAAGTTCTTTCTGACTCACTCACTCATGGTTCTATGTATATATCACTATTTTTCTAATTAGACACCTAGGAACTCAATGACAAGAACCGAGGGCTTGTAATTATTTTTTCTTACCTCAGTCCCTTTGAGTACATGCAATACTTTTAAAGGACTTAAGAAAGTTGAGTGGCAATTAGCTTAAATTACAGAGGCATAATCATATTATTAGAAAGATAATCCCGAGTGAGGTATCCCAGAAGCAGAAAGACACACACGGTATATACTCACTAATAAGTGGATACTAGACCTAAAAGATAGGATAAACATACTAAAATCTGTACACCTCAAGAAGCTAAACAAGAAGGAGGACCCTGGGTAAGATGATCAATACTCACTTAGAAAGACAAATGGGATGGACATTGGAAGTAGGAGAAAACAAGAAACAGGGCAGGGTCCTACCACACAGGGCCTCTGAAAGACTCTGCCTAAGAATGTATCACAGGAGCCCCACAATGACCAAATATATCTGGGCACAAAGGTCTATTCTGAACTGATTCTCCAAACATGGATCATATATGGATATAACCTAGAACCCCTGCTCAGATGTAGCCCATGGTAGCTCAGTATCCAAGTGGGTTACTCTAGTAAGGGGAACAGGGACTGTCTCTGACATGAACTCAGTGGCTGGCTATTTGACCTCTCCCCCACAACTGAGGGAGGAGCAGCCTTGCTAGGCCACAGAGGAGGACATTGCAGCCAGTCCTGAGGAGACCTGATAAAACAGGGTGAGATGGAAGTAGAGGAGGACCTCCCCTATCAGTGGACTTAGAAAGGGGCAGGGAGGAGGTGGGGGAGGGAGGATGGGAAGGGGAGGGCATGAGGGAGGGGGCTACAGCTGGGATACAAAGTAAATAAATTGTAATTAATATTAAAAATTTAATTAAAAAGGAACTTTTTAAGGCCTATCTTTTAGGCATGGATTCCCCTTCTCTAATGGTATATTTCCTACCAATATTTTCAGGCTAACACCATATTATAAAAATTTTTTGAAGGTATGAAGTATATTTTTAAATAGTAAAGTGTTTTTTTCTGACATGTGCAGGACTTCCTCACATACAACTCCAGTAAATCAAACATACATAGCATACTTTTGTTAGTAATGTAAAGACACATACTCAATTAATTTCAATATTATTTGTAGTTACCATGGTCACTGAAAGGACTGGTGGGGTAGAATTAGGGGATAATATAGCTTACCTCAGACAAAAGAAAATTAATCAAAACCAAATGTTCTGTTATTTGATCTGAAAGATGCTCTTCTGGAAACTTCCTCCAAACATTATACACAAATTAATTTATCCCTTTCACCTTTTTCTCCAAGCAGCTTTCATTATTCTTTTGTCAATACCTTTTGCAGTTGCTAGCAATTCCTCAATGGCCGCCAACATCCTTTCATCAAGATAGCTGACTGGAAGTGTGATTCATGAGTCCTCTCCCATCACTGACAGAGACAATATATCAGCTCTAAAGGAACCAACACTAGTGAGTCCTATCCTCTGGGCAGGGAATCCCTGAATTCCCACCTTTGAGTTCCAGTCAGGATTGATGCTTCATTCCCTGAACAGGTACTGGCTGTCTTACTTCTGATTCATACTCATCCCACATCAACTGATAAATCTAAAGGAATTCCAATAAATGTTCCTTTACTTTTGTAGGGAAATTTACTAAGTTTACTAATTTAAAATTCTCCATTGCAAAGATATCATCCAATATTTGGGAGGAAATTGTATATTCATAGTACAACTAATACCTTTCACAAGAAAATGGAAATTATGTACATGTAAACCACAAAGTATTCTTAGGAAATTGAGCTATGCTAAGATTATTGTTAAAATAAATTGGGTATGAATAGCAATTTGAGTAATAGTCTTCTTAGTTTGCCATGTAAGCATGTATGTGAGGTTTTTTTCTAGATTACTGAGTCAAACTTGCATTAATACATTTTCCTAGATTTTACCTACTTTTGTCAAGCAGAAATTCTGATTTTTATTGTTAATTATCTTTCCATCCAAAGTTTGGGATTTCATCTGATAAAGTTTCCAGAAATCTAGTATTCCTGTATTCCTATCTATAAACCACATGATTGACCTAGGTTTTACTAAAGAGTGGGAAGAGACTCTGTAGTGAAATCTATTTATCACAGTCACAGTCACACAAAGCAACCACAGCCTGGAGGACTGTTTATTGTATCCCGTGCTCTATATGTATGTCATGGATGTGGGGGACAGTCACCCAATGAATCTTCATCTGTATAAACTTTAAGGCACACACAGACTGGGAAGTAAGCAAATTCCTATGTGAAGTGTCCACTTTGAGCTTATAACCCTTGGAAATGAATTTATTCAAGAGCTAAAGAGACTTAACAGTTTACAAAATGATTTTTAAAATGGTGAAGGCTTCACTATAACACCAAATAGATCATTTTATTGAGCTACAAAGAAACTGAAGATAGTCAGCAAGTTGCTGAAATGGGGAAAATATTAGACAAGTTTCCAAGGGGGAAAAATTGTATGGAAACTCAGAGAATTGTTATTGAATCTGCATTCTATAACCCTTGAGAGGCCGGAAGACTCCTAGACTGTAGGTAAGGGTAGGTTTCCTTCTTACTTAGTGTTTATAGTCTGTAAAATATGTTCTGAAGGTGAATGTAAGTCAAATTTAAAAGAGCATGCATTAATGATATTTAATATATATGATATTTTTATTTGTAACAAAATATTCACAAATATAAACTAAATATTTGCTCACTAAAATATAGTGTATTTATGATTTGTAGGACAGTGGAAAAGATAAATAAATTCAAATTTTCCTTATACAATGTATTTAAAATTGTGATTTACAAAATTCTTTCAAATGGCTTGAATGAAATTTTAGTCAATTGACCAGTGCTTTATAGCAGCCTACATTGTATTTTCAACCTAGAATCTATTATTAAAATGCTATTCTATTATTTCAATGTGTATAAGTTCTAACAACATCTAAAACAATAAAAATTAAATATTACATATTTTAATCTTTAAATGGACATCTTTGTATGTTTTACTATACTTCCATAAAATCCAATTATATAGTTCAATATTAGGATAGTCATTTCTTGGCATATAGAAAAATGTCTTGCTCAAATGGGTTTAGCAAACATGCATTACATCTCACATGTATACCTGTGGTACAGACACGTGTGCAGTGTTAGCCTCATTAATTCTGTTCACGTTTTTTTCTTCTAATTGTGTCTTCGTGTCTGTAGGGGTGTGAGTATATGGAGTGTGTATCGTGTGCTGAGTGCTCTTTTGTGAATCCTCAGAGGACAGAAGAGGACATGAATGCTCTGTCCTATGTCTCTCAACATCATTCCTTTCAGACAGGGTCCCTGACAGAACCTTGACTTAGGCAATTCCCCATTATCCTCCTCTTTCCCCCATTCAACAGAGCTGTGGTTACAGACATGCACGTGGCATTTCATGTGAACGTAGAATCCATACTCAGGTCTTCACATGCACCATAACCCTCTGAGTCAATTGTGTATAACATATTTAATCTCTCATCAGTTTATTTATCTATCATCTGTCTATCTACCTACCTACCTATCTTTCTATGTATTTATGTATGTATGTATCTATCATCTATTATCTATCTACTTATCAATCATCCATCATCTATTATCTAGCTACTCATCAATCATCTATCTATCTATTTACCTATCTACCTACCTATATATCTATTTACATATATATGCATGTATCTATTCATCTATCATCTGCTTATCTATCTACTTATCAATCATCTATCTTCTATCTATCTATCTATCTATCTATCTATCTATCTATCTATCTATCTATCCATCCCTTGATCTTATGCCTGGAAATGCAGAAAAATGGGTGGCATGATTCAGTCTAAGATGAGTGTAAAGACCTATCAATGAGAGGATTTCAAATTATAATGCACAGTTCAAGACAGAAGCCATGTGATTGGCCAGGCAAGTAGGCAGGCACAATAAGAGATGAGTTTCCTCTTCCTCCACCTTTTTTTTGTCTTTTCACACCCCAAATGACTGTATAGTGCCTTCTGCCCTGTTGGATGCTCCAGTGTCTACACATTCGCACAGTGATCTCATGCAGAGGAGCCCCCATAAGTATACCTAGAAGCAATATTTAGCCACATATATGGGCACTATCCACTCAGACAAGTGGGCATATAAAACTACTGCAATCATTCCAATTAAAGTTACAGTTAATCTGTGATTTGAATGTTATCTATGTGTCAACCCCATTACCTTATTTCTAATTTTAAACTGTACTTTGGCAAGAAGTGAAGATGTTTACAGAAATCATATTTAATGGATTTTAATGACATTTAAATCTATTTAAATTTAATTGATTTTTAATGAAACACTAAAATTTTTACAAGCCCATGGTAATAGCTATGATACATCAAAATAAAAACGTAGTTTATGGTCAATTCTGTCATTGTCAGCCATGACAGTGTTGTATGCACAAGTCTTGGTTGTGTACAGTCCATAGAATGAGTAAAACAAATTGTAGGAGGTTCTTGTAACCCCCAGGAGATAGTAAACAGACTATAGACTAGTCACTGGTCTTACAGAGTTATGATTCTTGAAAGTAGAAGGAGAACACAATTTGTTACTTCTAGGTGTATAATAACCATGATGTGCACGATGCAACAGACTTGCATTTTAGAACTGAAAGGCTAGAAATGTCATTTTTTTAAGTCCCACCAGCAAATAAAGATAATTATTCTTGCCAGAACAACTTAACATCATTTATTTTAGGTTTATATGTTCAAAATAACTTATTGTAATTTGAATTTTTCATTCATAAGTAGAGTGACATTATGTTGAACTCAGAGTATTCTATCCTCATACTCAGTAGGGTTTGATTTCGGTGTGCAGGGCTAGGGACAAACCCACACAGTCATTCTTGGGGCATGAATCTAAAGCAGTGGCTCTTCAAATATATAAAGCAATGTCTAGAGCAGTGGTTCTCAACCTTCTTAATGCTGAGGCCCTTTAATATAGTTCCTCATGTTCTGGTGACTTCAACCTTAAAATTATTTTGTTGCTATTTCATAAATGTAGTTTTGCTATTGTTATGAATTGTAATACAAAGTCCTGTGCTTTCTTATAGTCTTAGTTGACCCCTGTGAAAGGGTCACCTGCCCTCCAAATGTGTTGTGACCTACAGGGTTAGAGCCACTGGCCTAGAGAGAATACTTAGTAAAAATCCAGGACATTTTTTTTGTCACAACTGAACATTGATACTGCCATCTAAAGAAAAAATATTTTTAATCTGTACAACAGACCTAGAGCACGTAAATTCTAATAGAGTATCCAACACAAATATGAAATAGACAAATCACAGAGAAAGCAAAGGCAGAAAAATTTTGTTTCAGGTGAAAGACACACATTTATAAGATGAAGGAAATGAAAAACCGAGGGCGTGAAAAGAAAGGTGACAAAAGAACAAAGTAAACATGAAAAATATGTTGTCAAGAAACAGCATAAAATGTGAACTCAGTCCAGAATCTTTAGGACCATCAGTTCTAGCATGCCTCACATGTGCAGCCGGGCTTCATGCATATCTGTGTTCAGAGGGCTCACTGGCACAAAAGTCAACTTTTTGAATATGCATGGACATTTTATTGAGAAACTTATAAATTCCACTGAGTAACAAGTGATGCTGGATATCTCATACATATTTCATATTAGGATGTAAGGTATTTTTTTTTCTTTTTAACGTTTTTATTTTATATTAATCACAGGTTATGTACTTTGTATCCCAGCCGTAGCCCCCTCCAGCATTCCCTCCTTATCCTCTCCATCCCTCCCTCATCTCCTCCCTGCCCCTTTCCAGGTCCACTGATAGGGGAGGAGCTCCTCCCCTTCCATCTAACTCTAGCTTATCAGGTCTCTTCAGGAATGGCTGCAATGTCCTCTTCTGTGACCTAGCAAGCCTGCTCCTCCCTTGGGGAAGTAGGAAGGGTCGAAGA
>CM053753.1:99537191-99571961 GCA_028658305.1 Pachyuromys duprasi | reverse complement strand
ATTCGACATAATGCGCAAGTTTTCCTCGCTTTTTTGCTAGCAATAGAACCTTGGGAATGGCCTTTTTGCCTAAAAGATGAGCAAATTAATCCTTTGAATTATAATATTAGCCTAGAGCTTAAAGGCACCTTATGCTTTCAGATTGTTTTAAATATAAGTACTTGTAGTGAGTGTGTTTCCTTGTACAAGCAGACAGTGGTCTGGTTAGACAGGCCTGCAGTGCCTTGGAAGGCCAATGGCACTTGGATTGGTAGCTGGTGGCCTGCCTCGAGGCCCAGAGAAAACTCCACTATTCCATTACAGCCGTGTTAGGCCCCCCATTGTGTGGGCCTGAGGGATAGTGCTTTACCTCCATGGACTGGGTGCCAGGCTGTTAGATCTTCTTGGGCTGTGAAGGGGTATTTTACTTTTGCTCCATATATTTCTGCACAGTATAATGAGACATTTCCGGAATATAACTGGACCTATCAAAACCCTTCACAAGCAAGAGCCTCTAATCCTTTTGATCTATGGATTTTATGTGGAGTTAATGGTAGCTGTACAGATATCTCTCCCTTTGCCCAGATTAAAGGAGGGCTCATGTTAGTCAACCAAAGAATTGACCTGGTGCAAGAGCAAGTTGACACCTTATGGCAACTATCCCAGCTAGGCTGTGAATGGAAGATGCAGGGCCTCTGTGTCACTTCAGTACAATATCAAAATTACACACGAGCTGCTAACTTGTCAAAAATCTTATCCAAGCATCTTATAGGAAATTGGTCAGCAGATTTTGAAGCAACCATGCAAGATCTGTGCCTGGCAATAGTGCATATGAACTCCACCAGAGTTGATCTCTCCCATGCTAAAGGACTGACATCTTGGATTACCTCTGCCATGGATCATTTTAGGGAGTGGGCAGGCATTTGGGCGGCAGCAGGCCTTCTGATGCTGGCCTCCCTGGTGGGCCTGTGGGGTTTGCGTTGGATGAGGGTCACACATAATAGACACAGGGCTGTGATCGTTCAGGCGTTCACAGTTATTGAGGCTGGACAGTGCCCCCAAGCATGGCTTGCGGCCATGAGATAACTAGACATCACGTTCAGGCTGCATGGCTGAGCACTGCACATGAGACTTGTGGGCTGCTGATGGTGGTCTCATGGAGAGCATGTCTGATAGTATGCAAGTTAGTACCACCCTTCCCCAATTAATTTCCTTTTCACCTCCCACCTCTGGAAAAATGGTACTGGACAGGTTGGACTCAAGTTGGGTTGAGAGGCCTGATGCAGAGTTCGCAAAGTCTGAACTTACGTCCATTCCTGGGTCCACAGTTTCTGCTCTATGTTTTAGAGTTTGTCCTCTGTGCTCCATTTCTGTGCCATCTCTTACCACTTCTCTAAATTCATGGCTTCTATTCTCCAAAAATTGCACACTGTGTGTTCATTCCTCTGGCTATTTCTGACCCCGCCCCTGGAACCACGACTTCCTCCTGCCCAAGTTGATGAACTTACCGACAGTGCACCACTTCATGGATTGCTCTCTCCCTCTCCTTGTTCTTATTTCAAATAAACCACACATCTTGGCTTTTACACTCTATTTAAGTCAAAATAATAGAAGCTACTAAAAAAACGACTTCAATTCTGACATGGTAGAAGCTAAGTCTTGAAGGAGCTTTAGGAGGTCATCAGGCTTCTTGAACCAAGTTTTTCCCACCTGAGATCTGATGCTCCTCTTACACATTTCCAAAAGAGGTTCAGGAGTGATGCCCACACCATAGCCGGTGAGGACATCAGCATTACTAAGAATGTTTCCAAGCTTACTTTTCAGTTGACTGAGAAATTTCTTTCACATACTAGATATAATATTTTTGTCTCTATTTATATATAAACTAATGAATTGTATACCTTATTTTTGATTGTAAATTTTTTCATTCAGATCTTAATTATTCCATTTTCCTGGATCAGCAAAAATTCATATTTTTAAATCTCAGACAAGTGTCATTGTTTTTGAGCCTAACTTGCAATAGAAATGGCAATCTTCCTATTATTAACTACTCCTTCAAAAAGGAGCCTACTCAGTGACAAATAATTTATTACTTTGGTCTCAAAATCCAATTAAAGAAATATATTCATCTGTATTGTTTTTCTAAACTTGTAAATTCAGAAACTGAAAGTCACATAATCATAATGGGAACAATATATTGAGGTGTCAAATTGTACCAATTTATTGGATTACGCATTTCACTTTGAAATGCTCTTGGATGAAAACCAAATAGCATATGTATATTTAAAGAATAAACTCAGCAAGGCATAATTGGGAGTTACACATTAATCCACCTTGAGGGTGAAAGGAGCCATTAATGAGAGAATGAAAAGATCAAGATAGAGCATGAAAACAAAAGCTACAGGACAAATGACTATGATACGCTAAGAATAGAGAAAACTAACAGTTGATTCCACAGATTCGGTGCCACAGGGTTGTTTCTGGCAAGGAGAATGGCAGATATTATGTGCCAAGTGTGCTGGCTAGCAGAAGTCAGATCCATAATACAGGGAAAGAGAGGTAGAGAATCCATAATTTGGAGAGCTGAATCCACTGGATATGCGGAATACCAGCTTCTAGATCTATATAGCCCACTAAGTGGCAGCTGCTGAGCCCAAACCTAGAGATCAGCATAGGTTGGGTGACAGTAACTGCTCAAATGGGAGCTCCTGGGCATCTGGCAGGGGCTGGACACCACACAGGACCTCTGGCAGCTGCTGGGCTCAACGCAGGTCTCCTGACAGCCACTGTTGAGAGAGGAGCCCAGCTGGCAGGTGCTGGGAGAGCAGACGGTAGTGGTGTAGACCAGGTTGCTGGGGTAGGAAGAGCCACAGGAGGAACCTGAGGAGGGCAGGCAGCGCCTAAAGGAGCGGGAGGAGAAGTTTCCAGAGCAGCAGCTGTAGGTCATGTTGAGATTTGAACTCAGTTGGATTTAACTGAAACTATTCTGAGTTTTAATGCCACCCTGTGGGTAGGGACACTTAGACTCCCTCATAATTAAGTATGGTGACCATCTCTTCATCTCTTTCATACTTGCCATATTTGTGTGCTTCCCGGCTTACAAATGTGGAACTCAGCAATCTCTCGATAATTGTGGTTACATTTGAATAGTTTTCTGTACCGTATACTTATGTGTGTTGTAACTTGCTTGATAAAGAAAAAGTCATGAGCTGTTCTTAGGTATTTACACTAACACTTATTTCATCATGTTCAGGAAATTTCCTTCTTTTCCTTGTGACATTTTTACTGGTGTTTTACTATAGGATGTATGTTACAAGAGTGATGTCCTCACTTCTTTACTGAAGTTGTCATGTTTTAGTTTGTGCTTCCTAAGACATCTACTAAAGACTACATTCCTCATTTTACAATATTGTCCTCTGTGGGTCACAGAGCCTTAACATGCTACTTCACCTCCAGGAGCAAAGGCACAAAATAAGCCAAGGAAAATGGAACACCACTGACTCTAGGTAGAGAAAGAAACAGAGGTAATAGAGTTTTCTCTGTTTCCTCATAATCCTCTTCAGGGAAAATCTCTAATAGAGGATAAATGAATATCAAACTTACTTATACTGCTTTGAAAATAACCACATTCTTGATAGATATCACAGAATTGAGATGAATATTTTCTTGCGCATTTAAAGTGGGGGCTTGACAATAAAATTAATTCAGTTGTGTAATTATTTTTAAAACCTAGGAGAATAATTTTAGAGAGTGTGCATAGCATATAAAAATTATGTCTGCGAAGCATTTTCTTAGCCTCTCCACACTGAGTCTATACTTTTTAAGAGGGAAAATTAACATGAGAAGCCAGCTTTAAAGACAATCAGTTATTGTTATCAAATGAAAGGTGCTGAGGTTTAGATTTGATGAATAACTTTTCATTTAATTTTAATCATTTACCATAATGTCAAAACAACATTTTATAGCTATTTCTATATGAAAAAAAAAACACCCAAAGCACTAGCCAGTGATTAGTTTAGTTATAATTTAACATCACCTTAACAAGCCCTCAAAACTAATGTCAAAAAAATGGTGAAGACAGTGATTGATCAGCTTAAAAAAAACTGCACTTGTCAACTTGGTTTGCATATGTATGTGTTATATTTATTCCTACCCTAAATGGTAGGATAATGCAAATTGTTTGGGAAAAATACTTTTTCCTACATTTATCACAGGCACAAATTCTTCGTAGAATTATCAATTTATGTTTGTCGATCCAAATTCTGTCAGTTAGACAACAGCAAGCATTCCTCTGAAAGCCATTTCCTCATCACTTACCCAAGGGACAAGCGGCTACCTCTGGCGCCCATTAACTTGCCGAAGTACATGCTGGCTTCCAGGCTCCCTCATCACAAGAACCTTTTACACATGTCATGATCCATGATGGCATCCTGGCTCTTCTCACACCACCCCTCCCTTAAACTTGTCCAGATTTCCATTTCTTTATAAACCTGCTATATCAATATATCCCCTTTTGGTCCCCTTTCTCATGGTCACTTTTTTTTAACTCTCCCCTTATCTCTGAATCTCACTTTCCTCTCATGGTCAACTTCAGTCTGCTGGCCGTGTTCATTCTACTACTTTCTCTCCCTGCTCTAGACTCTTCCGGAAGCTTCTGGCTGTACTCTTCCTCATATCTACAATAAAAACCTTCCCCTTCAACCATACCTTGGAGAAATCTTCTTATCACTTTATCCCATATTATTTACTACAATTTCACACATTGTCAAGATTTATTATCAACTTGACAAGAATGTTACAGTTTTATAAAGCTTTATTTAGATTGTCTGGATCAGATTAAGAAATCAAGTTACCAGAATTATGTATCTGAAACATTTTACAAACTTGGCAAGGAACTGGTTGTATTCTACCCTCAGTAATATTTTCTTCTGTTATTGGCAAACAATGATATATGCTAGTTTTTCAGTTTTCCTTTAGAAGTCAGTGTATGCAATGAGCTAACACATCTTCTTTATCTGCTGAGACTGAGTGATCTTCTTCTAAAGAAGGCAATAAAATAATAATTTTTCCTAAATAATACTGTACATTATTAGGTTACATTATTTTAGGAAATAATAATGACATCCTAAAATAATAATTTTCCTCTGACAAATTATAGTTACACATAGAGTGCAGGTGTTTGCAGTGAACATTAAGTAAACATAGGTGCCACAGAGGCTGTTCAGTGCAACATAAATAAGTTTAAATAAGGACATACACAAGTAAAATGATTTCATCATCTACCCTACTTAACATGCTCAAGAGAAAAAAAAACACACAAGAATTTGTTATCCAACAAAATCAGGTTTTTATTTTTAAACAAGATAAGTCTGATTCAATGTATTCAGATTTTGTATATGTTTCTTTTTCTTCTCCAAAATCTTTCACAGGAGACAAATGGCTCAGAAGAAAGAACAAAGTTTTCCAACATGATACCTATACAGAGGCAGAGGATAGATTCCAGTTACTCAGTAAAACCCTTTCTTTTGTGTTAGAAATGTTCCCTCTGAAAACCCATATGATGTCAGGCCCCATGCCAGATCCAGAAGGATTTAAAGGATCTTTTTTTTCCTGTTATCCTGATGTTTATTTATTTATTTTAATTATTTTAAAAATTTTATTCAATTTACATCCCAATCATAGCCCCCTCCCTCGTCTCATCCATATCACAAACGTCCTCCCTTCCCACCACTCCCCTCCCCTAGTCTTCAGAAAGGGCTAGCTCTCTTCCCCTACCAACTCAGCCCAGCCTATCAAGACTCATCAGGATTGGCTGCATCCTTTTCCTCTGTGACCTGGCAAGGCCATCCTGCCAGTGGAAGTGATCAAAGAGCAGTCAACAGCGTACATGTCAGAGACAGACTCTGGTTCCCCATGCACCCACATGGAGACTGGGCTACTTATTGGTTACTTCTGTGCAGGTCCTCTACCCGAATGGTTCTTGGTTGGTGCATCAATCTCCACAGAACCCCCTGGGACCAGCTTTGTTGACTCTGTTGCTCTTCTTGTAAGGCTCCTGTCGCCTCTGGGTTCTTCTATTCCTCCAACTCTTCCATAAGACTTTCTGCACTCTGCCCAAAGTTTGTCTGTAAGTCTCAGCATCTGCTTCAGTCCCATGATGGGTTGAGTCTTTTAGAGGACGTCTATAGTAGGTTCTCATCCTGTTCCCTCTCTTCCACAACTTCTGCTGTCTGTTCTATTTGCCCTTCTGAATGAGAATTAAGCATTCTCCCTAGGTTCTCCTTGTATTTTTAGTTTCTTTAAGTCTGTGGATTGTAGTATGGTTATCCTGTATTGGATGGCTAATATCCACTTATATGTGAGTATATACCATGTATGTATTTCTGGGTCTGGGTTACCTGTCTTAGGATGATCTTTCCCAGAGCTATCCACTTACCTCCAAATTTCATGATGTCCTTGTTTCTGCATTTTTTTTTTATTAGAGCTTAGTAGTATTTCATTGTGTAGCTGTGCCAGTTCCTTTATCCATTCTTTGGTTGTGGGACAGCAAGTTTTTATTTTTTTCGAGTTTCTGGCTATTACAAATAAAGCCACTATGAACATAGCTGAACAAATGTCCTTGTTGTATGGTGGAGCATCTTTGGGTCTTATGCCCAGGAGTTGTATAGCTGGGTCTTGAGGTAGAGCTGTTCCCAATTATCTGAGAAGCCATAAGACTGATTTCCAAAGTGGTTGTGCAAGTTTGCACTTTCACCAGCAGTGGAGGAGGGTTTCCCTTTCTCCACAACCTGGCCAGCATGTGCTGTCACTTGAGTTTTTGATCTTAGCAATTCTGCTAGGTGGAAGATAGAATCTGGGAGGTTGGTTTTTTGTAATTGCTTTTTATTTTATTTTTATTATCAGGGATCAGGCTTGTGGCTACGTCCACGCTAGACAAGCATTCTGTCCATCAGCTACATTCCAAGCCCAATAACAAAGCTTATGTAATGTCCTTAGGGGCAGCCTCAATATTCTCGGTAGTTAAGTGTGCAACACCCAAGCACCACATAAAAAGATGTCTGCAGTGTAACATTGTGATCACAGCAATGAATAGGCAAAGAAAGGAGATCCCTGGGACTCTCTGGCAAGCTATCTAACCTTGTCATTGAGTCAAGGTCCAAGTGAGATGCCTTGTCTCAAAGGACAAAATGGACAGGTCCTGTGGGACAATAACCAAGGTTTATCTCTGTTCTTCACAGGCATATGTTCACTGGCACATGTGCACCCTTGCACACATGAAGATGTGCATAGATTCCATATATTTGATAAGGTCAACAATCATTTTTTTTGACATTTATTCTCAAGGAGGATCAGGAGCCCAGGCCCCCTATGCCAGATAAATCAGGATCTGAAATATCTTAATCACAAGGTTGCTAGGAAGAGTAAATGTTCTAACCCTTTAGGTAAAAGTTTGGATAGCAGTAGGACCTTGGTAGGTGACCACAATTGTACCATGAGACACATCTGTTGACCGGACTGCTCTGCTACTTTGCCATGAGCAAGGACTTGAGCACAGTTAAAAACTCCACGTTTCAGCCCGTAGAGGCCAGGTTTAGCAGTGAATTTTCTCTCTCCTTTTAAGTGAGGGTAAAGACCATGTTTATACAGGATAATATGGTTTGGAGAGGAAATTACAGTTTTTACATTTTGATGGGTGTCTTTTACTGAGGGTCGTTTTAATTTGCATTTCCCTGATGACTAATGACATTGAACATTTTTAAGTGCTTTTAGGCATTCAAGATTCTTCTGTTGAGAAGACAGAATTTTCAAAAATGATGCTGCTCTAAATGGATGTCTGCATGTAGAAAAATGCAAATAAATCCACATGTATCACCCTGCACAAAACTAAAGCCCAAGTGGATCAAAGATCTCAGCATAAAACCAGACACACTAAATGTATTAGAAGATAATTTGGGGAAGAGCCTTGAACTCACTGGCACAGGAGACAACTCCCTGAACAGAACAGCAACAGCACAGGCTCTAAGATCAACAATGAATAAATGGGAACTCATGAAACTGAGACGCTTCTGTAGAGCGAAGCACCCTGTCATGCTTTTTGCATTTATAAAGCCCAATGTTAAGACTTGTGAATGTACCACATTTCTGAGCTTTGATACTTCACACGTGCTCATATTATCTAGCTTTGTCTCTGTTCTAAGCTTCATTCTTAATTAAGTTTTCCTTGGCTTATAAAGTCTGCTTCTTGAGATGAACCACAAACTACTGTGTGAGCGTCATACAAAATTATTGAAAATTACAAGCTTTGGAGAAACGTATGGTCAATCTTCAGTACATTTTATGCAGAATCCAAGTTAAGGCATCAAATTCTTTAACAAGAAGAAATGATTATTCTAATTTTATACTATGAAAGGTAAGTATATCCCTCATAATCAATTTCTCTCTCATATATATGTATATACAAATATATGGAATTTTCCTGGGTATGATGTGATAAACTTTGGTGTAAAACAGTCATGAAATTTCTGAGATAGGGGTATCTCATTGTGTTTTTGTGTATTAAGGAAATTACAACATTCCTAAACACACTGTATGGGAAAGCATTCAAGTGCAATTATAAGTACAGAGAGAATCCAGCATTCTTCATGAGTAAAAGAGATAGCTAAGAATGATGAAGGTTGATCTAGTTTGGTACCACACCTTTTGGTATTTAAGCCTGTCTCTCCACATTGTAGCAGAAATCCTCAGAATCCTCTCTATTACATACAGCTGAACTCACATCTCATCTCAACAAGGACTGCTACTCTGGAAACTTTTACTCTTCCTGACTTACATGCTTCCTGCCTTCCTCAGGTTCCTCCTGTGGCTCTTCCCTCCTCAGCAACTTGCTCTACACCACTACCAGCTGCTCTCTCAGTACCAGCGAGGTGGACTCCTTTCTGTCAAAGAGACATGCACTGAGCCCAGCAGCTGCCAGAGGTCCTCTGTGGTGTCCAGCCCCTGCCAAATGCTCTACTACTACCCCAGGAGCTGCACACCCTACAGTCCCTGCCAGGGAACATGTGTAATGTCCCTGGGTTTTGGGTCAAGTAATTTCTATTCCCTGGGCTATGGCTCTACAAGCTATTTTCAGGACAGGGGCATGTGAAGCCACTGGGTTTGCATGACCCTGTCCTGAAAATAGTTTGTAGATGGGTGTGAATCCACTGGTTTCAGATCTCTGATTTGCAGACTGTATGGCTTTCCTTCCCTGAGAGATAGCTCCAGAATCTCTTCTTCCTAAACTACTTGGCTACTAGTTTCTGTCAATGTCTCTGTGCTTGCAACTATTGTTATTTTGCTTACCCCACTGGTATTTTATATGTTCCATGGACAGACCCTTTCATTTTTCAACTTCTCCCAGATTCTGACATTTCGCTTATCCAAATGTTCTACCTTAGACTTAGTTCTGTGGATATATACACTTATTGTTTGCTTTTATCTAAGAGCAGTTTAAAATGAAAAATACATTCTAATGAGTGTGCATCTGAAATCCCCATTGTTATTGTTAACTTCATCATTTTCTATATTTATTATTTTAAGGAATTAATTAAAGATTCAAATGATTATCCAGATGGATTTGAGGGCATGTAAGTTTGCTTTTGTTACATTAGTTATTGTTGGTATTCAGTTCTAGGAAGATTGCCATATAAATCTGCAGACTGGGAAAATCAGTAGTAAAAGCTGGTTGATATTGAAGCATAAAGAATTTCTGCTGAACCAGAGAGCTGAAGTAATTAGGATGTGACTAATATATAAACATCAATAATGAGATTTATATAATTTTCCAGGGGAGGCCTTTACATAGACAAAAGTGATCTAAGATTAGTAGCTGATTGAAGATGTTCAGCCAAGAGAGAAGGAAGTCTTGAATCTCATTAAAGCCCAGCTCTTTCCATCTTATATGTACATGCACTTCCTTGCTATCCCAGGTTGGAGTCTTATACATGTGCATCATCTGCAATGTATATAAGGAGTGGAGAACAGGGTTTTCCTCATTAGTGTTAGTCTGAATTTCGAATCACAGTAGCACTCAGGGATTCAGTTATATTTTGGAGGCACAAATATTTTAGAAACCTTGTATTACTTACCATAGAAGATGCATGAAAGAAGATCAAAGAGGAAAATTCTGGTTTTGAAATAATGATGGGGGAGGGGAGTATATTTTGGAGTTGCTTTTGTAAAGCGCAAATTGAAATTCTAAATTCCAGGGACTTTCCGAGATGTTAAGGGTCACTCAGGGAATTGTGTACCTCAGGGTCGCACCTCCAGGTGAAAGCTTTATCTTTCAGTGGTTGATGGTATGCAATACCCTACATTCCTTGATCTTATGAGGGGTTAAGAACAGAGGAAGAATCAACCGACATTCAGATGAGCTCTTGTGTGTGTATGTGTGTGTGTGTGTGTGTGTAAAGTTAGTTTATTGAAGGTGTTGAACATACCAAGATCAAAACATAGTGTGCTGTAGCCCTGACACAGACCATCTATTGCAGCATGCTGTGTAGAACAAGGTAATACAAGACACAGAATATTCATTCAATGCTAGCCAAGTATGAGAGACCATTTTAACCATTTTAGGCAGAACGGAGCCCCACAGAGTGTTTGAGACTGTTTTGTAGATCAAATAATCGCAGAAGTTGAATTCTTAAAGGAGTTCTTTCCTGAACCATTTAATCTAAAACAAACAAACAAAATATGACTCCTCCTGTAATCAAGGGGTCTTTACTGTTTCTGTTATTCTGAAAATTGCTTCATTTGAATAGCTTTAACCGGTTGTGTCAATCTCATTAGCCTCATGTGAAAGACTCAAATTAAAGAAGAAAAATAAACTCAGACATAGAAAAAGAGCTAAAAAAGAATAATCTCATTCATTTCAAATAGATTTTATACTAAATGGTAGAGTAATAAAAATATTTGATAATATCTTAGGAAAATCTCTTTTTCACATTTCTATTATTTCCTTGAAAATTTCATGCAATCTGTTTTGATTATATTCAACCCTGAAAATTCTTACGGTCTGCCCTACCCACTCTACTTTGTATTTTATCGTGTTGTACTTTATTAAACCATCAAGTCCAATTTGTGCTCCATGCATGCTTAGATGTGGTGGTTGGCCTATTGGGGGCCACCTGCTTAATGAAACTGACACTCCCTTTCCCAGCAGAGAGGGTGATGGGTACTTTATGCCTACCTCTCTTCTCCATGCTGCAATGTGATCTAGCATGAGCTTCCATGGGCCTTGTGTGTGCTGCCATGACCATTGTGAGTTCGTATGTGCAGCAGCTCTGTTCTGTCATAAAACCACAGTTTTCTTGTATTTCTACTGTCTATGGCTCTTGCAGTCATTGTGCATTCTTCCAATGCACAATGACTCCTGAGCCTTGGGTAAATGGAGTATGGCAAAGATGTCTGGTTTAAAGATGAACATCCTGCTGTCTTTGTTTTCTGTACCTCACCTGGCTGCTGGTCTTTGTATTAATTACCACTTCTGAAAATTGAAGCTTCTCTGATGACAGTTGAGAGATGTATCCATCTGTGGTTATGTGAGCAATGCATTACTAGTCTTCTAATACAGTGTCTATTTATAAGAGTACAAATAGTAGGTTCTCCTCTAAGGTCTTACTCAAGAGGTCAGATGTGAATTCTCCACATTGTCAAACACAGATGAGCCCCATTACCTCCTCAGGACACATGAGAGATACTCTGGTACTAATATGTACTTTGTGTTCTCATATTTTGTGTGTTTTACATTTAGACTGAATTGTATTTATTAATTGTTCCATTTTATTTAACATTTTTCATACAACATATTTGATATTTCCCCTTTTTCCAGCTCCTCTCAAATCCTCCTTCCTAAGTACCTACCCATCCAACTCCCAACTTTATGTGTTTTCTGTGTGTGTGTGTGCGTGTGTGTTTGCCCACATGTGTGCATGTGTACATGCATGTCATTCTGTCTTTGTCTCTCAAACAGATAAGCAAAAAATAAAAAATAAAAAAAAACAAAAGAATGCAAAAATAAAATAAAAGCAAACCAAAAGCCCACAGAGAAGCATGGATTGGCTTTGTGTTAGCCCATTAGTCCTGCACATGGGTCCTGCCCTGGAGCGTGCTTGGCATAACCTAATACTCTACTAGTGGATATCAATTGCAAATAGATTCTTGATTAGAGGTGGGAGCCTGTGTCTACTTCTCCATGCCGGTGCATTGCTTGGACCCTGTCTAGCTTGGACCTATGTGAACCTAATGGGTTCCACATTTTCTGTGTATTCATATGTGCATCAGTCCCATTGATTCTGAAGGTACTGTTTCTTTGGTGTCATCCATTCACTCTGGCTCTCCTAATTTTCAACCCCTTTTTCTGCATAGATTCCTGAGTCTTTTTATAATATTTCAAAATACAAGCATGTGTGAGGCTATCTTATTTCTGTCCTTTGCCATTACCAGAAAATTAACCATTGTATCTCTTTCTTATTATGGTCATTATTTTTTCTTGGCTTATACCACTCACTCGCTACTAAATGATGAAACACATAGGTAATTATGTATAGTCTACATAGCATAATTATGAAAAATTGCAATGGAAACAAGTATAGATAACCTTCAGCAGGTTTCGAGTGAAACCCTAAATGATGCTTCCAGTTCGTTAATAAAAGAAAACCATATTACTTTCATTCTGCACAATGAAAGACAAGCATGTATTCCCCACAACAATTTATGACAAAAAGCATAAAAATTATGTCAGAATGAAAAGGAGGGATGACTCCAGATGTGACAGATAAACGTTAGCGTAAAACACTAATTGAGATTCTGACATCAGTGGCTCATTGCCTTTTGCCATAACAAGGAAATTGCAACACTCATAAACATACTGTACAAAAAATATTCAAATGCAACTGTAATTATAGAGAAATTATTGAGCTGTATATTTGTAAAGGAGGAAGAACACAAATACGTGAAAAATGACCCTGTTAGATACCACACCTGTCACTGAAATTATAGAAACCTATCTCTCCACAAAGTGACATTTAAATTCGGAATCCTCTCAGTGACATTCAGCTGAGTTCATGTCTCCTCTCAACATGACCTACAGCTGCTGTTCTGGAAAGTTCTCCTGCCCCTCCCCCCCAACCTTAACTGCCTGCCCTCTTCAGCAACCAGGTCTATAGCACAACCAGCTGCTCTCGCAGCAATTGCCAGCTGGACTTCTCTTTGAGCAATGGCTGAAGAGGTCCTGTGTGGTGTGTCCAGCCAGTGCCATATGCCCTGGTGGTGCCCCAGGAGCTCGCCACCTTTCCATGTCTGCCAGCTAATACATGCTGGTTCTCTGGGATTTGGGCCCAGCAGCTGCCATTCCATAAGCAATGGATGTAGAAGATGCTTCTTGGGGGAGGGGGGCTCAGACCTCTGAATTATGAAGTCTCTGACTTCCCTAGTGTGTGTTAGACAACCAGATTCCACTATTCAATCTGCTAGAACCTGTAGCTCTGATCTCCATGGATTCAACTGTCAAGGGGTATAGATTCCCACATTACGCAAGTCAGTCTCTATGTCCTATAGCCATTGTTCTGATGGTTACTTCCAAGTACTATCCCTTCATTTTCCCATTAACAGCTTCTTTATTTTTGATTTAGGATAAATTCTTGGAATTGGTTACCAAAAATTTCTCTTACCATCTATACTAGTGAAATGTATATGTGATTTTTTTTTTACATTTTTTTCCCCGAGAGTTGTTGAAAATAAAAGTCTCATCTAAATTTCTGTAGCCTGGCACTTCAATATATTTCTTACTTTACTATTTTTATGGGATTTTCAATTATAATTTTGAAAGTTTCAGTTAAATGTCTATGTTATTATGCAACTGGTTTGGGGAATATGTAAGTCTGTATTTGTTTATGTTTCTTACTAGGTATATTCAATCCTAGAACTATCACTCTTTGAATCTTCAGGTTGAACTCAACAGAATCTGAATTGCTTGATATTCATGGCCTTGTATCTTGACACAGGACAACAAAATAGTATTTGAACTGAAATTGCAAACATTTAGAATAAGGTAGCTCACAATTTACAAGGTGAAATTTTTATCTAGACAAAAGATTGTGTGAGTCTAGTATTTGAATATAACTTCCACCCATGATAAAAGAGAACCTTAAACATTCTGAAGACACATGTGTTCTGGCTGGTTTAAATGGTCGTATTCCCGCTTCTCACAGTTCAGGGATTATCTGCACTTCTCATCTCCCAGTATATGTGAGGACAGCCACAGAGACTGTAGATGGGGAAAAGATTTCAGGAAGTGCTGACAAACTCTGCATGCTTTTCTATGGCTCATCATCCATCATCATAGCAGTGGTTTACCTAAGAAATGTTGAATGTTCTTTCATTGTGTTTGCTCTGATTTCCACAGCAGAAAAGTCAAAGGCTTAAGCATAGTTTATTTATCCTAGGTCCTGCAAAAGATATTTAACAGACTATTAAAGAAGGTTAATGATATCATTATCAGTTTTTGATGGGTAACCAAAAGTAATTTTTACTGTCTTTGAGAGGCATTAGATCACTTCTGACCAACAACTCGAGTTATCTCTCTCTCTCACTTCACACAGAACTTTTTATTTAGTCAGAGGTGTTCTGAAGTCTATTTTTTGCTCAACACTTTTCTCTACCTCCCATTTGCTCTCCCTATTTAAACCTCCCTCTCTCCACATTATTCTATTTCCTTCATATCACCTGTGTTCTACTGTGATCTCTCCACTGAGAGTGTTCTCTCTTCCATTATTGGTTCTTTCTAGTTACTTACATTCTACAGGTACCCTAAATCAATCACAAAAATCTAAAGATTCAACACTAAGAACCACATGAGTGAGAACATGAGATATTTGTCTCCCTGCATCTGAGATATATCACTCAGTAGAATCTTTTACAGCTCTGTTCATTTACTAGTTTCTCTCTGAATGAAAGGCCATTGTACATAGGAACTATATTTGTCTTATCTATTCATCAGTTGATGGACATTTAGGCTATTTCCATTTCATGGCTATTGTAAATAGAGCAGCTATGAACACAGTTGAATTAGGCCTATGCCACAAGAAAAAGCAAGTGCTTGGTACTACAAATGTGGGTCAAATCTCATAATTGGGGAGATCCACTCCATGAGTCTCCAAAGTAAACATACTGCTATTATTTTGGTAAATATAACATCAAACAGTCTTCTGTTTTCATATCTCCATATCCATTGATTTATTGGTGCAAAATATGGTGGTTAAAGAACCTGTCAACCTCCCCCATATAAGCCGGGGAGTGACAGACTGGCTAGATCCCAGGGGAGGGCCTTGCAGCCAGCCCTGAGGAGACAGGATAAACTGGGGTTGGATGGAAGGGAAGGAGGTCCTCCCCTGTTGGTGGACTTGGAGGGGGCAGGGAAGAAGGAGATGAGGGAGGGAGTGGGAGGGTAGGAGGGAATGGGGGAGGGGGCTACGCCTGGGATTAAAAGTACCTAACCTGTGATTGAGATAAATATAAATAAATTAAAAAAAAGATAAAAAAAAGAAAAAAAAGTTTATGGAAAAATATTTAAAAAAAAGAACCTGTCAAAGTGCAGAGAATAAGTGAATGTGTAAAGTTCAGCCACAAAATTGAACATCTATACACCATATAAGGAGCACCCTTAGTTGAGGACATAGAGACAGTTTACAAAAGATGAAGAGACAGTTTTCTTAAAGGATCTGGCTCATGGTAAGCACTGCTGGATGCCTTCTCCACAGATGTACATGAGCAGCACAACTTGAGTCAATGAATTAGTAAATTCAAAATAAAAGCAGGCACAACAAATGGTAGAATAAAGACAAAGGGGTGGAGGTGAGAAAGGTTTATGGGAGGAATCAAGATGATCACGATCAAATATATTTTATAAAAATTTCAAAATATTAATAAAGTTATGTGAAAAAAGTTTTAGGACATATCTAGTTTAACAGAAAGCACATTTAGGTATTGCTTTTAAAATAAACTGGGATTCGGGTACATTTAGGAACATTTGGAAAGACTCAGACTGTTCACTCCAGAATCTGATCACCAGGGAAAGATGTTCCCATCACCTGCCATCTTTCATTGTTTGAAGATGCAATTTCCTGGAGTCTCATAAGTTCATCATCAGCCACCACAGTATGCCTTTTGAAATACTGTCATATATAGCCAAATAAGTATTTTGCATATGGCAGGGAAGAAGCTATTTATTGAAGGTATATTAGCCTATTAGTATATTGTGTTCCATTGCATGGCTTCTTGTCAATAAGGGAATAACAGAAAGAGAATTTTCACTAAACATTTACATCTGTGAGAAAGAAAGCAAAACATGAGTCAGGGTTTCAGAAACTCTTATATGTTCACAAGGAGCTGGGCTCATGGGAGAAGCTTGAGTTGAGTGATGAGGGCTTGATTATCCCTTATCTTTAGGTATTAGTATTTGGGCAGTCAGGAGAAGTTTTGTGTGGTTGGACCTGTAGATGTATTACCTCTCTGTGCCTACATCTAGGAGGGCATAGAGAGTGTGGATTGAGTCTAGGAATCTGGGAGCACCTTCTCTGCCAGCTCTAGGTGCCCTTACCTATTGGTGCCTAGAGTTGGTCAAGTAGGGGAAAGTTGGGTTGAAGGGTCAGGATCTGAGGACACCTTACTTTTTGGTGCCTAGGCTAGACTAGAGATGTATCTGAATTCTTAATGAATCTCAATTTGCTGTTCTGTCCTGAATCATTTTAAACATATGACTGCCAGTGTAATCAAGAAGTGTTTAGTATTTCTACTAATCTGTTGACTCTGTCTTAATACAATAAATAAACAAAAATAAAATTACATTATAGGTTTAGGGAAAGAGCTACTTGGACTCAAACTAATTTGCCTAAAAACATTATTAACTGTTATGTTTTTTATATCAAATGATATATGGAGAAGAAAATATTTGATGATAGCAGAAAATTATTACTAAACTTGAGCACTAAGACATAACTTTTTAGTTTAATATTATTAATGATAGTTATCATTATATTGTTGTCAGAGCACTCAGATTTAGCCATCAGTATGATCAACATCATGTTCTTTCCACCAAACTTTAATGAAGTGTTCAAGAACAGTGAATTGACCAAACTTTTTTGACATCTCACCAATACAAATTAGTCTGGTTTGTGTTAGTTAGACAGAAGGAGAAAGGAGCAATGATGAATTGTAGAACGGTCTTCAATGGAAGAAATATAATAATAGGACAGAGAATCAATACAGGGTGTAGAAAAAGATTCAGAATTTGGTAAAGAATGTACAGCTCATTGAAGCACAGAAGGAAGTATATATAGGCTTTATTTAGAAAAAGTCCTTTTTAAAAACGACTCTATTATTGACTTAAATGAAAAAGGACAAAAATAAGCATGCAACACAAAGGTGTGAAGGCAATCACTGACAAGGTCAGGAAGAAGTCTGAGAACATATGTTAGGATATGTACATTTTCACATTGCTTTAAAATTGATCATTGCTGAAGTAGAGCAATCTGGATGGAAATAAAGTTAACTTTGTATATTTATGATAATATAATATACAACATATTAAAGTAAATATTCAGACTTGGTATATTTCTTTTTTCTCTATATTCAATTTTATCGAAAAGAACACATGATTTTGGTTTTACTGATGAGTAAATCTGAGTAATAAGACAACAATAGTAATTTAGATGAAAAAGATATGGTATAGCAGAGGTTTACTAGAAATTTCTTGCTAAGATGTCTTTTGTCATTCAATAACTCTGTATAATAATAGATAATAGCTAAGAAAATGTTTTTGAAACAAATTACTTTTAAGTTAAATATAGATCTTTATCTAAATCCATAATTTTAGCACAACGTGATTTTATTTAGTTATTTTATTGATTAATTAATTAATTTATTTATTATAAATTACAGTTTGTTCACTTTGTATTCCAGTGGTAGCCTCCTCTCTCATTCCCTCCCAATCCCTCCTCTCCTCCTTCACCTCCTCCCAGGCCTCTCTCCAAGTTCACTGATACAGGAAGTCCTCCTCCCTTTTCATCTGACCCTAGCTTATCAGGTCTCATTGCTGCATTGTCTCCCTCTGTGGCCTGGTAAGGCTGTTCCCCTCTCACGGGGAGGTGATCAATGAGCCAGTCACTGAGTTCATGTCAGAGAAGGTCCTTGTTTCCCTTACTAGGGACCCCACTTAAAAATAGGAATATAAACAAATCCTGATTACAATTTAAATGTTGATCTAAAAAAAAAAAGATGTTCAGGAAAGAACAACTAAACTTGTTTCAAAAATTCAGGTTTCACTGGGCACTGATCTACAATCTTTGGCAACTCTGCTCAATTAGTCAGCACGTATACAAACTTTGGCAAGTTTCAAAGCATTTTATAATCTCTCCATCCCTCCTGTCTAAAAATGTAGTCAGTAATATTAGCATCTGTCAGTCTCATGTCTAAATATTAAATAAAAATTCTCAGTCTTATGTCCCCTTGTTCCTTAGAACATGCTGCCACAGATGGCCCAGGCAGGGCTACCACACACAGTATTTACGGTGGATTTAACATGTTACTTTAAACAGCATCGTCACTGCAATATGAACAATATATTCTTGGATATCTCAAAAAAACATCCTAAGCTGATACAAGAACTCACCTCCACTGTCACCTCTTCCTCACACTGTTATGAGAATCCAGAAAATGATATGACTTTACTAATGAAAGATAGACTCTGATGAGGAAATGTTTTACCTTGGAATCAGATACAGGGGTGGACATTTCTGAAAGTCTTCCTAAAAGCTCCAGAAAGTAACTGGAATTTTGTATTCTATTTTCTTATAAAATATTACCTTTTCTGCTTCACTTTTTCCCATTTAATATATTTTTCTTTTTCTTAAAATCTGATAGAACCTGTGATGTATGGTTTCTAGGACCTTATACCGAATGAAGTGTACCCAAGACTTTGATATCAATTCTTTTAAAGTCTGAGTAGGATTAATGAATAAAAGCTGTTTAGTATTTCTTTGGTACATCACTCTAAGAATTGAAATTGCACTATGGCATATCATCAGAGGGTTGTCAGCATATCCTGAATCCAGATCACCTTGATTATCTGTAACCAAGAGTGGAGATAAGATGTGGAAATATTTCCCAAAAGTTGGAGAATGGAGATCAGCATGTGTTTTAAAAGGGAGGATTCTCTCTGAGAGTTATTTATTGCTCATTTTTACCTTGGCTGAAAAATTTAAATACTAGATTTAGGTAATTATTTTCTCTATGAAGACCTCACCTTGCCTTTTTTGTAATAGGTTTGCTTTTTACCTTAATTACATTGCTTAAGTTGTTAGCAGACATGATTGCCTTAAATCTACCACAATTCTCACTGTCAATATGCCTACTGTGCAGACATAAGAATTAACTACTCTAAACAAGGATCCCCCAAAATATGACAAATTATTTGTTCCTGAAATCTAATCATAGACTCTCTGACACAAATCTGCAAAAGCAAACATAATAACAATAATAACAATGTAAGCAATATACCAAGGTGTTGGGTTGCAAGAGTTTATTATAATAAATTTTTCAATTTTTCATCTGCTGTTGGATAACAACCAAATAGCACATGTGTATGTCAGTGTTACTGCCAGTAGAGAATAATTTGTGATTTTACCCTCATCCCAGATTCTACCAGAAGTTGAGAAGTTCTTGTTAGAAGAATGAGATAATAGCTATAAGCAATAAGCATGGAAACAGTGGGTATAGGATAGGGAGACACTGACTTCAGTACTGTAGAATGTAGGCAGTTAACAGTCGATTACAGAGATATATGGGCCACATGTTGGAACACAAAATGAAGGTTGGTAGGGATTAAAAAGGTAGTAGGTTGGGTAGTATATGGAAGAGAAAACAGGAACTTCGTAATTCAGATGTCTGAAACCACTGGATCCACAACCTACTTGGAAGCAGCTTCTAGATTCATAGCCCAGGGAGCAGCAGCTGCTGGACCCAAAGCCCAGAGACCTAGCATATGTCCCCTGGCAGGGACTGCAGGGTGTGCAGCTCCTGGGGTAGTAGCAGGGCATCAGGCAGGGGCTGGACACCACACAGGACCTCTGGCAGCTGCTGGGCTCAATGTAGGTCTCCTGACAGCCACTGTTGAGAGAGGAGCCCAGCTGGCAGGTGCTGGCAGGAGCAGCTGGTGGTGCTGTAGAGCAAGTTGCTGGGGCAGGAAGAGCCACAGGAGAATCCTGAGGTGGGCAGCAGCACCTAGAGGGAGAGAAGTTTCCAGAGCAACAGTTACAAGTCATGTTGAGAGATGTGGGCTCAGCTGGATGTAACTTGAGAGGATTCTGCGTTTGAATGTCACCCTGTGAGCTGGGTTTATATACTCTCAACAGCAGGTGTGGTGCCCAACATGGTCATCCTTATTCTGTTCATGGTCTGTCATTTGCAAACGTGCAATTCACAAATTTCTCTGTGATTACAGCTGCATTTGAATAGTTTTCTGCACAGTGTATTTATAGATGTGGTAATTTTATTGTTATAGTGAAATACAGTGAGCTACTGTTTTGTCAGGAATGCCGTGACTATTGAACACTAAAGATAATTTCATCATGTCCAGTAAAATTCTTCTTTTTCTTCTTGACATAGTTTTTGTGTGTAGTGTCATACAGATGTTATCACAAATGTTTTTCTTTACATAGTGTGGAGTACGAGTAACCTGTCATGTGTTGTTAAAGAACTGGTAACATCACTTTTAGCTTCATATGGATCCTATTGAAGATGCTCCCTACTGTTACCATCTTTTTTTCAACTTTCCAAACTTACCCCATCTTGTTATTCAGCATTAGCCCTTTGTTTCTCCTCCAGTAACCAAAGGACAGAAAGAAAAGAGAATAAAAAGGAAAACTTAATAACAGTGAACAGAGAAGAAGAGAGAGGAAGACTATGATCAGAACAGTGGTAGCATGAGAGAAATTGTGGTAGCCTGGTCAGTGTTTAGTTTTGAACGATTCTAATGGAGTTAAGCTGGTAAGTGCCCAAGTAATGACAGGAGGAAGGGACTTTGTCTGTCTATCTATCTATCTATCTATCTATCTATCTATCTATCTATCTATCTATCTATCTATCTATCTATTTTTGAGAGGTTTCTCTGTGTAGACAGTCGTGTCTGTCCTGGTACTCAGTCTTTAGACTAGGCTGCCCTTGAACTCAGAGATCTATCTGACTCTATCTCCTGAGTGCTGGGATCAAAGCCATGTCCCACCAAATTACGGTTGGATACAAATTTTAAATAAAGTGCATCAGACACGTTGCTTAAAGTGTCACTGGGTTCTCATCTGTGTTTAGCATGGAAATTCTTCCTCTAACAGCTTATATCACAGAGGTTTAGCTGACTTTGTGTTTTTCTGCTATGGTTTATGTAGATGCCTTGAATTTCATGGGCTGCTGTCAGGCAATGACTGAACCTAGGGAATGTAATAGGATTCCTTGGAGACCATGACAGCCAAATTTAAGTCAGATTTCCCTTTCTGCTACTATACATCCACATTGAGTCTTGCACCCCTTTTACCTTTTTCCTGATCCCTCTCTTTTCGAAGAGTCTAGAGAAGGAAAGTCATGTGTGAAGACTAAATATATCAAATCTTGCTTGTACCATTTTGAAAATAAAAACCTATAGTTAGTGTGTAGCATGATAGCATCTTCCAGAATCTTGAAAACAAACCAATAGAGATTAAAATTCCATGTCACTAACATTATTTTTCTGTGTTCTTTGACTCAAGTATGTGCTGTCTTCAGCAATATAGTCTCTTCATGAAGTTTCTGAAGGTAACCATGAACAATGTCAATAACATTAAGTTTGGGACTCCAACAACTAGGAAAGGGATAACATGCTTCCGGCACTTGGTTAGACTATGTTGTCTAGGAGGTGCATTGTCACCCTGTTATGTGTGTGTGTGTGTGTGTGTGTGTGTGTAGCTTCTACAGTAGATGGTTTGTATTTGGCTTTTCAAAAGTCTTCAGTTTTGTTATCTCTTCTCATACCGCCCTTCCTTTTTTTCTCACCCATTACCCTGTCTAATAATTCTTGCTCCATTATTTCATCATCAATTTTATTACCATCTACATTCTATTCTCTTACTCTTAAAAGCTTTCAATATGAGCCTTTACTGTTTTCCTGACTTATCTGAGTATGTGAATTTACACATATATGTGAAGATTCAAAATGAGTTTCCATGTAGGAAAGAGAATACATGACATATGTCTTTCAGGCTTTGGATTATCTCACTTAGAATTAGCATTTCCAGCTCCATCCATTTATATACATATTTTGTAATTTCATTTTTCTTAATAATATTCCATTGTATAAGTGTAGCAACTTTCAATATCCATTCAATTTATGAATATACCAAGAAAGAAATCCTGGCAGTGATTCTATTTACTATTTCAAAAATTTCCAGAGAATAATACTAACAATATGTAATTTTTGTACAATGAAGAGTCTACAACACTGAGTAAAGGTTAATTCCTTGAATATGGAAAGACCAGCCATGTTCATGGATTCTTAGGACACCTATTGTGAACATGATAGTTCTATAAAGACAATCTAAAATTCTAATACAAAATAATATCCATCAAAATTCCAACATAATTCTTCACAGAAATTGAAAAAAAAACTCCTAAAATTCATGTGCAACACAAAATACTCTGGATAGAGTCTTGATAGACCAAATAATCTTGAACAAAATGTTGGTATAAGTATTTCATCCTGCATCCCATTTTACACTACAACAGAAATGACTGTATGATACTGGCAGAAAAACTGACATATTGATCATAGAAATACAATTGAAGGCCTGGACAGATGCCTATTATCCTGATTTTTGACAAAAAGTCAAAACTACACACTGGAGAAAGCCATACGCAGTAGAATGAAACTAGATTCTTACCTCCCATTCTGCTCAAAAAACTCAACTCTATATAAATCAAGGATTTAAACATAAGACCTGCTCTCTTGAATCTGTTAAAGAAGAAAGTATAAGCAATGCTTCGATTTATAACTAAGGACTAGCTTGATAGAACACCAGCAGTGCAAGTATTAAAAACAACAATTACTAATCAGATTTTAGAAACTAAATAGAAAGCTTCTGTGCTCCAAATGACCCATCATTTGAATGAAGTGACAGCCTTGCATGAAAGTCTTTATTTGCTACACATCTCACAGAGGGCTAGTGTTGACAATATGCAAAGTGCTACAAACAAAGCAAACAAACAAAGAAACAAAAAACCACCAAGGAAACTAAAACAAAAACAAAATAAAAGCTGGAGAATGGAACTAAATGGAATATCTCAATAGATGAATGTATATGGTTAAGAAAAATATTTAAAGCTTTTCAACACCCTTAGCCATGAAGGGAATGCAAATTAGAATTACTGTGAAATTTCTTCTTACATTAGTCAGCATTGCTAAGATTTTGAAAAATAACAATAATTTTGACATGATTCTGGTATAAAAGTAAAATGTAGTTTTTGTAGGTAAGATTGTAAACTAGTACAACCACTGTGGAAATCACTACAGAGATTCCTCAGAGAAGCAAGAAATAGATCTATCATATTGTCTAGTCACTACTTCTGGGTATGTAACCTATGTACTTTATATCCTACTACTGAGATAATTGCTTATCTGTGCTTAATATTGCACTACTTATGATAGCCAAGTAATGGAAGCAGCCTAAACATCCATTATACTGATTTAAAATCTGAATGATATGACATTAATAATCATAATTAAAATAATAAGTTGAAGCATAGTACTTAATGTTTCTTGCAATTTCATCCTAAGATTCCATCAAATGTTTCCTATCAATCCTTCATTTAGTATTGATAGTTAAAAACATGTTTTGGAATAAACTACTTTAATACCCTTAAATCTCTCTACCTAAACATAAAATAATGTTTTTTCTCTCTCATATTTCTGGAAGCTAAATGTAAATTCTTTGCCTCATTAATTTATCACACATAGCATGCTGTCACAGATGACACAGCACACAGTATTGTAGATGCACATACATTTTATGGATAGTATCTTTTCTAGAGTTTGCCCAATACATTTTGGCTATGTACTTAAGTATCTCAAAGGCCACACTAGGAAACAAATGGTCCCACCTGTTCTTCCTCCATTACACAGTTATAAGAATCCAGGAAATTGCATAACTTCAACCAGTGAAAGACAGAAGCTGATTAAGAAATGTTTTTCCCTTGATATCATCAGATCCCAAGGCAGACACTCCCATGAGATCCCAGGTGTATCTTCAAAATCATGCCTGAAAATCCTTAGAACATCTGATACCACTTGTAAAAGCAACTTTAAGATGTTTCTTTACAACCAGTTTTTATTCATTCTCATATTGGCACCTGCTTTCCCAGATCACAGGCCAAATAAACTATTCTCAGGTCTCTGACTTAAATTCTTGCTTGAGACTAAGATTAAATTTCAAAGATTCTAAGAAACATCACCCAGCCTGATAGATGATGAGCCTAGGGGAAGTATTAAGAGATTCCCCAGTCTGTAGGCTGTCATTTTGTTCTGATGACAGTGTCCTTTGCTTTACAGAAGCTTTTCAGTTTCGTGAGGTCCCATTTGTTGATTGTTGATCTTAGAGGCTGTGCTGTTGGTATTCTATTAAGGAAGCATTAGGAAGGTTGAGAATCACTAGAGGGAGATTAAGCCTAGAGATGATTAAAAAGAAAATGGAGGGAGATTCTGATGGCAATGTTAACACAAGAATTCTTCCACTGACCCTCAGCAACTGCTTTGACGCTACATAGATCTCAAGGACCTTTGCTGTTCCTCCCATTATTGTGCATATATTTTGATTGTAAAACAATTCTAATTATAAATTAAAAATCAATGAAATAAAGACTCAAGAATAATCACACACTGGAAATAGTCTCAGTGGTTAAAACATTAGCTGTTCTTCTAAAGGATCTGGGTTCAATTCTCAGCATGAACATGGTGGCTCACAAACATCTGTAACTTCATTTCCAGTGGATTCGACATCCTTTTTTGGCCTCCAGGTGCATCAAGCATACAAATGTTGCAAAGACATGCACACAGATAGAACACACATACACATATTAAAAAGCATCATATAATAGACAAGAATTAATACAATTATTGGTAAAGTAAGGAAAAACTTTTGTTAAAAGTTTAAGTTATATACACTTTTTAAAGAGTCCGCTTTGATTGCTTTAATGTTGCAAAGTGGTTTTAAAAAAGCTTCTGACTAGTATATTTATAACAGTCACAAAAGTTTTTTCTTCCTAGGTTTCTCATTTTATTATATTTGACATGATAGTATTCTTAATCATGATTTATATCTTTAATTATTATTGAGGTAATAGAAATAAAGCTTTGTAAAGCTTTATCTTAATCCCAAGAACAAGAATAAAATCTCAAATTGAGTGCAATAGTGACACAAATATTATTGATTTGACCACCCACATTTTGATTGGATTTACTTCTTGAGGCGAAACCCATACTTGACACTGCCTAAGTGGCCAGAATCCAAAAAATAGATAAATTATAAATCTAGGACAAAACCTATTGATTTTATTCTTCTAAAGGAACATATCAATAAAATGACTCCTAATGCCATATTTCTCTCTATATAAAGTAAAGCATCACTCATCCCTCAACAGAGAAGCTTCTACTTGGGAACTAACACAGAGATCTGAACAATGTGCAGACAGTGAGAAACTTTGGAGCACTCAGTCATGAATGGGTGTTTTCAGCAAGATCTTCCCCTCCAGGCTCAGAGATCTATGTGGAAGAGGAGACAGAAAGATTCTAAGAGGCAGAGGTGGTGAATAAGTGTCTTCACCAGGGACATAGTGTCTTCCAGAAACAGCCAGACTGATATGCAAACATGAACTTAAAGAGATTGGAGAGCAAAGAAAAGACCTACACAGATTCAAACCAGACAAAATTCCCACAGTGAGAGAGGGAAGTGGACACAAAGATCCATCCTTAACCAAGAAAGTGTTTGCAATTGATGCCTTCTGGCAGAAGGAAAATCGGTTATGAAATATATCAATCACAGGGCAGGGAACATTTCAAGGAATAGTTTGCCAACACAAAATAGACTCTATGTTTATGTGTGTGTGTGTTCTGCAGGCATATGCTCTGGATTTTTTTAACTATTGATTTGTGTGTGTGATTTCCCCATCATGCATGTTAGTCTCACTTGTCTCCCTGTCTCCTCATATCTGCCCTTCATCCTTCTAATCTACCCCTGAAAAGAAAATAACACTTATAAACAAACAACCAAAAAAACCCACAAAGCATAGAAAACATCTCATGCTTGATGAGTATGTCACTCTGTGTCCCACAGTATATCTCTCTGTCCAAACATCTTCACTAACATATGGTCATTGCAATGAGTCATTGGTCTGGCTCAAGATCTCTGCTTTCTGTGACACTATCAATATTGGAGTCTCATCAGGTCTCTTCCCAGCTATCCTGCGGTTCTTTTGTGTCACGGAGATCCTACAGCTTTAGATCAGTAGGACTGGCCCTGTCATGAGTCCCAACCATTCACAGATGACATAGCTTTGGGGTAGGACATCTGAAGCCCTGTCTCTGGACCTGGATGATAGCGGAGATGGTCAACCTACTTGTTCTCCTTTGTCCTCACCACCAGTCCTGAGCCCTGCACTGGCTAGGCCACCTAATACCACCATCAGAAGAGTCACGGTCAGTTCTCCTGCTCTCACTCCCTTAGGGCTGGATCATGCCCACAGGCTCAGGTCCAGCTCTAGTGTGCTGCCTAGTCAAGGCACGAGGCCCACTCTCCCAGGTAATACAGCCTGTGAGGGGTTGGGACAGCTCTCCTGCCCTCACACCCTTGGGTCTGGATCACCTACACATCCTTCATCAGGGACATCTCTACTGTGTTGCCCAGGCTAGGTGCAAGGCTGCTCTCCTCAGTGTTACTGCTGGTGAGAGGTGGGACCAGCTCTTCACAGCATCAGTGAAGAGTAGGGGCAGTTCTGCACATACCCTGGATATCCATGTGGTCCAGGGCTGCTGCCTCAAACAGGGAAATCCCTATGTTCTCTACTGGGTAATATGAGTCATGGACATGGACACCAATGCATGCCACAGACCCAGACATGTCCAAGTGGCTGGTAAGCCCCTGGGTAACTTCCTCAGACAAACAGGTGTCCAGAGGATGTCTGTGCCAAGGGCTGGAGGGTTGGTCTGTGGTGGCATGGCAACCAGCAGGTCTGTCTTCCTCCTCCCCACTGTGCTGCATGGCAGTTTGCAGTGCTCTGTGTGTCTATGAACTACTGGTACTGATGGGTGGAAGGCAGGTCTGTGGGTATCTTTTCCCACCCAAACTTCGTGGCATGGTGAAGCACAGGTCTCTGCCTCTCTCTGTACTTCAGCACTGTGCTGCCTAGATGTGATTTGATTTGACGTGATTTTTGTGTGTCCTAGGCATAAAACAGCTTAGGCCACCAAGCCAGACATATCGTTAGAATGAACAAAGGACTTCCATCTGTTCTGCCCCAGACTGATATAAGAACACCACCACCAACAAGTTGTCTTTTTTCCCATTACAATTTTTGGCTTCTTTTCTTTTTCTTTTTTCCTTTCTTCCTTCTTTCTTTCTTCCTTTCTTTCCTACATTCTTTCCTACCTTCCCTTTTCCTCCTTTTTCCCTGCTCATCTTTCTTCCTCCCTTCTTTCTCTTTCTTTCTTTCTTCTCACTGGCTATCAGTCTTTCTCTTTCTTCTGTCTGGCTATCAGTCAGACTTTCCTTTTATTCCTTTCTGTCCTCTTTTATTTATTTATTTTTTTTGAATTTTGGATTTTGGCACAAAGTTGCATAGCTAGGCAAATAGAGAGTAGCTGGAGATGGAGGAAGTGGGAAGGGAAAATAATATGATTAAAATATATTACATAGATTAAAAAAACCTTTTTATTGGTTCTTTGTAAATTTTACATCATATATCCCAAACCTACTCCTTTTCCCCCTCCCTCATACCTGCCTGCCCTCTGTCCTTGCAAACTCCCCATCAATAAAGAAAGAATAATCTCATTGTGGAAGTTGTAGTGTGTCACAATGTGTCCCATAGAATTTACACACTCTGTCCACACTTCTTTGCCTATAAGTATTCATTGCAATGAGTCATTTTTCTGGTACAAGGCCTCTGACTTCTGCTACACTATAAATTCTAAAACCTCACTGGGACTCCTCTTGGCTACCCTATTGTCACTTTGTGTCATGGAGATTCTGTAGTTTGGACCTGTAGGACTGTCCCTTTCACCTACTCCAACAGTTCGTTGATGCTGTAGATGTTGGGTGGACCAATGCAAAATCCTGGATCTGGGCCTGAGAGTTATCTGAGATGGCAGTAGCACACTAGCTCTCCAACACTCACACCTTTGGGAAAAGTTCTTCTACCCTGCCCTGGCTGGCCCAGCCAATGGAGCCAGCAAGGGGAAAAGCCAGCTCTCCCGTTCTCATTCCATCCAGGCCAACTCCCACAACCAGTCCCAGCTCTATTATGGTTCCTGCGCAATGTGCAGCTCTCCTTGGCTACAGCTGACGAGGGGCAGGGTCAGCTCTCCTGCTTTCATGCTTCCAGAGCCAGCTCTCCCAAGGCTCAGGCAAGAGGTGGGACCAGTTCCTCACAGGCCCCAGACATCAACATGCCCCTGAGCAGCCTCCCAGACCAGGGAGGTCTGCCTGACTTTTGATAGTAATAGGCCCCTGTTACTGCAGGATCACAGACTCTGCTGTGGCCTCTGAAAGCATCACAGGCCAGGACTCCACCATGGGCGAGGGGAGATGTCTCTGAGTGGATATCTCTGAGTGTCTACCGTCTTAGGAGTAGTCTCAGGAGTGCTGTCTCCTCTGTGCATTATGGCACCAAGCAGGGCTCATTGTGGGCATGGTCTGTGACTGGTGATCATCTCAGGCTAGCTCTAGGTATGAACCTCATGGATCTGGATTGGTACTCATATTGGGCTCACTCCTTGCCAGAGACCACCCTCATGGCCCCTTGCAGGGGACATCTGTCTCCGGCTCACTCCTTCCTGGGGATGCTCATTCTTGCCATGCTGTGAGGGTCCCAGGTGGAATTTGTCTCCTCTACTCTTGCTTCCAGCTCTGGGAGCCGATCTGGACCTGCATGGTGCTGGGCTGGTGGTCTCAGGCTACCTCACTGTCCAGGCTCCCTGGCATCAGACTGGAAGTGATCTCCATCTTGCTTTATTTTCTGGAGTGTTAGGCTACTAACCATTCTGATGTTCACAGGTCAGAACACTGAGCCTCTCTCCTACCTGCCACTGATGTACAGATGACACAACTACCACACCTAAATCTCCAGAGGCAGGGGAGGTTTTTAAAAGAAAGGTTAAAAACAGATTTTTGAGTTGGGTCTGGCTAGCATGAGATTTAAGTTTCTAACAGACCCTTGGCTGATACTTTTCCTGGAGAGGACACTCCTCTGAGACAGCTGTTCTGTTTTGTGTGTCTCACAAAAGCTAATGCTTCTCCCCCCCAACCCCCGGACTCTGTTCTCATACCATAACAATAAGAGATTTCTGATACTAATTGTACCAGGGTTTCTTGTGCCTGCTAAATAAAGGCCCATTTTTGCAGCAGTCAGGTGTCATTAGTCCAGTTTACTGTTGATGCTACATGGAGATGACGTCCATGTCTCACCCCAAGACCAAAAGTCTGTCTCGCTGGGGTTAGATGACAATCACAGCCCCAGTTGTTCATAAGCAAGCTTCTCATGACCTCCTCTTCAGTTCTGATTAATTTGCTTGAGCAGCTTAAAGAACTGACAGAGACATGTCTTGTTTGTAGTTGTTTATTACGAAGGTTGTTTCAAAGGTTTCAGCTAACGACAAGGTCTGAGAGAGGCAGCACAGAGCTCTCATACTCTATCCAAATGTGTTCTTCTTCAGGAAGCTGCATGTGGTCCATGAGGCTTTTGAATGCAATCTTTTAGAGGTTTTATGAGATGCTTATGGAATAAGATCCAGTATAAAACAAGGTAGATGTTTTATTAAATGTGTGCATGGGTCTGTGTATATTTGTATGCAAGTGAGAATGCATGTGTGTGTGCATATCTGTGTGTAAACAATACAAAATTAATAGAATTAATTAAATATAAAAAGTTGGAAATTTTGTTATAAAACTGATGTTATTTTACCCTTACAGATATTTTTATTTTCCCAAAGGAGTGTCATATTATCTGCTAGAACATAAAATTACTATATAGTTTACATACATGCCTAAAACATAATATTGACATGGGTTAAAATGATTTAAAGAAAACAAAAATGTATTCAACAAATTGACATGTGAATACATCTTTTTTTCTGTGGATACCAAGTGAACATCTATCATTCTGTATATTTTATTTAGTTTTATACATTGGTATGGGTTGGAGGCTAAAGATTTGCTCAGCAGACATTACTTAGACACAGGATGTGCAGATCCAAAATAAAAGTCATAGATTCTTAAATAAGTCAACAACTGAAATAGTATTGTCAGTCATATCAGAAATACCCAAAATTCATATCCATCTGAAATCTCTGATATCAATAAACAAACAGTTTTATAGTCAAAACGATGTAAGCAATATTCAATATATTCATAGTTCTGCATTCCCCCTTCCTATATTTCTCCTTAAAAGGGGACTCGGGGAAAGGAGACAATTTCCTCAAGACCTATACAAGCTCAGATTGTTGCTTAAGGCAATCTGGGTACCATGTGTTCAAGCTGGCAATCAGAGTCTCCTGAGAATCCCCCCATTTTTTTTCTGGGTTCAGGCACTGCTTGACAGCAAAGTTTCATAAAAGCCAGGATGGAAAGGTTCACAGTCCTCTAAACCTTATGTGACCTGTGGTGTTAGAAGAGAACTTTCTGCTATAACACCAACACTGCCTCAAGCAGCGGTTCAGGTGTTCTGGCTCTAAAATTTATCTTCTCATCTAATGTGTTGGTCATTTACCAGATTAAGTGCAACCAAAGGGCCCAAAAGGAACACTTGGGAGTTTAGCTCAATTTTGTCCCCTGCTACCACAGCTCCAATCATCAAATTATGATCTTCCTCTCTATATATCAAGGTTCAGTGTTACACAAATTTCCTCTTCTTTCTTTCTTTCTTTCTTTCTTTCTTTCTTTCTTTCTTTCTTTCTTTCTTTCTTTCTGTCTTTCTTTCTTTTGGTAATGTTGAGTAATTCACAGAGATAAAAGTGAGAACGTACGATGACAATGGGGTTAATCTTCAATAGGCTCCACATCAAACATAAGTTATATTTTCAATTAATTAACAATATAAAAAAAAACATGTTATCAGCACTCCGTGCCTTGTAAAGAAAAAAAAATGTTTTCCTCATAGCATCTTATGACAAAACACACAAAAAGTATGTCAGGAGGAAAAAGGATTTTCCTGGACATGATGAAATATTTAATGTAAAATAATCATGACATTTTGACATAGGAGTAATTCATTGTTCTTTGTTACAAAGAAATTACCACAGGTATAAATACACTGTTCGGAAAACTATTCAAATGCAACTGTAATCACAGAGAAATTTGTGAATTGCACATTTGCAATGACAGACCATGAAGAGAACAAGGATGACCATGTTGGGCACCACACCTGCTGTTGAGAGTATATAAACTCAGCTCACAGCATGACATTCAAACGCAGAATCCTCTCAAGTTACATCCAGCTGAGCCCACATCTCTCAACATGACTTGTAACTGTTGCTCTGGAAACTTCTCTCCCTCTAGGTGCTGCTGCCCACCTCAGGATCCTCCTGTGGCTCTTCCTGCACCAGCAACTTGCTCTACAGCACCACAAGCTGTTCCTGCCAGCATCTGCCAGCTGGGCTCCTCTCTCAACAGTGGCTGTCAGGAGACCTGCATTGAGCCCAGCAGCTGCCAGAGGTCCTGTGTGGTGTCCAGCCCCTGCCAGATGGCCTGCTACTACCCCAGGAGCTGCACACCCTGCAGTCCCTGCCAGGGGACATATGCTGGGTCTCTGGGCTTTGGGTCCAGCATCTTTCATTGTCTGGGCTATGGGTGTAGAAGGTACTACATAGTGGATTGTGGATCTAATGGCTTTGAATCTGTGAATTATGGAGCCTCTGGCTTCCCTTTCCTGGGTTCTGGGTCCAGATTCTACTACCCAGTGTACCCGGCTGCTGGTGTCTGGCAACCTTGTTATAAAACAACCTGTGGCAATATCCTGTATGGATTAAAATGTTGAATCTCTCTTGTCCTTCCTATGATATAAAGAGCCAAAGTCTCTATGCCCGGCAGCCATTGTTTCCTTGCTTACTTCCTCTTGCTACCTGTTATTTCTTCTGTTATCAACTCTCATTCTCAATTCCTGGGGGATTCTAAAATTTATGAATATCCTTGAATTATTTTTCTCTCTCCATGCTATGGAAAAGTGATATATTTAGTTTGGTTTTCATCCAATAGAAGTTGAAAAATCAAAATTTTAATCTAATAAATGTGTGCAATCTTATACCTCAATGTATTATTCCCTTTATTATTGATTTGCTTATAGATTTGCATCTGAGTTTTGGGGCATTCATTACATGCCAATCTAGCTATTTAATTTTGTTTGAAAACATATATTTCTACATTTAGTTGTGATCTTTACTTGGAATAAGAAACTATAGGAATATCATCATTCACACATGAAGACTTGGCTGAAAAGCAAGGAGAATTGTTGAAAATGAATAACAAGAATTTAGGGCCTCTGAAAGACTCTTCCTAACAGGGTATCAAAAAAGATGCTGAAACTCATAGCCAAATTTTAGGCAGAGTGCAGGGAATCAAATGAAAGAAGGGGGAGATGAAAGACCTTGAGGGGACAGGAGCTCCACATGGAGAGCAACATAACCAAGAAATCTGGGCCCAGGGGTCTTTTCTGAGACTGATATTTCAACTAAGGACCATACATGGAGATAACCTAGAACTCCTGCACGGACGCAGCCCATGGCAGCTTAGTGTCCAAGTGTGTTTCCTAGTAAGGGGAACAGAAACTCTCTCTGACATGAATTCAGTGGCTGGCTCTCTGATCACCCCCTCCCCCCCAGAAGGGGACCAGCCTAATCAGGCCACAGAAGAAGACAATGCAGCCAGCCCTGATGAGACCTGATAAGCTAGGGTCAGATAGAAGGGGAGGAATACCTCCTATCAGTGGACTTGGGGAGGGCATGGGAGGAGTTGAGGAAAGGAGATGGAATTGGGAGGGGATGAGGATGGGGGTCAAAGCTGGGATACAAAGTGAATAAACCGTAATAAATAAATAAATAAATAAATAAATAAATAAATAAATAAATAAATAAAAACTCACAATTAAAAAAAGAATTTCTGCTGACTCAGAAAAACAAAGCAACTAAGATGTTAAGTAAAAATGTACACACCAAGAATAAGACATTATATAATTTATTAAGTGAGGAGGAGGATCCAAGATGGTGGCCCTGCGAGGACACTGTGTCTGAGGAGTAGGATAGCAGTGTAGGCACAGTGACCAGGAGACTGAAATCTGGGACCTAAAACACCAGCGTTTGTGATTGCCAGGTGAGCAGAATTCCTTCCATGAGAAAATCAAGTGGGAAAGTCCTTGGGACACCCAGTTAATCCCTGGAAAAATTCTGGGTGACTGGCTGAGCACAACCCTGATCTGATTGCACAGCTTCCCTCGGTGCCGCAAGCCACCAACCCAGACCAGGCTGAGGCACCCCAGATACCATTCCAGTCCAGGTGCCTCAGCAGTGCACATCTTCTAACCTTGACCTGAACATGTACTTCCCATGGTGCCGCCAGCCACCACCCCAGACCAGAACATATAGTATCCAGTCCAAACTAAGTTGTTCCCAGATACCATTCCAGACTGTGGCACACATCCCCTAGCTCAGAAGGAGGTGCCAAGTCCCCACACCAGAGGGGAGCCCTTAGCAGGAAGCCCAGGTTGAAACTCGGAGACCCCAGACCAGAGCAGTGTCCCTAGCCGCCATCTCAAACCGGGACACTCAGCCTCTGGCACAGAGTAAGGTGCCAAGCCTCCAGATCAGAGTGACGACCAGCCTGCAGTGATCACAGCTTCTAGCACAGAGCACATAGCCGGGCACACAGATCCCACAACAGAGTACGTGTCCTGAAAGCAGTGCCACCCACTGACCTCAGAGTCCAGCTTGTGGAACCCGCCAAAGAGTGGAGAACACTGGGAATTCAGGAAACCTGCGCAGGTGCTTGCCCACAGTCTGCGCTTGCTAAACATGCTAGCACCCTCATCCCCTCCTGTGCTTGCTCCCAAACCCCATAGCTCAACCATATACACTCCCCTAGCACCCCTCTTCAAGACACCTTCCCAGTGCACATGCACATGCACACACATTTACTTCCCCTCCCCAACAACGAAACTGCGCCTATGGTCTTTCCTCCCACAGGGACAACTGAGGCAACAGCACACACTCTAAAACCACTGGAACTCTCTGATCTTCTTGAAGAATACTCCAGACACTACAGACTGGCAGTTCCAGTCTGAAGTTCAGCTTCAATGAACAAACATCTCCTTGATTATATATAAACAAATGGCCAGAAGTTGACATAAGAACCCATCCAACAAAAATCAGGACACCATGGCCCCACCAGGAACACCCAAAAGCAATGGAGATTTTAATTCAGC
>CM053753.1:99500968-99536691 GCA_028658305.1 Pachyuromys duprasi | reverse complement strand
TCGTTTCCAGGTCCCACCATTTGCCTGCGAATTTCATGATTTCCTCCTTTTTAATTGCTGAATAGTATTCCATTGTGTAAAAGTACCACAATTTCTGTATCCATTCCTCAACTGAGGGACATCTGGGTTGTTTCCAGGTTCTGGCTATTACAAATAAAGCAGCCACGAACATGGTTGAGCAAATGTCCTTGTTGTGTACATGAACATCTTTTGGATATATGCCTAAGAGTGGTATAGCTGGGTCTTGAGGAATCACTATTCCTAATTGTCTAAGAAAGCACCAAATTGATTTCCAGAGTGGTTGTACAAGTTTGCTTTCCCACCAGCAATGGAGGAGGGTTCCTCTTTCAAGGATGTGTTTTATATCAATTTGATACATGTGTTTTATTTGTTTTAAGTTGTGTCCATTCATTACAGTGAAATGTTTTCTATACCAAGGCCTAAAATTCAACCTAAAGTATGAAGATAAACATTCAAATTATAAATTAAGAGCCAATGAAACTGAGACTTATTAATAATTATAGAACAAAAAGAAATGGGAGCAGTGATTGACAACCTATAGAAAACCTTGGTTTCCAAGATTACTTGAGATACACACTTTTTTCACATTTACTTTTTCCATGTTAACTGCTGGAATAGTGCCATTTGGCTGGACTATATCAAGTAATGTGGTCATCACAATCACAAATGAACTTCCTCATATGATTTCAATCTATTTTTCAAGATGAGTGACCTTTGTCATCACTGCCACAACAGTCATAAAGCTTTGCAAAGTTTTATTAGGATTCTTTGGACCAGATTATGAAATCAAATTGTTGGATTTACATTTTTGAAAAACTTACTATGTCTAATATGAAATAGATTTTTACTTTAAACTCGGTAAAACTCTTTTAGAGTATGATCAGTATGTTATTTGCTATGTCTTTAGGTCATTTCTTCTTTAAGCAGAGATGTAAAAACAACTCCATAGTATTAGTATGGGTGAAAATTATTTTTTAAAAATGCACTATGCATAAAATAGATACATCAAGGTATTATCTCATCTGCTAAGATTAAGTGATAATTTTTAAAGCCTCAAAACTCTGTTATACCACTCCTGGGCATATAACCAGAAGATGCTCCACCATTCAAAAAGGACATTTGCTCAACTATGTTCATAGCAGCTCAATTTGTAATTACCAGAATCTAGAAACAACCTAGATGTCCCTCAGCTGAGGAATGGATACAGAAACTGTGGTGCATTTACCCAATAGAATACTACTCAGCAATTAAAAACAAGGAAAAAATGAAATTTGCAGACAAATGGATAGAAATAGAAAAGATCATCCTGAGTGAGGTAACCCTGAAGCAGAAAAACATGCATGGTACATACTCCTTGTAAGTGGATAGTAGCCAAAAAACATAGGTTATACGTACTAAAATCTATAGACATAAAGAAGCTAAACAACATAGATGACCCAAGAGAGGCTGCTTAAATCTCATTCAGAAGGGTAAACATGATAGACACAGGAAGCAGTGGACAAAGCAGAACAGAACTGAGACCTACCACAGATGCCCTCTGAAAGACTCTACCCAGCAAGGGATCTAAGCAGATGCATAGACTCACAGCCATACATTGGGCAGAGTACAGGAAGTCTTATGGAAGAAGATAATTCGGGGCTAGCGGAGGGGAGGCTACAGAGATTGATGCACCAGCCAAGGACCATGTATGGACTGGATCTAGAAGCTCTGTTCAGTTGTAGCCCATGACAGCTCAGTCTCCAAGTGATATCCCTCATAAGGGGCTGTCTCTGACATGAACTAGGTTGCCTGCTTGTTGATCACTTTTCCCTGGTAGGGTGGCCTTATCAGGCCACAGAGGAAAAAGTTCCAGATAGTCTTGTTGAGACTTGATAGGCTAGGGTCAGATTGTAGGGAAGGAGGGTACTTTTTAGTGGACTAGGGGAGGGAGCTAAGGAGGGAAGAGGGATGGACCAGGAGGAGATGAGGGAGGGGGCTATAATCTGATACAAAGTGAATAAATTGTAAAAAATAATAAAATAAAAATTTTAAAAATATTGCTCTCATGAAGTGTATACTGTTATAAAAGGGCATCAAGATTTAGGTATAGCTAGATACAAGCTCCAAAATGAAACTCTGATTTTAATCTTTATTTTCATTTATTTATATTAAAATGTTTCATATAATATATTTTGATCTATTCCTTTCTCATTACCAAAACTACTAGCAGATCCTGCTCATTTGTGGAGAGCTGCATGTGCCGCGCCTTAAAGATGGCGCCGGTTTCCACCTTCTGCCACCAGGGTGGCGAGTGCTCTTGTGATAAACAACTCCTTATTTGGCTGTGCTGTGTTTGATGATCTGCCTTCTCTTGTGTGTACCTATCCGCACTTCCCACCTGGCTACCCCTGGGTTGGCTGGCTCAGGGGTACTTATTCCTAGGCCGGGCTCTCCTCCGGGCAGAAGATTGTTCAAGGCTTCTGAATAAACTGCTTGAAGAAGAGCTCTTGTTTCCTGTCTTTCCTTGCTGGTCGAGGCGGATGCGACAAGTGGTGGCCCATAGAGGAATAAGTACCCCTGAGCCAGCCAACCCCGGGTAGCCACGTGGGAAGTGCGGATAGGTACACACAAGAGAAGGCAGATCATCAGACACAGCACAGCCAAATAAGGAGTTGTTTATCACAAGAGCACTTGCAGTTGGGGTGGCAGAAGGCGGAAACCGGCGCCATCTTTAAGGTGCTGCCCAGGCAGCTCTCCACACTCATTCATCCAGTTTCACTCTCTCTCATTATAGCTCTATCTCAAAATGTACATATATATATATGTATATATATATATATATATAGTATGGAACTGAGAAAATTTTCTTTATCAGCCCCACTCTACATGACCAAAAAGCATCCATCGGATTTTTTGGTATCTAGCAACAGGTTTTCTTTTTAAAGGTATTTGCATGACTTGTATTAAGGTTTTGCATATTGTTTTTCTTCTCCAGAATCTTCCCCTTTGAGAGAACTCAGAACAAAGAGAAATGAGTCAGAGTCCCCATGTAGCCAAGTGAGCTCTGTCATTTGTGATCATAAAACTTCAATTATTGTCTTCTTCTCTATCTTCCGAGGTTCAATCTCCTTTGACTTCTTCTTGGCTTATATTATATTCTTGTTACTGGAGTTAAGACGCATAGAAAATGTTATGTAATCCACATAGAATATCAAAAAATTTGTATGATGGGAATAAGTAAAATCTATTGATACTAGGTTCCATAAGAAACACAAAATAATAATTGCAATTCATTAACAAGAACAGCAAATTACTGTCTTGCCACAAATTGCAAAGTAAAGTATTTTCCTCATAACATCTTATGACAAAACACATAAAATTATGTCAAGAGGAAAAGGGGAATTTTTTATGGGACATGATGGAATAGTCATTACTGTAAAACAGTCATAGCATGTCTGGCATAGGAGTAGCTCATCATCTTTTCCTTTAAGAAAATTACAACACCCATAAACATGGAGAGCAGAGTACTATTCAAATGCAACTGCAATTACAGAGATTACAGAGTTTCACATTTGTAAGCCAGGAAGCACACAAATATGTCAGGATGGCTGTGTTGGGTACCACACCTGCTTCTAAGAATATGTAAACCCAGCTTCCATGAGGTTGCTTTCAAACTCAGCATCCTCTCTGTTATATCCAGCATAGCTCTCATCTCCTCTCAACATGACCTACAGCTGCTGCTCTAGAAACTTCTCTTCCTGCTCCCTTGGACTCTGCCTGCCCTCCTCAGGTTCCTCCTGTGGCTCTTCCTACCCCAGCAACCTGGTGTACACCACTACCAGCTGCTCGCCCAGCACCTGCCAGCTGGGCTCCTCTCTCAATAGTGGCTGTCAGGAGACCTGCATTGAGCCCAGCAGCTGCCAGAGGTCCTGTGTGGTGTCCAGCCCCTGCCAGATGGCCTGCTACTACCCCAGGAGCTGCACACCCTGCAGTCCCTGCCAGGGGACATATGCTGGGTCTCTGGGCTTTGGGTCCAGCAGCTGCTGTTCCCTGGGCTATGGAGCTAGAAGATGCTGCTCCAGGGGCTGTGGATCCAGTGGCTTCAATTCTCTGGGTTATAGGTCCAGACTCTACTCCCCAGCATACTTGGCTCCTACAACATTTCAACCTCTGTGTTATTATAGCTCCATTTGTTGTACTGGCTTCTAGGAATTCAACTGTTAAATCTCTATATTCTTACAATATCAAAATCAAATTATGTTCAGTAGACAATTTTTTAATTCTCTTTTATATTTCTGCTAACAACTTCTTTTCTGCTCAACTTTTATTAGAATCTTAGATTGATGTATAATCTGTTAGTAAGCCTCAAATTTTATGCTATTAAAATATACATCTGCTGTTTGATGTTTATTTAAACCTTCTTGAAAAGTGAAATTTTACTCCAAAAAAAATTGTGCATTGCAAAGCCTCAATGCATTCTTCATTCTTTATTAGGTCACCTTTCCGTTTGTCAATATGGGTTGGGGCACTCAATTAAATATCAATACCTTTATCCAACTTGATTTTGAGGGCAAATAATTTGATTTTCAATCCAAATAATTTCTTCCAGAATGGTCTGTAGAGCAGTCTTAATGATCATAAACTATATTATTCTGTCTCTACAGTAGACAATGCATACATTTCTCTATTTAATAGTTTTTCTGAGTCCCCAGTTCTATTCTTTTAGAGATATAAATTAAACTACATTCTAAGAACTCATGACTTCTAGGATTTCTTTCCAATCATCATGTGATATTTTGATGAGCTTATCTTTGTCTTAAACAGATTTCAACACAGTTTCCCTTTTCTCTGTTTTTAGTGTCTTATATCTCATGGTGTTTCTCTGTTCATACTATAAATATGATATTTTACAGGCCTCTTTGTTGTTAATAATTTGGTATTGGGCTAAATAATGTTTATTATTTGCCCTATGATTATCTTGGCAATATTATTTAAACTGCTTTTACAATTAATAAGACACGGATACCTGTTAGATCTTATGGGACATGATGGGACATAATTGCCTTACTTACCTGGGCTGGGCAGATATTTCTAAGTATGCTAGCTCCAATCAGGAATAATGTCTTAGGCAGATTTACACAAGAGGACAAGACAGTAACCAGATCTTGAGGGCCAGGAATTAGCATCAAAATACAAGCATCAGACCAACCTCCAACAATGCCCATTTTCTGTTTAAATAAAAAGGCCATTTTATATAGTAAGAATAATTATGAAACAATCATAAAAAATCAATATGAAAGAATATGTATATAATGTTTAGTCTAATGTATTTGGCAGTCTTGAAGAAAATATAGGATATCTTTGAGGATCTAAGGTTCTGTAACTAAGTTTTTTTATTTTAGTTTGTATCTAACAACCTAAAAACATCTATTTAGAGCTAAAACATCTTTTAAATACTTAAGCAACTAAGCTAATTATAATCATAAAATTATGACTATCTGGTCTTCAACCCCATCAGAGACTTGAGAAGGAATAAAATTAGTTACTTGAGTAAATAGGAAGTGCATGCTAGCAGCCTCAAAACAAAACAAAACAAAACAAAACAAAACAAAAAACCAAATAGTTTGACATAGACAGTTTGCTGCCTGAACAGTCACCCAAAACTCTATATAATGTTTCAGTATCATTTTCAGCCTTCTGGCCCAGTACCTTTGACAGACTTATGTGAAGCAGGAACTATTTAGGGCTTGCTTACCCTGTCTTGGCAGAGTTTGGCAGTCGACTTGACCTGCGTTTAAGCTTGCCCATTTTAGGCAGCATTTTCTCTGTCGTAAAGCAAGAGCATTTTCCTTGCTGAGGTGGCTTGCCTGTCACATTTGAAGCAAAGCCATACGATGATTCTTCAATGCTAATATTTTCTGCGAGGCAGGCAGGCATTGAGCACTGGGGAAGGAGTGCTGCTCCCAGGAGATGACCTCTCTTCGTGCCAAAGAACCCTGAAAAAATCCTTCAATTCTGAATTCTGTAGGTCTTTGAGGTTTCTGAAGACATCTATATATTTATTTTTACATGTCTATCTATAGAATCACATCTGTCTGTTAAACTTAGGATATATATTCTTGCGGTAAATTAGACCAGTGTCTGACATGACCATGAGATTTAACTAACAATTAAATTGCATTACCTATGGTCTTAAGCAGTTTGTGATAGCAGTTTTAAAAGTATTGAAACTAAATCTGAAATCTGTATCAATATACCTAAATTTGTACCAATGTATCAAAAATATTTATTGTTGCATCTATATACAAAATCCTGTATCAATGAGTTAAAAATAACCTTATTTGAGAATAACAAAGCCTTAATTTGAGGAGTAGATTCAATAATTTACTATTTATCTTATTATTTGTATAGGGTAGCCATATATTCTTTTCTTTCTTTTTAACCCTTTTTCCTTACCTAAGAAAGAATGATAAACAAAGTTAAAAAGAAAGAGAAATTTGAGTATAATATTGTTTTCTCTCTAAATAAGACCATTAATAATTTATAATCACCTCCCAATGACAATAAACATTCATATTCCAAGAAAACAACCAAGAACTTATCCAATCCTCCTTAAGGGAAATGGGGTGCCAGACTCATGGGATTCTGTTCACTCAGTTTTGGGGTGAAGGAATCCTATTTGGGGGCTGAAGGGAAATTGGGAAAAATGGTTAAGCAAGCTAGCATTAACATTTGTGGTCCAGGTTCCAAATACTGAGAAATTTCAGGCTTAATAGAAGTCCTGTGCAGGGGTTCTAGGTTATCTCTATAAATGGTCCTTGGTTGGACTATCAGTCTCAGAAAAGACCCCTGTGCCCAGATTTTTGATTCTGTTGCTCTCCTTGTGGAGCTCCTGTCCTCTCCAAATCTTACTATTTCCCACATCTTTCATAAGATTCCCTGCACTCTGCCCAAAGGTTGGCCATAAGTGTCAGCATCTGCTTTGATCACCTGCAGGGTAGAGCCTTTCATCATGAAGATAACCTAGAACCCCAGCACAGATGTAGCCCATGGCAGTTCAGTGTCCAAGTGGGTTCCATAGTAATGGGAACAGGGACTGTCTCTGACATGAACTGATTGCCTGCTCTTTGATCACCTCCCCCTGAGTGGGAAGCAGCCTTGCCAGGCCACAGAGGAAGACAATGCAGCCACTCCCTATGAGAGCTGATAGACTAGGGTCAGAAGGAAGGGGAGGAAGACCTCCCCTATCAGTAGACTGGGGGAGGGGCATGGGTGTAGAACTGGAGGGAGAGTGGGTTTGAAGGGGAAGAGTGTGAGAGCTACTGGGGGAATACATAGTGAATAAATTTTAATTAATAAAAATAAAAAGTAAAAAAGTATATATCAAAGTCCTGTTTGGAATAATCTGAAATGCTGGGCCAACTGAGATTAGTAACTTTTTTCAAAGCTCTCTTGGGACCAGGCTATGATGAATCAGAATGTGAGATGCTGGAAAGGTGGAACATGCAGGAAGCTGAAACAAATGTGTCAGTGTCTCCATAAGTTTTATCCAGTGTCACCGGTGTTGAGTTCTTTTGTTCTGAAAACAAATTATAATTCCTTACAACGTCCTTTTCCTCTGACCAAAAACATAAAGTTTTCCTCTCAACAAAATATAGCCTCTGTCCTCCAGTACGAAGTTACTGCAAGCATAGAATGGTCCAACTTGGTACTCCAATTTCTATTTACATTTTGATTATTCCCAAAGGGGATACTATAAAAATCTTTATGTTGATAAATTAAAACAAGATTGTAAGAAATTTACTTATACTGTTTTAAAGAGAAGATATTTTCATGGAGACCGGGTAGCGTTTGTAGCCGTGGCTCTGCCTTGTTTCCAAGTGGTTGGGTTAAAGACATTAAATAATTATTTTGTGTTAGAGTTGCTGTCAGTTTCTGTGAACTGTGGGTTGTTTTGAGCACTAATTAACTATTTTGTACTATTTACTTAGCACTGCTTTAATTGCCTTTCAGTTTCTGTGAAAGTTCCACACTAGAAAATCTTTAGACTACTCAGGAAATAAATTAATTATTCATCTTATGTTAGTCTTAGTTCTGTGTGTTTTACTCCATATGTGGACCCAAACTAGACTGTCTCCCAGATGTTCCCAGGTGTCAGTGTGTGAGCTGACTGGGATATTTCCCATTGGGTGATCAGAAATTCTCCCATTTGTTAAAAGGTCACAGGCAACAGCTGCCTCTGTTATACCTGCTTCAGCATGAGTGCTAAGATAGTGTGCATGGGACTTCAGAAGGTTTGGGGAATAAAACCATCTTTGCTAAGGAATCCTAACTGCATTCCCCTCTAAGTAGCTAAAGTCTAAAAACAGCTTGTGTCTCCCTGGGGGTAGCTGTTTTGTTAAGTCTGCTGCTTTGTCTCCTTCTGCCCACTGTAAGCTGTCTTTTGTTTGTGGGCAGGGTGTAAGAGGTTTTTTGTTTGTTTGTTTTTAGAGGAGCTTTTAGGTTTTAAGCTGGGAGTTTTGCTGGGAGTTTATTACCCTACCAAAATATGATAAAGTCTGACTTTAAGGGTGTGGATATATGAAATTATTTGGACACCATTTGTTTTTGAGAGCAAAATGGTGTTGGGCTAAATAATGTTTATTATAAGCCCTATGATTTTCTCTTCGGTATTATTTAACCCACTATCACAGTTAATATGACACAGACACCTGTTATATTTTATAATTGCCGTATGTCATTTCAATAACCTCAGCATCCACCTCTCAGCCCCCATCCAATGTCATCCACCTTCACCATCCTCATCTGGGCTTTCTTCCATCTATAATCTTATAAATACTTGCTCATATTTTTCATCTCCATTCAAAACATCCTTGAAGTTCTGCCTGGCCCATGTGATTCCTTCTCCAAGCTAACCCATTATGGAGTCCTCCTTCCTCCTCTCTTTCAGTCTGTCTGTTTCCCATGATTCTCCTGACCCCTAATCCCAGGAACCTCAGCCATGCTTACCCCATTCTACCCAGTCCAGGTTTTAGGTCTTTTATTCAACAAATCAGGAAAAATGTCTCCAGCAAGTTTACACAACAGGATAGGGCAGTAACCAGATCTTGAGGGCCAGTAATTAGCATCAAAATACAAGCAGCAGACCAATACTCAACACGTACCTATATAGGAATCTATTTAGGTTTACAAGGATTTCTGTTAGTATTTTCCTTCTATGAACATAACTTGAAAATGTTTTCCACCATCTTGTTCCAAAGCTCATTCACGCTCCATTAATATTCCATTTAAAATTTTATCATTGAAGTTTACCAGATGTTCTGATCCCTAGTTCTTTTCACTCAGCCCTAACTTTATCTTTTCCACACAATCTATTCTTTTAATGAGACCTTCCACGAAAATTTTTGTGTAACTTATTGAATTTTTATTTCCAACATAATTTCAGCTTATCTTTTTTTTAACAATTCCATTTCTTTATGTTTTGAATTAGATTGCTAATTTCTCTCAGCTATTTGCTTTTGTTCTTAGAGTCTATGTCTTTGTACAGTTGTTTGAATATAGTTAAAATCAGTACTCTAAATTCTTTGTCTGGAAATTTTTCCGGGACTTTTTTCTTAAATCATTGTACTGTTTTTGCTTCTCACTGGGACTTGAGCATCTAGTGCATTTTGTTGGATACATTTCTTTTTAAAAAACCAAAAAGTGTTCTTCATGGAAAACTCTACTAGTGTTTACAGTAGTTCAGCAAATAAAGGAAAATTGAAATAATTTTCAGTCATTTCATTCAATCAGAATAGAGTAAATTAGCTAGTTATAAGTAATCATAGAAACCAGAGAAAGAATACAACCACATGGAGAATATACAATATACTATTAAGTGATAATTGTAGCCCTGAAGAAATTAATGTGATAAGGATTCCCTAGAGTCACATTAAAATGAAAACACAATATGACAATATATTTGGGACAGAAATAAATGCTGTACTAAGAATAAATTTTATAGCACTGTCTACATCAGAATGTTGAACAATTTGAAATTAATAACTTCAGAGTATACCCTATGGCTTTAGAAATAACAAGATAAAACTAAATATAAAATCAATAGATATGAATGTCAAATACTTGAGGATCCTATCTCATTACACATTAACAAAATAAGGCATATGCACACTAACTCACATGCAATAATTCCCTCCACATACTTGGAGATCTTTATAACATTTAAAAAATTATAGGAAACTTGTGTAAATTTAGCAAAAGATTTCCTGTTGATTCCATACATACTGAATAAAACTATCACCCTCAGTCTCCATGAGGGTTCTCTTGTAGGGGGAGCAGGGACACTCAGTGGCATGAACTTGATTGCCTGCTCTTTGATCACCTCTCCCCGATGAGGTGACCTTACTAGACCACAGGGAAAGAGGATACAGACAGTCCTGATGAGACCTGATAAGCTAGGGTCAAGATAGTAGGGGAAGAGGCCCTCCCCTATCAGGAGACTAGAGCAGAGACATAGGGAGAGGAAGAGGGTGGGAGTTCAGGACAAAGAGGAGATAAGGGAGGGAACTTCAGCCAGGATACAAAGTAAATAAATTGTAAATAATAATAATAATAATAACTATCACGTCCCCCCAAAAGCAATAGATTGAAAGACAATTAAAACAAGTAACAGGACAGGGTCCTACCACAAAGGGCCTCTGAAAGAGTCTACCTACCAATGTATCAAAGCAAATGCTGAGATTCATAACCAAACCTTCAGCAGAGTGCAGGGAATCATATGAAAGAAGGGAGAGTTAATATGATCTGGAGAAGATAGGAGCTCCACAAGGACCAAAAATATCTGGGCACAGGGGTCTTATATGAGACTGTTTCCCCAACCAAAGACCATGTATGGATATAACCTAGAACCTCTGCTCAGATGTAGCCCATGGTAGCTCAGTATCCAAATGGGTACCCTAATAAGGGGAACAGGGACTATTTCTGACATGAACTCAATGGAGGGCTCTTTGACCTCCACACCCTGCAAGGGAGAAGCAGCCCTGCTAGGTCACAGAGGAGGACTTTGCAGCCAGTCCTGAAGATACCTGACAAACCAGGGTCATATTAAAGGAGAGGAAGTCCTCTGCTATCAGTGGACTTGGAAAGGGCGAGGGAGTAGATGAGGGAGGGAGGGTGCGATTGGGAGGGAATGAGGGAGAGGGATACAGTTGGGACACAGAATCAATAAAATGTAACAAATAATAAAAATAAAAAAGAGAAAAAAATCAGAAAAAATATGTAGCAACAACAAAAAGAACAAGTAAAATAAAGAGAGAAGATACAAATAAATACAATTGAAAAAAGAAAAAGAAGATATTAAAAGAAATAGTAATGAGATCTGGAAACAAAATGAGGACAATATACTATAACTCATTGCATTAAAAAGTCTAAACGAAGTTAAAGAATTTATAGGAGCACATTACACATCAAACTTAAAAGAAGAAGAGTTAAAGGATTTATATAAGTCTGAAGTCAGCAATGAGAATAAAACCTTAATAAAAAGGCACAAAACTAAATAAATTCATTGCAGAATTTTACCAGAAAAAGCAAAGAAGTATTAACACCAATATTATTCATATTGTTTTATGAAATGGACAATGAATGAACATTACAAAAAATTTTATTAACATTATATTATACTGACATGGAACTAGAAAAAGGTATAACGATAAATAAATAAAATTACAGACAATTTGCCTGAAGAATATAGTGCATGATAGGTAAAAATACTTTTAATAAAATAATAACATTTCTCATATAATAATTTTGAAAACCAAATTTAACATTATATCAAGAAGATATATACTAAAATATATCAAAAATACCATTAACAATTTGACTTCATTCCAGAAGTGCAAAACTAGTTCAACAATCAATAAATCAATAGACAATTTTCATTACACAATTAGACACAAATAGAGAAATAATATGTTCCCATCCATAGATGTAGAAATTGTTTTGGAAATAATTCAACTTTCCTTTATGATAAACATCATGAAGAGGTTAAGGATGTGAGCGAATATTTCAATGTGATAATGCCTATAAATGACAAGCCTATAGCCAATATGGTTAATGGAAAGAGATGAAAAGTATCTACACTGAGGTTAGGAGTTAAAAGGTTCTTTTCTCTTCACCCCCCTCCAGGGAATGTCTCTGACATGAAATCTTCAGAAGAGGGTGAAAACAAGGAACAATACAGGAGCCTACCACAGAGGGTCTCTGAAAGACTCTATGCAGCAGGGTATTAAAGCACATGCTGCATTGTCCTCCTCTGCATCCTGGTAACCCCACCCCCCTCAGGGAGAGGTGGTCAAAGAGCCAGCCACTGAGTTCATTTCAGCGACAGTCCCTGTTCCCATTACTATGGAACCCACTTGGAGACTGAGCTTCCATGCACTACATCTGAGCAGGGCTTCTAGGTTATATCCACGAACGGTCCTTGGTTGGAGTATCAATCTCAGAAAATACCCATGTGCCCAGATGTTTTGGTACTGTTGTTCTCCTTGTGGAGCTCCTGTCCTCTCCAGGTCTTACTATCTCCCCCTTCTTTCATAACATCCCCTGCACTCTGCCCAAAGTTTGATTATGAGTCACAGAGTAGGACAATGTGGCCAGTTCCTATGAGACCTGATAGGCCAAGAGGACTTCCCCTATCAATAGACTGGGGAAGGGAAGGACATGGGAAGAGAAGAGGGAGGAGGAAGAGATTGTGAGTGAACTAGAGAAGGGGCTACAGCTGAGATACAACATGAATAAATTGTAATAAATAAAAATTTTTTTAAAATTAAAAAGCCACACCTACGGATGATGTCATAGTAAATAAAATAAGCTAGAATCCTGTCATGAAAAACATTTACAATCATGACAGTCATGCTAAGCTAGGTGGTGTTATTTCCAAACAATTTGCCATAGTCCAACAAAACAGAAAATAGAAATGAAAAAAAAATATATGTATTCCAAATAACATTTGCAATCAAGGTTTTCCCAAGATAATGAATCATTACCTTGACCCGTGGTGTGGCATCATTATATTTTAGTCTTTTTGATATCTACATTATAATTATACTTGTTTTATGAAGAAACACAATTCCAAAATGCTTCCTTTGTTGATGCACTGAACATTCACATCAAATTTTTAATCTTTTTCTCAGATCCTATTTCTTTTTCTGAATCCTGTTACAATATTGTACTCCAAGGCTGTTACATGACCTCATCATTGGTCCACTCTCCTTCACTATAACTACCTAAAATCAACTAAATAACCAGCTAACTAAAACTAGGATATTCTTTGCGATATTAAAGAGGTGTCACAGACGTTTGGGAAGTTTCCTATTCTTGTTCATTTGGTTCTATATTATTGAAAAGAAAAACTAATTTTGATCACATTGTTTTTTAAATAAAAATGAGAGAATACTAATAACAAATATTTTAATAAGTGACACTGTTCAGAATAAAAAATGAGCTATAGAAATATCTTTCAAAATTTCATCAAATACTTTTCTATCAATTTATCATGTTACAAAGATTAAAATTATTTCTGAAACAATGTTTTCCTCCCTTTAAGGTTTACCCTTAAATGTGATTTTTTAAAAATATACAATGTATTTGATCACATTCCTTTCCCTCTCCCAAATGGTCTAAGATTTTTAACACTTCTGTCCCAAACCAACTTCAGATTTCTTTTCATTATCTCTCTTAAAATCAAAATATAATAAATGGAAATCAAACAAACCAAAAAGTTGAGGCTCATTAGATAGATTAATAAATTTAATCAATTTGGGTGAAGTGATTTTCAGAAGAATAGAAACAACAAAAACTTTAGACATACATACATATATATGTATATATATATACATTTATATATATGTGTTCATATATATACATATATATGATAACATTACATCAACAAGAAATGGCTGCCCTGAGAGTTGTTCAAAGCTACTTTCTCTTGACTGAAAATCTACATTCAAATAGTAGACATATGTTTTTGCCTGTGTACCAAATTTACCCTGTAAATTGTGCTTTATCTTATTCTTGGTGTTTGCAATTTTAGTTCACATATTAATTGCTTTGTTTTTTGGATCATCAGACATTCATGTACTTTAATCTCTGGTAAGTCACATTCTAGTTGAGCCCTGTGTTTTGGACATGAATGATGATCTTCATGGAATTGACAACTTCCAATAAAGAGAAGCAAAATAATGTCAAATTGTATGTCCCTAAATCCAGTCAGATAATCAAACTAAACTTATTTCAGTCTTCTAAACTGTAAGTGCAAAATTTATGAATGAAAGAATAATAATTTGAACAATACAGGAAATATCAGGTTGCAAACTTTATTAGATGAAATTATTCAAGTATTCAAAAGTTCATAGAAATAAAATAGCATCTGTATATATCAATAGATATCTATATCTATCTATCTCTCTCTATATATATATCCCAGAGTGTAAAATACAATTTTGGGTTACCCAATAATATGGGAAACTGTTGGAATTTGGAGAATGGAGTAAATATCCAAGGATAGAAAGCAAATAGCATCTGTACATATCAACAGTACAGAGAGTGAAACAAAACTTTTTGTTACCCACTAAACTCAGAATCTGTTGGAATTTGGTGAATAAAGTAAATGTTATTGAAGGATGATAGAATAAAGGTAAGGGTTAAACAGGAAAAATACAGCTTTAGTGCAGTGACTTTGACCTATGAGAGCATAAAGACTTAACAGTTGAATCCATAGAGGCCTGATCCACAGATTGGTCTGTAAGAAGGTTGGCAGGAACGGGAAGAGAAGAAGCTTGGGTAGCAATATCTGGACCCATAATTGAGGGAAGGGAAGCCAGACACTCCACAATTCAGAGATCTGAAGCCACTGGATCCACAGCCCCTGGAGTAGCATCTTCTAGCTCCATAGCCCAGGGAACGGCAGCTGCTGGACCCAAAGCCCAGAGACCCAGCATATGTCCCCTGGCAGGGACTACAGGGTATGCAGCTCCTGGGGTAGTAGCAGGCCATCTGGCAGGGGCTAGACACCACACAGGACCTCTGGCAGCTGCTGGGCTCAACGCAGGTCTCCTGACAGCCACTGTTGAGAGAGGAGCCCAGCTGGCAGGTACTGGGAGAGCAGCTGGTAGTGGTGTAGACCAGGTTGCTGGGGTAGGAAGAGCCACAGGAGGAACCTGACAAGGGCAGGCAGCGGCTCAAGGAGCAGGAGGAGTAGTTTCCAGAGCAGCAGCTGTAGGCCATGTTGAGAGGAGCTCAGCTGGATGTAACAAGGACAGTCTGAGTCTGAATGTCACCCCAAGGAGAGCTGAGCTTATATACCCTCAGTAGAAGGTGTGGTACCCAACTTGGTCACCCTCTATGCATCTGTGTGCTTCCTGGTTTACAGTTGTGCAGCTGTCTGTGAATAGTTTTCTGAACAGTGTATTTATGGGTATTACAATTTTCTTATAGCCTTGACAGTGAGCTATCACTATGTCATAGATGCCATGACTGTTTTACAAGGTCGGTTATTCATTGTGTCCAGGAAATATCCTTCCTTTCCTCTTAGCCTGATATTTATGTGTTTGTCCAAATGTTCTGAAGAATACACTTCCATAGGAATGATGTCAGGAATTGGCTCTTCTTTTTGTTAGTGAATTGGAAGCATCACTATTGGTTCCCTTTTAAACCCTACCTGTTGCCATCATTTCTAATTTTTTAATATTAGTTTTTGTGATTCCATAGCATACGTTATGTACTTTACCTCCATTAGCTAGAGCAGAGTATGCACAAAATAAATTGAATGGGATTAAAGCTAAATGAGAGAAAAAAAGCATGATTAATGCTGTGGTAACAGCTAAGTTCATATTGAAGTAGAGTCATGAGAGCAGGGCATTTCTTTCCCTTAGGAATGGAGTAAGCCATTCATATGCTGTGTATCTGCCAGGGCCTCAGGTAACACCAGACTCTCACTGAATTTGTGCCAGCATGGGCTAGTCAGGTTTACCCTTTAAGGAATAACAGGCTCAATTGACTATTGTCCTCCATACTGCAGTTTCTGTAAAAATTTGGTTTGCATGAACTGATCTCAGGTAATGTCTAAATCTAGGGAATGAAAGCATTCCTAAAGACACAAATGGTCTTCACAGGGTGAAGACCACAGGACCTCAGCATATAAGCAAAGGCTGTGTGGCTCTTGGGGACTTTTATTTTTGTTGACCCCTGTCTTAAAGGAGATTTCGGAGAAGAAAAACAAAATCAAGGATGCTCAACATATCTAATCATAAACAACATTGAAATTTAAAATGATTTTGGTGCTTAACAGAGAAATCTGATAAACTTTTTGTCTTCAGCATGCCAAGGAGGGTTGAGAGAAGAAATCATTTCAATAGCTTACTTATTTATAAAAGCTCCAGGTTTTATTTTGGAAGCTGTGTTGAGACTAAATCTAAATTATATATATTAAGTGTATCTTCAATGTTCTCAAACAGCCAAGCATACCTCCAGGAGTAAAAATAATATAACAAGACTGGGTTAAAATTATTGCTTATTATAAGCAGATGAAGAAATGTGTTGTGTATCAATTTCATGCATACATTTTATTTGTTTTATATCATGCCCATTTATGGTAATAAAATGTTGTCTACACCAATACCTAAAATATAACCTAACATATGAATATAAATATTCAATTTGTAAATTTTAAGCCAGTGAAACCAAGACTTTTAAATAATGATAGAACAGAGATGGAAGCAGTTATTGACAAGCTATAGAAAACTTTGGTTTCCAAAATACCTTGAGATACACAGGTTTGAAATTTACCTTTTTCTATGTTAATTGTTGGAATAGTGCTATTTGGCTGGACAATATCAAGTAATGTGCTCATCACAATCACAAATGAACTTCCTCATAGTATTCTCAATCTATTTTCAAGATGCATGACCTTGCTCATCACTGCCACAACAGTTGTAAAGCTTTGGAAAGCTTTATTAGGATTCCTTGGACCAGATTATGAAGTCAAATTGTTGGATTCATGTTTTTGAAAAATTAACTATGTCTAATATAGAACAGATTTTTACCCTACACTAGGTAATACTGTTGTCAAATAGAATGGTGTGTTATTTGTAATGACTTTAGGTTGTTTCATTTTTTTTATTTAAGCAGAGGTGAAAAAACAGCTCCATAGTATTAGTATTGGTGAAAATGATTGAAAACAAATGCTTTGCTATGAATATGACAGATACACCAACACATTATTTCATCTGCTAAGATTAAGTGATAATGTTAAAAGCATCCTCATTTCAATTTTGCTCTCATGAATAGTAAATGTCACCTGAGAAGGACAGGTTTAATCTTAGCCAACAGTATTTAGATATAGCTAGATGCAAGCTCCAAAATGAGGTTTTGGCTCTTTTCTTTTGTTTTATTAATTCATTTGTTTATATTAAAATATTTCATGTAATATATTTTGATCATTTTGCTTATTCTCACATCTGCTAGCAGATCCTCCATATTCACCCAATCTCTCTCGTTGTCTCTCTGTGTCTTTCTCTCTCCATCTAAAGTATAAACAAAAATATAAAGTATATATGCAAAGAATGTATGATAAAGAAAAAAATCTTTATCACTCACATACTACATGACCATCCATCTTATTTTCTATTATCTATCAACAGGGTTTATTTTAAGCAGTGTATGCAGGATTTAATGTATTAACATTGTGCAGATTCTATTTCTTCTCCAGAACCTTCCCTTTTAAGAGGATCAGAACAAAAACAAAAACTCAGAGTCCCACATAGCCGAGTGTTTGTGACTCTGACTCACTTCTGTCACTTGTGATAATAAAACTTCAATTATTGCCTTCTTTATATTCCTGAGTTCAAACTCATATGCCTTTTCTTGGCTTATATTGTTTTCTTGCTCCTGGAGTTAGCCACATAGAAAGTTTTATGCTACCCACATAGAATATTGGAAAATGAGAAGGATGGGAATAAGATCAATTTTCAGTAGGTTCCATAAGAAACACAAAGTAATGATTCCAATTAATTAACAAGAAGAACAACAAATTAACGTCATGCTACATACCATAAAGAAAAATATTTTCCACAAAACAACATATGACAGAACACATAAAATTTATGTCAAGAGGAAAAGTTGGATTTTTGTGTGGCACATGATTTAAAGTCATTACTGTAACTCTTCCATGGCGAGTCTGGCATAGGAGTAGCTCATCATGTTTTACCTCAGTAAAGTGACAACATTTAGCCACAGGGTGAGCAGAGGACTATTCAAATGCAACTGCAATTACAGAGATTACTGAGTTTCACATGTGTAAGCCAGGAAGCACACAAATATGTCAGGATGGCTGTGTTGTGCACCACACCTGCTTCTGAGAGTTTATAAACCCAGCTTCTACAAGTTCCATTCAAACTCAGACACTCCCTGTTAAATCTAGCTGAGCTCACATCTCCTCTCAACATGGCCTACAGCTGCTGCTCTGGAAACTACTCCTCCTGCTCCTTGAGGCGCTGCCTGCCCTCATCAAGTTCCTCCTGTGGCTCTTCCTACCCCAGCAACCTGGTCTACACCACTACCAGCTGCTCTCCCAGCACCTGCCAGCTGGGCTCCTCTCTCAACAGTGGCTGTCAGGAGACCTGCATTGAGCCCAGCAGATACCAGAGGTCCTGTGTGGTGTCCAGCCCCTGCCAGATGGCCTGCTACTACCCCAGGAGCTGCACACCCTGCAGTCCCTGCCAGGGGACATATGCTGGGTCTCTGGGCTTTGGGTCCAGCAGCTGCCATTCCCTGGGCTATGGAGCTAGAAGATGCTACTCCAGGGGCTGTGGATCCAGTGGCTTCAATTCTCTGGGTTATAGGTCCAGACTCTACTCCCCAGCATACTTGGCTTCTACAACATTTCAACCTCTGTGTTATTGTAGAACCATCTGTGGTACTGGCTTCTAGGAATTCAACTGTTAAATCTCTATATTCTTATAATAGCAAAATAGAATTATGTTCTGTGCATGTACAATTTGTAATTCTCATCTTTTGTATTTCCACTAACAACTTTTTTCATCCATAACTTCTATATGTGTAATCCCTTAGTGTGACTCTAATTTTATGCTATTTTAATATTTACGTGGTATTTAGCATTCATTCAAACCTACTTGAAAAATAAAATTTTAATTCACTAAATCTGTACAATAGGAAGCCTCAAAACATTGTTCATAGTATTATTAGCTTGCCTTTATGTTTGCATTTATGGATAGGGGACTCAAAATTAAAAATTAGTACCTTTGCCCAACTTGATTTTGAGACAAAATAATTTGGTTTTGACATGTTCATTGTTTTGTACTAGTGAATCACTGGAAGAGTATAGTTTGAGTTGCAAAAAAGTTTCACAAAAATATGAGGCCCTAAGATGGAAGGATATTATTTTTTTCCATACAGGGTATGATAGTATATATTTTATAACATTGTGCATATTTTCTGAGACAAAAATTATTAAGTCTAATATGTGAATATGAATTTCCAATCAAGAAAAAAAATCTACTTTGAAAGACTCTCAAGAGATACACTTCTTTTATCTAAAATGCTGGTATCTCTGACACCCAGAATTTAGGCACTATTCCTGATCATCTCCTCAAAACATATGAAATGAGAATGATAATTACCTTATGTGGTAATAACTGGGTTTTGGAATTAGGACAACTTTCTGATGTTTTTCCTATTCAACTTGAATCAACTTAGAAATAATGCTCAACAGATTTTACTCTTTGTATTGCTCTGATGGTCAAGTTCAAAGATTCAAGTGTAGTTTGCTTCAAAATAGAACCAGGAAAAGAAAGTTGACCCAAACAATATTGTACAGTCCATTAGCATATCTACTTAGTCCAGAGGGGTGTCATGGTCTCACGGGACACCTCAGAGTTGATCAGGAGCAAGAGCACACAGACATCAATTTTGGAACAGCGTAAGTCATGGACCAAGGAAGATGTCAGGGCTGAGCCACACAATAGAGACTGTGGTCTGAGGGTTAGTGTTAAGGGACTCAGACTTCCTGAGTTCCAGATCAGTAGTGAGGATGGAGAAGTGAGGATGAGTTCATAGCTGCTCAAATATGTCATTCATGTCTCGAAAGTCTTAGTAGAGGTGGCAAAGGAGAGTGGCTGCCTGTGGAGCTCACCACCCAACACATCGCTCTATTGGTGCTGATATTTTTTGTAAATTTGGCAGTATTTGTTTCTTGAATTTAGGTTCATCTGTGTCTGGTGTGTGTGTGTGTGTGTGTGTGTGTACCTAAGAATAATAAAGTCATCCTGATGAAGTTCATTTAATGAATGTTGTGGTATTCATATCTTCTAAAATGTTTTGGTTGAAAGATGATTTTTGTCAGATGTGAGGTTATCTAAAACTATTTAGTTCCTAGGTCCATATCTTTAAAATATTGGTTTCCATCCTTTTACCTTAAGGCAGTGTTTATTCATAATGCCAACATGCATTCCATAGGGACAAAAAAGTGACAGGTTCCCCCCACACACACTTGTTTAATTAGAAAGTTTTTACTTGGCTCTGGGCTCTCATTGCTTTGGCAGTGGGGGGTGCGGGATGTGAGCCCAAGCTGCAGCTTGTAATAATCTGTAATAAAAAGATCCTCATGTGTTTTGAAACGGATTTGACTCCTATTGGTGAGCTTTTGGGGTATCGCAATTTGAGCCTAACATATTTGAGGGCTCTCTGGGATCCCTAAGACCTCCCAGTACCCCTGCTCCAGAGGATCATAATCCTGGGTAAGTGCTTTTGTCTTGGCCAAGTTCTGTGTCTCTGTTCTGTCATTCTTTGTATTTTTGAGATCTCAAGTTAGTGTACAGTGAGTGGCCAGGGATTGGTCATGTCATAGTGCACCAGCTGATGAGCTGGCAGACCTAGGCCACAGGCATCTTGGGAGACATTCCAGATCCCAGTTGGGCAGTGCTCCCCAATAGCACTGTGAGGGACACTGGGTCCCAAATCTGTTTGATAGGCTTAGAAAGTAGGGTACTCCCATGGAATCAAGAAGTGCCACCAACATGTTGGTTTTGGGTTCTTACCTGCTAGCCTGGCAGAATCTGTTGTTTTGTCTTTGTGTTTCTGGCTGTCTAGCTGCTGCTAAGTGAAAAGAAAGTGCTTGAAATTACAGCCTGATGAAGTAAGGAAAGATTTATCTATTTTTTAAATGTATGTATGGACATCATATGTTTGTTTTTGACTGATCTTAAATGGTTAATATGCTCTGTATGTCATTGTTGTAGATTAAGAGTAATTGGGTATGTTTAAAGGTTAAATTCAAACTCTTGTTTAGAACATATATGTGTGCCTATGTGTTTATAAGGTCTATAAATGCATGTGTTTAAATAGCAACAATGTAGATTGCCACATGGAATGTGATGTGACTCTATCATCTAGAGACTGCCATTTGGGTCAGAGAAAGAAAAAAATTGCAGAATCTCTTAGTCGTAATGAATTTTTTTATCATTCTATTTCCTTTTATACTAAGACGGCAACTCTCATTTTATATTGGTATTGGTTTAAAAGACTGGATTGTTTGCACTGGTGATGGTTTTAAAGTCTAGTTTTGACTTTTAAATTTATGGTTATGCTTTGTGAATTCACTCCTAAAGAGGGTACTTACTTTATTCTGATCTTACAAGAACAGGTTTTGGAGAATATTTAAATGTTTAAGGTGATGAAACGTTTTAAAGTTTATCAGACATTTTAAACAATGATCTTGGGCAGAATAACAAAAAAACTTGGAACAGTTTCTCAATCCTTTAGGGGATGACAAAAATTCTTTTTAGTAATTATTTTATTAATTTTACCAAATGAAACAAAGCTGTACGGTTTCAGACAACTGAGAAAATTGCAGTTTTTACAGTGTATCATGTGGGGAGCTGCTTGTTTGTTATACTGCTTCATTATCAAAAAACATGTTTTTACCCTGACCTTTACCTTGAGGCAGAGAAAAAAGGAAGTTTCGCTAAATTCCTTACAACTTGTTCCAAGTTCCTTAAAGCTTGTTTGTATGAACTTGGACCATATCTGCTACAGGGAAGTAATTTTAGAAAAAGAGTTTGGCAGTGCCAGAACTTCTTTTTGTATTGATGTGATTTGTTTTTGCTTTGCCTATAAAAAATAAATCACGAAATAAGCCCACGCTGGGCTCCGGCAGGATCAGGTCAGAATGGAAAGGATTTTGATCAGAGTTTTTATGTTGTCTGAAAAGCAAGAGAGAGAGAGAGAGCAAGATACCAGGATATTAAAAGAATAACTTGTCTAAAGTCAGAATGTCTGGTTAAACCAGAAGAACGGAGATAGGAAAAGTAACCTGAAGGTATATAGAATGTTATGGAAGGTCAGTGTATGTATGGAAAGCCAGAGGGCATATGAATTGTACTTGCTTTGGCTCTCCATACCTGCAAATATGATATGAGAAATAACTGTAATTTATTTTGTTCTTCATTTAAAAGGCTAGTGATTCTTCAATACAAAAATTTTTCTTATGCTCTTTAAAGGGAGAAGAATTCTGGATGATAGGTTTGATGTGGCCAGAATAGTTCATACAGTTTAAAATTGTTCTGTACTGTTCTGTTATGTAGTTGGTTCTAAAACTTATTTATTACAATGTTGAAGAGTTTAAGTTAGCCTGGGTGACTCCGTTTTGAAATGAGGAGCCATCTTCACTGGGAGCTAAACTCAGGTGCCAGGAAATATCACAGAATGTGCACATGGCAGAAAACAAAGTTAACTTTCCTAGCAACAGCCACCAAGAAATATCACAGAATAAGTACTTGATAGAAAATAGAGACAATGTCCCTGGCAATAATCAATGAGAATTGGTTGGGAAAATTCTTTCCAACATTCCAGATGTAGTTTAGAAGAATGGCAATTATGAGTATGTAGAAGATCACCTCACCCCTATGGCTTTTACCCAATCATGTAACATCAAAGCATGAAACCCTCTCCTTGTGATCTTTCCCTTTAAAAACCCTGCTCACCCAGGGCTCAGGGTACCACTTCTCTACTGCTTAGTCAGTGAGACTTGGGTCCCAAGTTTGATCACTCTTGTAATAAAGCTCTCTTGCTCTTGCATTGAATCATCTCCTGGTAGTCTCTGAGGGTCCCATGATCCTGGCATAACAATGTTAGAAACTTGGTTATGGGAAATTGTGAATGTTCCACAGAGCTTGTTGTATTGTGGGAGGTGGCAATACCATCAGCTACACTTAATGGCTATGTTTTATACTGTTAGCCACAGCCTGTGACAACACATGGCTAGCCACCATGTTGGTTCAGAGATAAAGAAGGCGGAGCCATGGTTTTGCCACCGTCTTTGTTTAGTGCTACCAGCTGAGTTCAGTTCTCTGATTAGTACTAAGTGTAAAGCTTTTTGTTGTTCAGGGGATACCTGGAGAATCATTATTTCACATTTGGGAGGCAAGGTGAGGTCAATTTATCATGTTCCTTTTTGCCACAGAAGCAGTCTCTCATCTTCTGTGCCTGCTAGACCGCTTTTGCTCATGATGTCATGAGACAACAGGAGCCAGGAACACTGCCTAAGTGAAGGACTAACTAGTCATCTCTGTCATTTTCATTGGTACATGGATTGGCACATTTATTTAGCTCATAATGTATTCTTCTCAGGTCTTTGATCACTTTGATGGCTATGCTAAGCTAATGGTAGCTTTGCAGCTAAAGAGCAGACAGTTAGATCAACTGTTAGCTCATTGGTCAGTTCATTAGCTATTTAGAACAACTGGGTATTAGATCTTTTATTTAGAAAGTCAAACAGGTTTGCCTTGCTCACAGGCTTCATGTTAGTTGCCTGTGTCTAATGGGGAATAGCTGGATAGAAAAATAATGGAGTTTATGTAGGTTCTGATGAGATAGGAGTTTCGGTTGTGAGAATCTAGAGAGTGTTGTTTGGTCTGGGAAGATGTTTCAGGGTTGATAAATGCAAGAAAGATTGAAGGGCCTAAGTGGGCCAGTTGCAGCAGTCTTGCCCAGTGGTTAGTATACCATAATCCAGAGTCCCAGTCATCTGTCATTGTGCCCAAATGAAATATTTCTCATTTTTAATATGCCTTAAATTACTTTCTTATACAACTTTATGTACCTTGAAATACCTGGATCTGACATACCTCAAACCGACCCAAGATGAGTTTTTCCCCTGGTTGTCATTTTTCCCATTTAATAGACAAATTTTAATTTCTGTCTCTGGTCTGGATTTGTCTCAGCAGATTTTCACCTGTTTGATTCTATTTTGGGATCAGCTATGGACTGCAAGCTGAAATCTGGACTTGCTGGAAGCTGACATGATTGCTCCCTGTCTCTTCAGTTGGATCAACTAACCAGAGGGCTCTAAGGACTGCCCCATTTTCTAGCCTTTGAATGGCATTTCAGCCTTTCTATCCTATTGTCCTATTGTCAGAACGGAACAAATTTCAGAAGATGAGATCCTCAGCCAAAAAATCCCACTGACTAGGCTGAAATGCTAAGTCAAAAAAGGCTCCCTGACATATCTTAAGAACCTGCTTATTAGGAACTAGTATTGCATCCTGGAGAGACCTTAGAGAGAAAAGATTCCAGAGGATGGTTTAAATCCTGGTATAATAGTTCTCCTTGGCATACTACCCCTACATCCATCCTGAATGGACCCCTACTCATTTTGATTTTTACCTTTGGGATTGTATTTTAAATTGCTTGATGGCTCTAATAAAGAACTATTTGGGAGCAATAAAATAATGGTACTCAGATCCCATTGTGGAAAGGTAAATCTGTAGAATACAAGGGGTCATATATGGAAGAGCCAAGATTGGGTCTTCAAATGATCAAGGGGAGAATGAGAAACTAAAGGATTGAAAATCAGTGGGTATTATTGTAAAGTTTAAAAGTCTGAACTAAGGCCAGCCAAATAGAGATATGTCCAGCCTTAATGCCCTAAGGGAAAGAACTGGTCTTACTGCATTCTTTTCCTGCCAACTAGAGATAAAGTTGCTAGGAAACTGGCCCATCCCCCTAGGGAGGGAAACCAGATCATTAATGGTTTGGGGACCCTCCTATAGCCACTCAATTCAAAATGCAATATCTCTTTTGTGTTTCGACCAATAGATGCTTGCCAGGCAGGAATCACCTCTACTTTGGGCACACTAGAAGGGACCAGAATCTTTAAATCACCCAACTAACCTGAGCACGAGGTCTCTTTATACTTATGATTTACTGATTTGGTATTTTGTTTTACTAACTGCCCTTGTCCCTTTGAGTGTGTTTCATTCTTCTCCTCAGTCCAAATAATTCCTTCAAATATGCTCTGTAACACAGGCTTGGGAAAGAATAAATTACTTTATTCTTTTTCTACTGTAGATAACTCACATTTCTCTTAATTTAATAGATAATTTTTCTGAGTATAATATTATGAGTTGACAGTTCTATTGTATTAGAGATATAAATTGAATTGCATCTTTCTAAGAACTCATAACTTTAAAAGTTTATATCCAATAATCATGCACTATTTCAATGAGCCTGTCTTTGTCTCTTTCTGTTTTCAGTACAGTTTCATTTTTTTTTCTGTATTTTTGGTTTGTCACTTATATCTCATGGTATTTCTCTGCTCATTCTGCAAATATAATAATTTATAGGGTTCTTGTACCTATATAGACATCTCTTTATTTAAGTTTAAAGAGATTTATGTTAGATTCTTCTTCTTTGAACATAGTTTGAAAGTTTTTCCACCATCTTGCTCCAAACTTGTTCTATGGTCCATTAATACTCCATTTAAAATTTTATCACTGTTTACTGGGTGTTCCAGTACCTTCTGTTTTTCACTTGGCCCTAATATTATATTTTCCACATACTATATTCTTTTAATGAGAGTTTCCACATAGGGTTTTGTGTAACTTATTGAATCTTTTGTTTTCAACATCTTTTCAGCTTAGGTTTTCTTTAGCAGTTCTTTCTGTTTCTTTATCAAAATGTTTTCATATTTTGAATTAGATTACTCATTTCACTCAGCTATCTGCTTTTGTTCCCCTCGAGTATATCTATATATCTGGTCAGTTGTTTGAGCATCATTGAAATCAGTAATCTGAATTCTTTGTCTGGAATTTTTTCTAGGTCTTTTTCATTAGAACATTGACAATATTGTGTTGCTTTTGAGTCTACACTGGGATGTTAGCATCTACCACATTTTATTGGATAAGCTTATTTTTTAAAATAACAAAAAATTGTTCTTCATGGAAAACTTTACTAGGTTTGTACTAGCTCAACAAATAAAGGAAAATTGAAATAACTTTCAGTCATTTCATTCAATCATAATGGAGTAAATTAGCTAGTTATCAGCAATCATGGAAAGCAGAGAAAACATACAAACTCATGGAGAGTATACAATATACTACTACATTATAGTTGTGACACTGAAGAAATGAATGTGAGAAAGAACCACTGGAGTCACATTGAAATGGAATCACAACATGCCAATATCTTTGGGAAATAATACAGTCTTTACTAAGAATACATTTTATAGCACTAAATGCCTTCATCAAAATTTTGAACAATTTTAAATCAATGACTTAAGAATGTACTCAACAGCTTTAGAAAAAAAAAAGAATAAATTTAAAATCAGTAGATTGAGAGACAATTAAAAGCAGAAAAATGTGTAGAAACAACAAAAAGAACCACAATGAAACATATTGACTATGGACTATGAAATCCCATGCCATTAGCAAAAGAAAAATATCACTAAATATAGAAATAGAGTCAGCTTCATGACAAATTTGCAGATTGGTTCAAATACATATTTAATTCTAGCAATTTGATTTCACAATCCAATCCAAAGAACCCTATTAAAGCTCTCCAAAGCTTGCTGCACTTGTCGTGGTGAGGAGGAAAGCCACAAGCAGTGAGATGTCATGGGAAATAAAATAAGTGAGAATCTTGTGATGAAATACATTTGCAATCATGATAGGCATGCGAGACTAGGTGGTGTTATTTTCAACCAATTTGCAATATTCAAGCAAAATGGAAAGTAGAAATTACATATCTGTGTGTATGTGTGAGCGTGTGTGTGTGTGTGTGTGTGTGTGTGTGTGTGTGGTAGCCATTCCATTAGACCTGAGATGGTCACATGCGTGCAAGTCATGCTGGCTCACTATTCTTGTTGTTTTCAGCACACACCTCCTATTTTGCTCAGTTAAACCTCCTGTTTTGCTCAGTTACACCTCCTGTTTTGCTCCATTAAACCTCTTGTTTTGCTTTAGTATATTGATAGAAAGTCAAGATCACTTCCAACACTTTTAAACAGCTATTAAAAACTGGTTAACGTATTAGGTAATGCAAGGTAATTGCTAGTTATTCAACTCATAGTCATGTCAGACACTAGTCTAATTTATCACAGGAGTATACATCCTAAGTTTAACAGATAAATATGATTTTTGTATACAGATCTATTATATAAAGATAGGTAGTCTTCAAAAACATCAGAGACCTACAGAATATGGCATTTAAAGGTGTCTTTATTATTTTAAAGATTCTTTGACAATAAGACAAGTCATCTCCTGGCAGCACCCAACCTATCTGAAAGAAGATAATGAGCATCGAAGAACGTCCATATGGAGATGGCCTCAGATGTGGCAAATGAGCCCCTTGGGTAAAGAAAATACCCTTGCTTCACAACAGACAAATTCTGCCAAGGATGGACAAGCTTGAATGCAGGACAAATCGACTGCGGAACTCTGCCAAGACAGGGTAAGCAAGTCCTAAATAGTTCCTGCTTCACATATATGTCTGTCAAATATTCTGAGCCAGAAGGCTGAAGATGATGCTCCACTGTTACAGAGAATTATGGGTGACTGTTCAAGCAGCAAACTGTCTGTGTCAATTTTTATTTTTGGAAGCTGCTAACATGCACTTCCTATTTACTATAACTAATTTTATTCCTTCTCAAGTCTCTGATGGGGTTGAAGACCAAATAGTTATAGTGCCACAATTAAGCTTAAGTTGTTTAGAAGTTAAGAAATCCTTCCATATAGGCAAAACCAATAAGGATACAAGTTAATTTGGGTATAGAACTTTAAACTTGCCAAGATAGATAGAATAATCAGATACTTTCTCCTAAGTTGCTAAATACACATAGACTAGACATTGCATATGTAGATTTTACCTAACAGTTTTCATAATTTCATAATTATTATTGTATTAAAATAAAAGCTTTGTGAGTCCAAAAGGGTCATAAACGAAAAAGGGGGAACTGTGGTAGCCATTCCATTAGACCTGAGATGGTCACCTGCGTGCAAGTCATGCTGGCTCGCTATTCTTGTTGTTTTCAGCACACACCTCCTGTTTTGCTCAGTTAACCACCTGTTTTGCTCAGTTACACCTCCTGTTTTGCTTGGTTAATTTTCCTGTTTTGCTTGGATATGTTTACTTGGAAACCTATAAAAGGGGTTTACACTGTAATAAAGATGGTGCCTTGATCAGAATACTGACTTGGTGCCACTTCTTCGTGTTCTCTGTCTCTTTTAATTCCCAGCCCCTTGTGCAGGTGGTTACTATTGGTAGTCGCGGGCGACTAAATGTGTGTTCCAAATAACATTGGCAATCAAGGTTTTCCGATGTTATAGAATCATTGCTTTAAGCCCTGGTGTGTCATCATTATATTTTAGTCTTTTTAAATTTAAATTATAACTACACTAGTTTTATAAAGCAAAGCTTTTACAAGAGGCTTCCTTTTGTTGATGACTTCCATATTCCATGTCAATTTTTATTTTTTTGCTTTTTCTCATATTCTATATTTTTCTGAATCCTGTTACGTCAAAGCCCTCATAGGCTGTTATATGTCCTCATCATTGGTCTACTCTTCCTCGATATAACTAGCAAGAACCTAATAAACAACAAACTAATTAACTTACAGCATTGGAGAGATGCCACAGAAGTTTGGCCAATGTCCTGTTATTGTTTACTTGGTTCCATATTATTGAAAGGAACAACTAATATCGATCACATTCATTTTAAAAATGAAATAGATAAATACTAATAACAATAATTTAAATTAATGACACCGTTCAGAAAAGGGTTTCAAGAAATTTCTTTCTAAAATGGCATCAAATAATTTTCTATCAATTTGTCATATTTTATAATGGTTAAAGATGTTTTTGTGAAACAAATTGCTTACCTCGCATAAAGCTTTATCTGTAAATCTGATTTTTTTTAAAAAATGCAATACATTTTGATGACGTTCCTTCTCTTTTCCCTAATCCTCCAAGATTTTCCCCATTTCTGTCTCAACCCAACTTCATAATATTTCTCATCATCTCTCTCAAAATCAAAACGTCAAGAATAGAAATCAAAAGAATAAAAAGTAATGAAGCTAATGAGATAAAATCAATTTGTGTGAAATGATTTTCAGAGGTACCAGAGACTTTAGATAATATAAGACAAATATGTCTTGTAGTGATATATGATATATATATATAGTAGTGATATATATGTATATGAACATATATATATAATATATATATGGTTATATATTTACAAGTCAAAAAAAAAAAACAAGGAACAAGTGTTTCTTGGGTTCAAATTATTCCAGGATTTGACCTAAAACATTGACAAACTTCAAATCTGTTATCCATTTTATTTTTATCCTGTCTGGAAGGGTTAAAAATTTTTGTTTCCTATCTTCTAATGGTTAAAAAAGAGTTCTTTATCTACTGCCACTTTGATCTATGTAGCATGCTCATAGTTGATCACACACAGGCCATAGCACATAGTGTTATATGGGATTACAAAGCTTCTATAAATATCATCTCACCTGAAATGTACTCAATATATTTTGGGTACTTAGCTGTGTATCTCAAACTTTACACAGAAAGACCTACTGTCATTTCTCACTTTAACAGAAGAATGCAGGAAATAATGAACTTCAACTGTTCAAACATAGAAGGTGGGAATACATGGCTCTTCGTGTACAGACACATGAGCAAAAAACCCAATAGTCATTACAAATACCTCCACAGTCTCTAGAATATTGGATTCCAGTAGGAAATTATAATTATAAAATCAGCAAAATACATACTTTGATTTTTTTGCTTTTGTTCTCTTAATTGCTCATAGTTCATGTAAATTTAAGTCATCTTTATGATAGTATGTCATATAAATTGTGCCTGAAACTTTAAGCTCAACTCTTTCAGAATCAGAGTGTGTAAGACTTCACTATAGAAATGCAGCTCTGCTGTTGATTGAAATTGAGCCTGGGAGGGACCAAGAGGTTCCCAGCACCTCACAGCCACAATTATTACCATTGGCTTTATAAATGTCTGTGGATAAGATGCAGTGGTCATTAGCCAACCACAGGAGGCAGGTAGACTAGAATTACGCCAATGTGTGCCCTGAGAGTTACTCAAAGCTACTTTCTCCTGACTGAAAATCTACATTCAAATAGTAGACATATGTTTTTGCCTGCATATCAACTTTACCCTGTAAATTGTGCCTTATCTTATTCATGGTATTTGCATTTTTAGTTCATATACTAATTGCTTTGTTGTTTTACTCTTCAGAAATTCATGTGCTTTAATCTCTGGTAAGTCACACTCTAGTTGAGCCCTGATGTTTGGACATGAATGATGATCTTCATGGAATTGACAACTTCCAATAAAGAGAAGCAAACTAAAAATGAATCCAGTCAGATAATCATTGATCTTTTTTCAGTCTTCCAAACAATAAATGCAAAAATTATGAATGAAGTAATAATAATGTGAACAATACAGGAAATATCAGGTTGCATGGGTTTATTAGATGAAATTCTTCATTTTTTCAAATGTCCCAGGATACAAAGGAAATAGAATCTGTATATAACAACAGTAGAGAGAGTAAAACATACTTTTGTGTTACCTGCTAATCTCTGAATCTGTTGGAATTTGGAGAATAAAGTAAATGTTATTGAAGGATGAGAGAATAAGGGTAAGTGTTAAACAGGAAAAATACAGCTTTAGTGCAGAGACTTTGACCTATGAGAGCATAAAGACTTAACAATTGAATCCATAGAGTCCTGATCCACAGATTGGTCTGTAACAAGGTTGGCAGGAACGGGAAGAGAAGAAGCTTGGGTAGCAATATCTGGACCCATAATTGAGGGAAGGGAAGCCATATACTCCACAATTCAGAGATCTGAAGCCACTGGATCCACAGCTCCTGGAGTAGCATCTTCTAGCTCCACAGCCCAGGGAACGGCAGCTGCTGGACCCAAAGCCCAGAGACCCAGTATATGTCCCCTGGCAGGGACTGCAGGGTGTGCAGCTCCTGGGGTAGTAGCAGGCCATCTGGCAGGGGCTGGACACCACACAGGACCTCTGGCAGCTGCTGGGCTCAACGCAGGTCTCCTGACAGCCACTGTTGAGAGAGGAGCCCAGCTGGCAGGTGCTGGGAGAGCAGCTGGTAGTGGTGTAGACCAGGTTGCTAGGGTAGGAAGATCCACAGGAGGAACCTGACGAGGGCAGGCAGCGCCTCAAGGAGCAGGAGGAGTAGTTTCCAGAGCAGCAGCTGTAGGCCATGTTGAGAGGAGATGAGAGCTCAGCTGTATGTAACAGGGATAGTCTGAGTCTGAATGTCACCCCAAGGAGAGCTGGGCTTATATACCCTCAGTAGAAGGTGTGGTTCCCAGCTCAGTCACCCTTCATGCCTCTGTGTGCTTCCTGATTTACAGTTGTCTGTGAATAGTTTTCTGAATAGTGTATTTATGGGTGTTAAAATTTTCTTATAGCCTCAACATGAGCTATCACTATGTCATAGATGCCATGACTATTTTACACTGTTGCTTATTCATTGTGTCCAGGAAAAACCCCTCCTTTCCTCTTACTCTGATATTTATGTCTTTGTCCAAGTGTTCTGAAGAATACACTTCTCTTCCATAGGAGTGATGTCAGGAATTTGCTCTTCTTTTTGTTAATGGTTTGGAAGTGTCACTTTGGTTTCCCTTTGAAACATTGCTTGTTGCCATCATTTCTCATTTTCTAATATTAGTTTTTGTGATTCCATACCATTTCTCATGTACTTCACCTACATTAACAGAGTATGTGCAAAATAAACTGAGATTAAAGCTAAAATGAGAGGGAAAAATGATTACAGCTGTGGTAACAGCTAAGACAGTATTGAAGTAGATTCATGAGTGCAGGGCATTTCTTTCCCTTAGGACTGGAGTAAACCCCTTCATATCCTGTGTATCTGCCATGGCCTCAGGTGACACCAGACTCTCAGATGAATTTGTGCCACAGGCTAGTCAGATTTAACCCTTTAAGGAATAGCAGGCTCAGCTGACTATTTTCCTCATAATGTGGTTTCCCTAGAATTTTGGTTTGCATGACCTGATCCCAGGTAGTGACTGAGTCTAGGGAAAGATAGAATTCCTACAAGACTCAGATGGCGGACTATAATACAGGGTGAAGATCATGGGACCTCAGCATATAAGCAAAGGCTCTGTGGCTCTTGGGGACTTTTCTTTTTGGGGAACCCATTTTTAAGGGAGATTTTGAAGAAGAAAGATAAATTCAAGGAGCCTCAACACATCTAATCTTACACAGCATTGAGAATTAAAATGATGTTGGTGCATATCAGAGAATTCTGATACACATTTTGTCTTCAACATCCCAATCATGGTTAAGAAAATAAATTATTTCAACTGTTTATTTATAAAAGCTTGGAGTTTTGTTTTAGAAGCTATATTCAGACTAAATCTAAATAATATATATTTCTTATATTTTCAGCCAAACTTACTTCCAGGGGAAAAATAATATAACAGGATTGGTTTAAAATTATTGCTTATAATTAGCAGATGAAGAAATGTGTTTTCTATCAATTTTATGCATACATTTTATTTGTTTTCTGCCATGTCCATTCATCACAATGCAATGTTTTCTATACTAATGCCTAAAAATAACATAAAATGTGAATATTCACATTATAAATTATGAGTCAGTGAAACCAAGATGTTTAAATAATGATAGATCAGAGAGAGATGGAAGCAGTGATTGATAAGCTATGGGAAGCCTTCACTTCCAAAAACATTTTGGATACACATTTTTGACATTTACTTTTCTCATGTTAATTGTTGGAATAATGCTATTTGGCTGGACAATATCAAGTAATGTGCTCATCACAATCACAGATGAACTTTCTCATAGGATTCTCAATCTATTTTCAAGTTGTGTGAACTTTGTCTTCCCTGCCACAACAGTTGTAAAGCTTTGGAAAGCTTTATTAGGATTACTTGGACCAGATTATGGAATCAAATTGTTGGATTTATGTTTTTGAAAAACTTACTATGTCTAATATAAAAATACATTTTACCTTACACTAAGTAATACTGTTTTAGATTATGATGCATGTGTTATTTGCTATGACTTTAGGTTGTTTCATTTCTCCCTTAAGCAGAACTGTAAGAGCAAGAGTATTAGTATTGGTGAAAATGATTTAAAACAATTGCATTGCTATGCATAAAATTGATACACCAACACATTATCTCAAGATTAAGCAGGTGATAATTTTAAAAGCATCCTCATTTCAGTTTTGCTCTCATGAAGTGTACAGCTATATGAGGGGAAGACCAAGATTAATCTTAGCAGACATTATTATGATACAGCTAGATACAAGTCCAAAATGAAACTCTCTTTAGATGTTGTGTTTTATTAATTCATTTATTTATGTTAAATTGTTTCATGTTATATAATTTGATCATTTTCTTTCCTATTCCCATATATTCTAGCAGATACTCCTTATTCATCCAGTTTCATTCTTATCTTTCTCTCTCTCACTTTTCTCTCTTTCTCTCCATTTATCATGTCTATCTCAACATGGAAACAAAAATACGAAGTACATATGCAACTGAAAAAAATTCTTTGTCAGTCCCTCACCATGTGGCCAAATACATCTATCTTATTCTCTGGTATCGATCAACTGGTTTTATTTTTAAACAGTACTTGCATGATTTGAAAAAGTGTGAGTCCCAGGTAGCCAAGTATCTGTGACTGAGACTTGCCTCTGTACTTGTGATCACAAAACTTTATTGTCTTCTTCTCTATCTTCCTGGGTTCAATCTCAATTAACTTCTCTTGGCTTATATTGTTTTCTTGCTCCTGTAGTTAAACTACATAAAAAAAATATTATTCAGTCCATGTAGACTATTGGAAAATGAATTGGTTGGGAACAAGTAAGCTCCGTTTTTTCTGTAATTAATTAATTAATTTTACATCCTGACTGTAGCCCTGTCCTTTTTCTCCTCCTGGTCTCACCCCACCCTTCTTTCTCCTCCCTGTCTCCCATTCCTACTCAAAGGGGTACCCCTACTCTCCCACTCCAGATCATTATGTTTCATCAGAGCTGAGCAAATTCTCTTCCCTAGTGCCTGGTGAGGCAACCACAGTAGGTGGAGTGTTCAAAAAGCAGGCAACCAAAGTCCATGTCAGAGACAACCCCACTCCCCTTCATAGTGGACCCAAATGATGACCAATCCCGGGGGTTCCTGCAGAGACTGATGCACCAACAAAGGGCCATGCATGGAAAGGACCTAGACCCTCTGCTCAGATGTAGGCTGTAGACTCAGTCTTCATGTGGATTCTCAAGTAAGGAGAGCAGGGGCTGCCTCTGTCATGAACTCTGTTGCCTACTCTTAGATCACTTGCCCCTGGAGATATGCCCTTACCAGGCCACAGAGGGAAAGTATCCAGGAAGTCCTGATGATACTTGACAAGCTATGGGCACAAGGCAAAGGAGAACTCTCCCTGTCAGTGGACTAGGGAAAGGGGATAGAGTGGATGAGGGAGGGAGGGAGGGTGGAAACTTCCCCTATTTTTATTATTACTTCCCGCCCTTTGCCAAAGCCTTGGTTGTGAGTCTTAATATCTGCTTTGATACATTGCTATAATGATTCTTTCAGAGGTCGTCTTTGGTATGCTCCTGTCTATTGCTTATTTTATCCTCCATTCAATGCCTATCCCATTTGTTCATCTAAACTACCATTGATCATACCAACCTGGGACCTCCTTCTTGTATATCTTCCCTAGGTGTGTAGATTTCAGCATGACCTTCCTATCCTATAGCTCTATATACATGAGTATATACCATATGTTTCTTTCTGCTTTTGGGATACCTCATTCAGGATGATCGTTTCCAGGTCCCACCATTTGCCTGCGGATTTCATGATTTCCACCTTTTTAATTGCTGAGTAGTATTCCATTGTGTAAAAGTACCATAATTTCTGTATCCATTCCTCAACTGAGGGACATCTGGGTTGTTTCCAGGTTCTGGCTATTACAAATAAAGCAGCCACGAACATAGTTGAGCAGATGTCCTTGTTGTGTACTTGAGAATCTTTTGGATATATGCCTAAGAGTGGTATAGCTGGGTCTTGAGGAATCACTGTTCCTAACTGTCTAAGAAAGTGCCAAATTGATTTCCAGAGTGGTTGTACAAGTTTGCATTCCCACCAGCAATGGAGGAGGGTTCCCCTTTCTCCACAACCTCTCCAGCATGCGTTGTCACTAGAGATTTTGATCTTAGCCATTCTGGTGGGTGTAAGGTGAAATCTCAGGGTCATTTTGATTTGCATCTCCCTGATGGCTATACTTGCAAAAAGAATCCAAGAACACATAAAAGATATCATCCACCATGACCAAACAGGC
>CM053753.1:99487138-99500868 GCA_028658305.1 Pachyuromys duprasi | reverse complement strand
ACCACATGACCTTCTCCCTAGATGCCAAAAAAGCATTTGACAAAATCCAACACCCATTCATATTTAAAGTCTTGGAAAGATTAGGGATACAAGGCACATACCTAAACATAGTGAAAGCAATATACAGTAAGGCTATAGCTAACATCAAACTCAGTGCAGAGAAACTTAAATCAATCCCACTGAAATCAGAGACTAGGCAAGGCTGCCCATTGTCTCCATATCTTTTCAACATAGTACTTGAAGTCTTAGCTAGAGCAATAAGACAACTAAAGGAGATCAAGGGGATACAAATTGGAAAGGAAGAAGTCAAAGTATCACTATTTGCAGACGATATGATAATATACATGAGTGACCCCAAAACTTCAACCAGAGAACTCCTTCAACTGATAAACAGCTTTAGTAAAGTGACTGGATACAAAATCAACTAAAAAAAATCAGAAGCCCTCCTGTACACTAAAGAGAAAAGGGCCGAAAAGGAAATTAGGGAAACAACACCCTTTACAATAGCCACTAATGCCATAAAGAACCTTGGGGTGACTCTAACCAAGCAAGTGAAAGACCTATATGAAAAGAAAACTTCAAATCTCTGAAGAAAGAAATTGAAGAAGATATTAGAAGGTGGAAAGACCTTCCGAGCTCATGGATTGGTAGGATTAACATAGTGAAAATGACCATATTGCCAAAAGCAATCTACAGATTCAATGCAATTCTCATCAAAATACCTTCACAATTCTTCACAGACCTTTAAAGAAAACTTCATGTGGAGAAACAAAAAACCCAGAATCTCCAAAACAATCCTCTACAACAACTGATCATCTGGAGGTATCTCCATCCCTGACCTCAAGCTGTACTACAGAGCAATAGTAATAAAAACTGCATGGTATTGGCATAGAAACAGAATAGTGGATCAATGGAACCGAATAGAAGACCTAGAAATGAACACACACACCTATGGAAACTTGATTTTTGACAAAGAAGCCAAAACCATTCAATGGAAAAAGACAGCATCTTCAACAAATGGTGCTGGTCCAACTGGATATCTGTATGCAGAAAAATGAAAATAGATCCATATTTATCACCTTGCACAAAGCTAAAGTCCAAGTGGATCAAATACCTGAACATAAAACCAGACACACTAAACCAGTTAGAAGAAAGAGTGGGGAAGACCCTAGAACTCATTGGTACAGGAGACTACTTCCTGAATAGAACAGCACAGGCTCTAACATTAACAATCAATAAATGGGACCTCATGAAACCGAAAAGCTTCTGTAAAGCAAAAGATACTGTCATCGAAACAAACAAAAAAAAAACAGCCTGCAGACTGGGAAAGGATCCTTATCAACCCTACTTCTGACAGAGGGCTAATATCCAGTATATGTAAAGAACTCAAGAAATTAAAAAAAACAACAAATCGAGTAATCCAATTAAAAAATGGGGTATAGAGCTAAAAAGAGAACTGACTGTAGAGGATTATATAATGTCAGAAAAACACTTAAATGCAGAGTACCTTTAATAGTTTTAGTGGTAGGCTCTCTTTCATGGGGTGGGCCTAAGGTTGGACCGATCATTGGTTGGACATTTTCTCAATCACTGCTCTATCTTTATCCTTTTAGGCAGGATAAATTTTGGGTGGAAGTTTTTGTGTGTGTGTTGGTGTTTGCTTCCCTCCACTAGGAGTTCTGTCTAGTTAGAAGGTACCCTATTCATTCTCTATGAACCCTGCTACTCAGTCTCAGCTAGAGTCAGCCCCATGTCCTCCCAGGTGCCTATACTATGATAGGTCTCCAGATTGTAGCATAAACGCCTCCAACAACTGTTTCTTTTCTTTTCTCTGAAAGCCCACTGTTCTACCACTTAAATCTCACTCAGAAGGAGAAATGAGATAAACAGCAAAAGTGGTGGAACAGAGAGAACAAGGTAGGAGAGGGACTTCAAAGAGAAGTAAGGTCCATTTTCAGGAGGTTCCATAAGAAATACAAAGTAATGATTCTAATTCATTAACAAGAAGAACACCAACTTACTATCATGCCAATGACTGCCAAAAAAAAGTATTTTTCCTCAAAACATCCTATGACAGAACACATAAAATTTATGTCAAGAGGAAATGGAGGATTTTTTATGGGACATGATAGAATAGTCATTACTGTAAAACAGTCATAGCATGTCTGGCATAGGAGTAGCTCAGCATCTTTTACTTCAATAAAACGACAGCACCCATAAACATGATGTGCTGAAAACTATGTAAATGAAGCTGCAATTACAGAGATTACTGAGTTTCACATTTGTAAGCCAGGAAGCACACAGATATGTCAGGATGGCTGTGTTTGGTACCACACCTGCTTCTGATGGTATATAAACCCAGCTTCCACAAGGTTTCTTTTAAACTCAGAATCCTCTCTGTTATATCCAGCATAGCTCTCATCTCCTCTCAACATGGCCTACAGCTGCTGCTCTAGAAACTTCTCCTCCTGCTCCCTTAGATGCTGCCTGCCCTCCTCAGGTTCCTCCTGTGGCTTTTCCTACCCCAGCAACCTGGTCTACACCACTACCAGCTGCTCTCCCAGCACCTGCCAGCTGGGTTCCTCTCTCAACAGTGGCTGTCAGGAGACCTGCATTGAGCCCAGCAGCTGCCAGAGGCCCTGTGTGGTGTCCAGCCCCTGCCAGATGGCCTGCTACTACCCCAGGAGCTGCACACCCTGCAGTCCCTGCCAGGGGACATATGCTGGGTCTCTGGGCTTTGGGCCCAGCAGCTACTGTTCCCTAGGTTATGGATCTAGATGTTACTCAGTGGGCTGTCAATCCAGTGGCTTCAATTCTCTGGGTTATGGGTCCAGCCTCTACACCCCAGCATACTTGGCTTCTACAACATTTCAACCTCCTTGTCATAGATCCATCTGTGATAGTGGGTTCTAGGAATTCAACTGTTAAATCTTTATATTCTTACAATAACAAAATCAAACTATGTCCTATAGACCATATTTAATTCTCATCTTTTGTATTTCCACTAACAACCTCCTTCATCCTCAACTTCTGTTAGAGTCTGATATTGTTCATGCTATTACTATGTGGCCTCTATGTTTGCATCTATAGATTGGCTCTCAACTAAATATTAATGCCTTTATCCAACTTGAATATGAGAGCAAATAATTTGTTTCTCAGACCAAATGATTCCTTAAATAATGCTCTACAGAACAGGTTTAATGATCTTAAATTACGTTATTTTGTGTCTGCTGTAGATAATGAATACATTTCTTTTAATTTAATAGATAGTTTTTCTGGGTATACCCGTATTGGTAGGCAGTTCTATTCTTTCATAAATATAGATTAAACTATATCTTTCTAAGAACTAATGACTATACAGGTTTCTATCTAACAATAATGCACTGTTTTAACACGTCTACTTTTGTTTCAGACAGATTTCATGTAGTTTCATTTTTTCTCTGTTTTTAGTGTCTTCTCATGGTGTCTCTCTGCTCATACTATAAACGTGATATTTTATAGGGCTCTTGTACATATATAAGCATCTCCTTGTTTAAGTTTAAAGGGTTTCATCTTAGTATTCTCCTTCTATTAATATAATTTGAAAGTGTTTTCCACCATGTTGTTCTAAAGCTCTTCCATGCTCCATTAATATTCCATTTAAAATTTTATCATTGAAGTTTACTGGGTGTTCCAGTTCCTACTAATCATCACTAAACCCAACCATTATATTTTCCAAATGACCTATTCTTTTAATGAAAATTCCCACAGTTTTGTGTGTGTGTGTGTGTGTGTAACTTACTGTGTTTCTTATTTCCAACATTATTTCAGCTTCTGTTTCCTTTAAAAATTACATTTGTTCATTGAATTCTGTTTTCATATTTTGAATTATATTGCTCATTTCTCTCAGTTTTTTTGCTTTTATTCTTAGAGTCTGTCTATGTCTTTGTAAAATTGTTTGAACATAGTTAAAATCAGTACTCTAAATTCTTTGTCTGGACTTTTTTTTTAGGTCTTTTCCCTTAGATTATTTGTAATATTATGTTGCTTTTGCTTCTGCACTGGGACTTGGGCACCTAGTACATTTTGTTGGATACATTTCTTTTTATAAACAAATAAAAAAATTCTTTATGGAAAAGTCTCCTAGTGTTTTCACTAGTTCAACAAATAAAGGAAAATTGAAATAACTTCCAGTCATTTTATTTAATCATAATAGAGTAAATTAGCTAGTTATCAGTAATGATAGAACCAGATATAGTACACAGAATTATGGAGAGTATACTATATACTATTAAATGATAATCGTGACATGGAAGAAATGAGTATGATAAAGAATCCATATAGTCACATTAAAATGAGAACAAAATATGTCAATACCTTTGGGACATATTAAAAGCCATACTAAGAATACATTTTTAGTGCTAAGAGTCTACATTAGAAATTTGAACAATTTAAATTTAATATCTTAATAATGTACCCTAAAGCTTTAGAAATAACAAGTAAAAAATTTAATCTAACACAGTAGATGGAAAGACATTAAAATTAGAAAAAAATATGTAGTAACAAAAACCCCACAAAAATTAGTGAACAATAACTTCAGTCTTTGATAAAATGAACAATATTGAAAATTATTAGTTTAGTGTAAGTAAAATTAAAAGAGAGAACACATAAATAAATACAATTTAAAAAGAAAAAGAAGCCATTAAAACAAATAGAAATGAGATCTGGAAACTAAAATGAGCACAAAAATAAAGAGCACTGTGTTCTATTTCACTGAATTGGAAAAGCTGAACAAAACTGAAGAATTTACAGATGCAAATGACACACCAAAATTAAATCAAGAATAAATAAAGGATTTAGATAAGTCTGTAACCAGCAATGGGATTGAACCCTTAATAAAATTCTTCAAACAAACAAACAAAAAAACCAAAAGGGACAAAACTAAATGAACTCATTGAAGAATTTTACAAAAAAACTCAAGGAGGTATTAACACTAATATTATTCAAACTGGTTTATGAAATGGAAAGGAAATGAACATTACAAAATTTTTATGAACCTTGTATCTCTAATATCATAATCAGAAAAATGCAACAATAAATTAATAAAATTACAGAATGATTTGCCTGAAGAATATACTGCCTAATAGATGAAAATACTCTCAATAAAACAATATTTCCAAATAATAATTTGAAAAGCCAAATTCAATTTTATATCAAGAAGATATATACCACTATATATCAAAAATTCCATTAACAAGTTGGCTTCATTCCAGAAGTGCAAGACTGGTTCAACAAACCTAAATCAATAAACATTATCCATCACACAATTAGACACAAATACAGAAATAACATATTACCATCAATAAATGCAGAAATTGGCTATGGAATAATTCAACTTTCTGTTATGAAAAATATCATGAAATGGTTAAGACTGGGGGAAATATTTCAACATGATAAAGCCTACATATGACAAACTTATAGCCAGCATGCTTAATGGAGAGAGATTTGTACTGAATTTAGGCAAAAAAATTATTTATTCTCTTCACTCCCATTCAATTTAGTGTTTAAAATCTTTGACTGAACATGATGAAAATTGAATAAATAAATAAATTACAAAATAAAAGGAAATTTGAGTGATAAGAAAATAAATATATATATGGATGCAAATAGAAAAATAATAAGCTAATTATCCCTGTGCCTCAATAATACGATTCTACACATAGACTTCTTAAAGATACTATTAAAACAAGACAAAAACAAACAAACAAAAAAACTCTTAGAGCTGATAAACGCTTTCAGAAAAGTGGCTAAATAAAAAATACTAATTATAAAATTATACTTAATAATGAATAAAAAAGAAAATGAATTACTTCTACAATAAAAACTTTACTATAATAAAATATAAATTAAAGAAGAATCTAGAAGATGAAACATTTTTCAGGCTCATAGATCAGAAGAAACCAAACATCTTGTGACAATGACCATCCTACCAAGGGCAATCTATACAGTCAATGAAGTAATAACAAAACTTATAGACCCATTCTTTATCACCATACAGAAATTAATATAAAAGTTTATGCAGAAGGGGGATATAGAAAGACCTGGAGAGGTCAGGAGCTCTACAAGGATAGCAACAGAACCAATATCCGAGACTGATACTTCAACCAAGGACCATTCATGGATGTAGCCTAGAACCCCTGCTCAGATGTAACCCATGATAGCTCAGTCTCTAAGTGGGTTCCCCAGTAAGGGGAACAGGGACTGTCTCTCACATGAACTCAGTGGCTAGCTCTCTGATGGCCTCCCCCATGTGAATGAGCAGCCTTGCCAGGCCACAAAGAAAGACAATGCAGTCAGTTTTGGTGAGACCAGACAAGCTGCGGTCAGATGGTAGGGTCCCCTATCAGTGGACTTGGAGAGGGGCATAGGAGGAGATGAAGGAGGGATGGTAAGATTGGGAGGGGAGGAGAGAGGGGGCTACAACCTGGATACAAATCGAATAAGCTGTAATTAATATAAAAAATTAATTAAAATTTTATGCAGGCATGCAACTAAGGGAAGTCCAAGCAATTTTGAACAACAACAACAAAAAATGTAAACATATACCCAATTGTAAATTATACTACCAAATCATAATATTAATAATACTATGGCATTGATATAAAAAGGTACAAAATTGATGAAAAAAAAGCAATTACAGATAATAATGTAAACAAATATAGCTACCTCAGTTTTATGAAACTAACAAAATCATATATTAGAGAAATGTGAGCCTCCTCAGCAAATGGCCCTTGGAATCCCGAGTTTTGACATAGAAAGAGAAACTAACACAGAGCCCTGTATTTCACCCTGGACAAAATTCAAGTTCCAGTTGATCAACATAAGGCCTCAATATAAAGCCTCTTACTCTGAATCTGCTGGAGGATAAAGTAGGGATAGTGTTTTAACTTATATGCATAGGTATGGATTTCAGAAAAAAATCCTATAATATTGGAAATCAGTTTATCAATGAATAAATGAAAGCTCACGACATTTAAACGCTGTGTAAAGCAAAGAATGTCATCAGTTGAATGAAGGGGCAGCTTACAAAATGGGGAGAACAAGTTTGCCAGATATACATCTGACAGAAGGGTAATGTCCTAATATATAATTAAATGAAAAAAAAATCAAGAACACATCACTCTGAATGAGTATTGAGCCTCTTCCTTAGGGTACTCCTTGTTGTTTAGCTTCTTAAGATTTTAACATATTTATGTAATGAATATATGTAGCATAAATTTTAGTATAGTTATATAGTAAATGCTATAGAAACATAGTATACATTTAGTATACTTATATACTTAGTATATAAGTATATATTTATACTTCAGTATACATGTATACTAATCTATAGTATATATTTATAATATCATATGAGATATGAGATAATTTATATAATATATGTAATATGTTTATCCTATATTATATGGCTAATATATGTAATATGTTTATCCTATATTATATGGCTAATTCCACTTATAAGTGCGTTTATACCATGTGTGTTTTTCTGCTTCTGGGTTAACTCACTCAGCATGATCTTTTCTAATTCCATCCATTTGCCTGCAAATTCCGTTATTTCCTTGTTTTTAATTGCTGAGTAGTATTTCACTGGGTAAATGAATGGTACAATTTTTGTATCCATTTTAGTCTAGGTTGTTTCCGGATTCTGACTGTTATGAATAAAGCTGCTGTTAACATCGTTGCGCAAATGTCCTTCTTTTGTTGTTGATCATCTTTTAAATATATGCCCAGGAGTGGTATAGCTGGATCTTGGGGTAGCACTAGTCTTAATTTTCCGAGAAAGCAACAAATTGACTTCTGAAGTGGTTGTACAAGTTCACATTCTCACCAGCAATGGAGGAGGATTTGCCTTTCTTCACTCCATATCCAGAATGTTTTGTCACTTGAGTTTTTGATCTTAGTCATTCTGATGGGTGGTAAGGTGGAATCTCAGGGTAGTTTTGATTTATATCTCCCAGATAACTAAGGATGTTGAGCATGTCTTTAAGTGTTTCTCTGCCATTCAAAATTCCTCTCTTGAGAATTCTCAGTTTAGCTCTGTTCCCCATTTTTAAAATTGGATTAATTTATCTGTTGGTGTTTCACTTGTGAGTTCTTTATATATTCAGTATATTAGCCCTCTGTCAGATGTAGGATTTGTGAAAATCTTTACCCAGTCTGTAGCCTGTCATTTTATTCTGTTTGCAATGTCTTTTTCTTTACAGAAGCTTTTCAGTTTCATGAGGTCCCATTTATTGATTGTTGATCTTATAGCCTGTGCTGTTGGTGTTCTGCTCAAGTTGTCTCCTGTGCCAATGAGTTCAAAGCTCTTCTTCACTTTCTCTTCCAACAAGTTTGGTGTGTCTGGTTTTATGTTGAAGTCTTTGATCCATTTGTACTTTACTTTTTTGCAGGGTGATAAATATGGATCTATTTGCATTTTTCTACATGTAGACATCCAGAATCGACATCAGAAATAGGAGAAGATAAGGAACTTGACAGGAGCCTTCCACAGAGGACTTCTGAAAACTCTACTGAGCAGGACATCAAAGCAGTTGCTGAGACTCATAGCCAAAATTTGGGCAGAGTGCAGGGAATCCTATGGAAGAAAGGGGAGATAGAAAAACCTGGAGGGGACAGGAGTTCCACAAGGAGACCAACAGAGCCAAAATATCTGGGCCCATGGGGCCTGCAAGGACTGATTAATCAACCAAGGACTATGCATGGAAAGGACCTAGACCACCTGTTCAGATGTAGCCCATGGGCAGCTCAGTCTCCATGTGGGTTTCCTAGTAAGGGGAGCAGGGGCAGTCACTGGCATTAATTTGGTTACCTGCTATTTGATCACCCCCATCCATGGTGATGTGGCCTTACTAGGTCACAGAGGAGAACAATGCAGACAGTCCTTATGAGACCTGATAGGCTAGGGTCAGATAGTATGAAAGGTCAGTGGACGAGGGGAGGGGCATAGTGCATAAGAGAGAAGTAGGGTGAGACCTGGAGGAGATGAGGGACAGGGCTACAGCTAGGATACCAAGTGAACAAATTGTAAATAATAATAATAATAACAATGACAATAATAGGAAAAGTTATCAAGGAGGACCCAGGGGGACATGTCATCAAACTTTTACAGTTTTGTGATATTTTGCAATTTGAATTTGCATTTCTCTTTTGAATAAAGTTGAGCATATTTTCTCAAAAAAAAAAAGAAACAAAGACAAAATGAAAGAAAGAAAAGCGCCAATTAATTAAAAATGGGCTACAGAAAACAATAATTTTCAAAGCAAGAGATATACATGAGTAGTTAACACTTTAAAAAACTGTTCAGTATACTTAACAATCATGGAAATACAGTTTAAAATTACTTTTAAGATCCCAGCTCACCTTATTGAGAATTGGTAAGATTCAGATCCAGAGTACAAATGGCCATGAATATTCCTGTATGGATGTGTTGAAAGGAAATTATTATACACTGATACTGTTAGTGTCCACTAATAAAACTAATGTCAGAACTGGCCAGGATATTTCTCAAAAATGGAAACAGAGAAGTATCACAAAACTTAGTTATACCATCCCTGAGCACATATTCAAGAGACAATGTACTACAACAGAGATGCTTTCATATCCATTTCCTTCTGGCACCATTCACAATTGGGACAAATGGAGTCATCCAAGATGTTTATCAAATGATGGCTGAAAATATGGTGCTTACACACAGTGGGATATTCCTCAACAGTAAATAAAATGAAATCATAAATGTGCAGGTAAGTGGAAGGAACTAGGAATAAATCATAGTGGGTGAGATCACTCTGCCTCAGAAATACAATCACCATATGTTCTCTCTCTGATGAATTCTAGCTTTCAAAATACCTTTTTTTTTTCTATATTTAGCCTAGAGTACATATGGAAGCTCAGATACTAGAAAGGGGCCACCTTCAGTTGTTATGGGTAGTGCAAGTAGAGCTGGGAATACTGAAGGTGGCAATTGTTCAAGAGTAGAGCAGTGTGGGGGCCGAGTAACTGCGACTTCAGAATGCCTAACCAAAAGGAAAAGCACAACAGAAAGCTAACATCTTTCCACTTGAGAAAACAATTTGGTTTGAGGGGCTAGAAAAACACAAGTGCACTCCTGTGTATTTTTTCAAAGGAGTAAATATAGAACGCTATAAAAGATAATCCACATTAGCAGATGCATTATATATTGACATAGGACTTTGATACACAGTTCTTTTGGTTTTCATTCATGTCAATAAAATCCTTTTCACTTATGTGCCTAGAAGGAAATGAAGGCAAACAACAACTATAAAATACGAAACAATGAAACACACTGAATATGGACTATGGAATACCCTGCCATTGGCAATAGAAAATTATCACTGAAGATTAAAACCCATTCAGCCTCATGTCAGCACTGCCAAGCATTTTTAATACTTATTTAATTCTTGTAATCTGATTTCACAGTCCAGTCCAAAGATCCTTAATAATGCCCACCAGAGCTTACTACTATTGCTATTGTGAGGATGAAAACCACAAGTACTGATGATGTCATGGTAAATAAAATAGGTGAGAATATTGTGATCAAATACATTTTCAGTCTACTAGGCATGCTAGGCTAGGTGGTGTTATTTCCAATCAATATGATATACTCCAGAAAAATGGAAAATAGAAATGTTTAAAAAAGTGTTTATATTCCAAATAACATAAGCAATCAAGGTTTTTCCAAGTTAGTCAATCATCACCTTCACTTCCGTCTGTGCCATCATTATGGTTTAGTTTTATTTAATTCAATCATAGCTATACATGTTTTATGAAGAAAAATATTTTATGAAGAAAAGCTTCCTTTTGTTGATAAACTGCATATTTCATGTCAAATTTTTTAATCATTATCTCACATTCTATATTTTCTTCTTCTGGATCCTGTTACATGCTGGTCTCAAAGGCTGTTACATGACCTCATCATTGGTCTATTCTCTTTTAATATAACTGCCTACAACCAGCTATATAACCAGCTAATAAAAACTAGGATATTATTAGCAATATCAAAGAGATGTCACAAGCAAATTTCCTGTTCTTGTTCATTTGCTTCTGTGTAATTGAAAAGAACAATTAATATTGCTCACATTAATTTTTAAATCTGAATGAGGACCCCTGCACAGGTGTGACCCATGGCAGTTCAGTGTCCAAGTGGGTTCCATAGTAATGGGAACAGGGACTGTCTCTGACATGAACTGATTGGCCTGCTCTTTGATCACCTAGCCCTGAGGGGGGAGCAGCCTTGCTGGGCCACAGAGGAAGACAATGCAGCCACTCCTGAGGAGACCAGATGGACTGGGATCAAAGGGAAGGAAAGGAGGACCTGCCTTATAGGTGGTCTTGGGGAGGGACATGGGTGCAGAGGGGGGATGAAGGAAGGGTTTGGAATGGGAGGAGAGAGGGAACTACAGGGGTATATAATGTGAATAAAGTGTAATTAATAAAGAATTTAATAAAAAGTGAAAAAATAAATCTGAATGATAGAATACCAATAAAAACAATTTAAATGAATGACATCTCTTAGAGTAAAGAAGGTTTCTAAAAATTTCTTTCTAAAATTTCATCAAATAATTTTCTATCAACTACTGTATGTTAAAAAGGTTAAAGTATTTTGAGAAACAAACTTTTTTACCTCCCTTCAAGCTTGATTCTTAAATCTGATTTAAAAAAAATCTCTCTCAAAATTAAAACATAATAAATGGAAGTCAAAACACACAAAGTAATTGAGGCTAATTAGATAAACATCATAAATTAAATCAATTTGTGGGAAGCGATTTTCTGAAGAGAAGAAGCACCAGAAACTTTATACATATATACATATACATACATATGCAAATATATGTACATATATAAATATTTACAAGTATATATAACCTTGTGTTTATATGCATATATATTTACATATATATATTTATATCTTAACAAGTCAAGAAAGAAAAAGGAACTAATAATTTTTGGGTTCAAATTAATCCAGATTTGATCTAAAACATTGGCAAACTTCAAAACTGTTTTGTTTCTTATTTCTTTCCTGTCTGGAAGGGAAAAAAACCAAAAAACATTGTTTCTTACTGTGTAATTGGTAAGTGAGAATTTTTTGTCTAGTGTTACCTTGATCTATGTAGGATGCTCACAGATATTCACACACATGCCATAGTACATGGTACACAGTATGCAAGAATTACACAGCATCTATAAATACCATCTCACCTGAAACATACCAATACATTTTGAGCATTTGCCCATTGATCTTAAGTATTGCACAAAAAGTTCTGTTGTCATTTCTCCTATTAACAGTTTTGAGAATCCAGGAAATTCTGGCCTTCAACTAATCAAAGGTAGACGGTGGGAAAACATGTCTTTTCCTGTGAAGACACAGGAGCAAACATTGCAAGAGTCCCTAAAATTGCCTCAGAATCTCCAGAATATTGGATTCCAGTAGGTAATTATAAAAACACAGGAAATATAATTTATTTTGATTTTTGTGTTACCTTAAATGTCCACAGTTTATGTACTATTAAGTCTTCTTTATGATATTATGCCAGTTAAATTGCATGCAAAGCTTTAAGCTCTACTCTCTCAGAGGCAGAGGGGCCTAGTGTGCAAGACTTCTCTGGAGATACACAGCTCTGCTGTTGACTAAAGCTGAGCCTGAGAGGGACCAAGAGGTCCCCAGCACCTACAGAAGCACAGTTATTGCAATTGTCCCTATAAACGTCTGGGGATGGAGTGCAGTGGTCACTAGCCAACCAAGGGAGGCAGTTAGACTAGCATTGCATCAACATGCAATGCCTACCCTGAGAGTTGTTCAAAGCTACTTTCTTCTGACTGAGAAATCTACATTCAGATACTAGACATAAATTTTTTTCCTGTGTACCAACTTTACCCTGTACATTATGCTATTTCTTATTCTTGGTGTTTGCATTTTTAGTTCACATTCTAATTGCTTTGTTGTTTGGCTCATCAGAAATTCATGTACTTTAATCTCTGGCAAGTCACACTCTAGTTGAGCCCTGTTGTTTGGACATGAATGATGATCTTCGTGGAACTGACAACTTCCAATAAAGAGAAGCAAACTAGTGCCAAATTTTATGTCTCTGAATTCAGTCAGATAATCATACTGATCTTATTTCAGTCTTCCAAACTATAAGGGCAAAAACTGTGAGTAAAGTAATAATAATGTGAACAATACAGGAAATATCAGGTTGAATGAGTTTATTAGACGACTTTTTTCATTTTTTCAAATATCCCAGATTAGAAAGCAAATAGCATCTGTATATATCAACAGTAGAGAGTAAAACATATTTTTGTGTTATCTGCTAATCTCAGAATCTGTTGGAATTTGGAGAATAAAGTAAATGCTAGTGGAAGGATGATAGAATAAGGGTAAGTGTTAAACAGGAAAAATACAGCTTTAGTGCAGAGACTTTGACCTATGAGAGCATAAAGACTTAACAGTTGAATCCATAGAGGCCTGGTCCATAGATTGGTCTGTAACAAGGTTGGCAGGAACGGGAAGAGAAGAAGCTTGGGTAGCAATATCTGGACCCATAATTGAGGGAAGGGAAGCCAGACACTCCACAATTCAGAGATCTGAAGCCACTGGATCCACAGCCCCTGGAGTAGCATCTTCTAGCTCCATAGCCCAGGGAACAGCAGCTGCTGGACCCAAAGCCCAGAGA
>CM053753.1:99467830-99486638 GCA_028658305.1 Pachyuromys duprasi | reverse complement strand
AGATATTAAGACTCACGATCAAGACTTTGGCAGACGGCGAGAAGTGATGATAGAAATGGGGGAGGTTGTTGAGACTTGGGGAGAACAAGAGCTCCACAAAGACCAAACTGAGCAGGGCACAGGGGTCTTGTATGAGACAGTTTCTACAATCAAGGACCATGTGTGGATGTGGCCTGGAACCCCCGCTCAGATGGGGCCCATGATAGCTCGTTGTAGGACTGAAGACCCTAGTGAGGGAAACAGGGACTGTGTCAGTCACGAACTTGATGGCTGACTGTTTGACCCTCCCCCATACATCTGGGGAGTGACAGACTGGCTAGATCCCAGGGGAGGACATTGCAGCCAGCCTTGAGGAGACAGGATGTGCTGGGGTTGGATGGAAGGGGAGGAGGTCCTCCCCTGTTGGTGGACTTGGAGGGGGTGGGGAGGAGGGAGATGAGGGAGGGAGAGGGAACATGGAAGGGAATGAAGGAGGGGGGCTACGCCTGGGATGCAAAGTACCTAACTTGTGATTGATATAAAAATAAATAAATTTATAAAATATATTTTTAAAAAAGGAATAGCTAGGTGAATCAAGTGTAAAGTTGCACCTGGGTTTGTTTTCAATATGTGGATTAAATCTGAGGGAAGATATCTGATTCTTTCTTATTATTAAAGTGACTCAATGATCTCTTGAAAAAAAACTTGCATAATATGTCATTTCACCACCTTCTTTTTCCATCATGAAAGAGTTAAAGGAAATAACAAAATATCACATCAAATAGAGCAGAACACCTAACTTGATAATATAAGGAATCAATGTTCAAATGAAGCAATATTCTTGCTTTACCTATTTTTGTTATGAAATAGTAAGACATTCTTTGAAATTACGAGTGGAGTGCAGAGAATTGGACACCTGTCAGAATGCTAATCTTACACCAGTATCCCATTCATTTCCCCCTGCTTACTTCCCATTTTGCTAGTGCAGTAACTAAGTCTAAACAATGTAAGCAGTGGAGGGCAGAATTGACTGTTTTGTATGCACTTCTGCAGTGATAGAAACAAAAACAGAAGAATTAAATGGTATTTAAATATTACAGTTTGGGTTACTGTAGTGCTATGCTTGGAACACTGAATGCTATGTTACTCTGTGTAGTCTGCTTTTTTACACCTAGGACATTCTCTCCGATGTCCCTTCTTCCACAGCTGAAACTTTCTTTCCTTTGTGACCTCTTTGCTTCCTTATTTCATCACTATTTTTAACAGATAATTATGATGCTTATACAGTTAGAGGGAAAACTAGCAATTAAGACTGGGGTGATAACCAGCAATATCATAAAAGTTGTTATGAAACATAGTGAACTCAGTCCTTTGCATAACTTTTTTAGTTTTTCATGACATCTGTCATCCATTTGTTTATAGTTATTAAGCAAGATAAATTGCAAAGTTTCTTTCCTCAAAGCACAGACAGCAGCAAGGTTTGGAAAGATGTTCTTTAGTTGCTTAAGCAGGCTGAGGTTAATCTTTTGCTGTCCCCATATTCCAGATGCAGATGACTTTCTGCATTTCAAAAGGATAGGACAGGATAACCATAATGTACACTCTTTGAATTATAATTATTATATTAAGAAGACACAAAAAAGAGATGCATTCAGTAATATTTCTGCTTTGAATTGTTAGAACATTATCAGGATATATTCATTGTACAAAGTGAGGGGTTTTATTATGAGATAGTCACAAGTGCACCCAGAATTTAAAATCTTGGTCTTCTTATGGGCAAATCCAATATGGTTCAATACTTCTTTCATGCTGCTCTGAAGCATCAAAATTCAACACTGAGATTAGCTGGGTTATTACAGAGGTCCACAGCTCAGGTAGGGTCGGAATCTTGATTTCTGTGTAGGCCTTTGGGATTTTTGTTTGTTATAAGTTTACATTGAGTGTGTAAGGCAGTTGCACCAGTCAGGAAACATGTACAGTGCCTTAGCTTTTAAACTGACAGCACAAATTTTACCTAAATAAGTGGCACCGCCAATGTAATTTGTAAGACTAAACTTCCCAGCACAGAGATCTTAGTCTCTATTCTAGCAATTAAATACATGACAGCAAATTGTGGTCTGCTAATTTGTAAGTTAATTCCACCTTCTGCAATTGACAAAAGGCCAGCCAGCAGTTTTGAGGATCATGGCTAGTTGCTTCTACTCTTCCAGCATCCTCCTGATGCACGCTCAGGCACACACATATAGCGCCAGAGATTTTGAACACAGAGGCTCACAAATGAAGCATTTGCTACTCACGGTTATAATCAATTCCCAAGGCTAATCATCATCTGTTAACCAACTGGTTTTCTGTGTTGGTTTCCAAGAACTGCTGTGACCAGTTTCCAGAAATCCTCCAATGAGTCATTTCCAGGCATTGCTCTTCAACTGTTTATGCTTGTCAAGGCTTAGCTCACAGAGATTACTGAACGCTACTTTGTCTTCTCCACCCTGACTCTAAATTAGTTTTTGTTAGATATGCCTTCAAGCTATTATTATTAATTATTATTATTATTACTTATGTATGAGCTAGCATCACTACTCTGAAAAGTTCACTCCTAAAAACTTACGGTGTCACCATGATGTACTTGAACTCATGGTCAATGTACAAATGACTTAAAAATGTTTTATGAAGATTACTTTCAGCATCAACCAATGAACATTCATGAAAGGGCTAGCCCCACCCCCATGTAGCTGATGGGCATCTTGCTCCTCATGAGGGGCACCCTTGCAAGTGGAGCAGGGGCTGTCTGTGAGATGGACCCTGGTATCTGCTGGTGGAGCACTTTCCCCTAACTGGCCTACCTTGTCTGGCTCCAGTGGAAAGGATGCTTTTTGTCCTGATGCCACTTGATGTGCTCGGTGGGTTCGTATGGTGTGGGTGGGGCATTTTCTGAGAAAAAGGGGCAAAGGGGAAAGAGGTTTGAGGGTACAGTAGGCAGGAGAGGAGGGAGGAGGCTCTGACCAATATGTAAAGTGAATACATAAATAAATTATAAAATTACCTTCAGGCTGTGCATATCAGGTATATAGGCGGAACGTAATTGAATTTCAGGTTTTAAGTGGGAATTTTCCAAGGTATTATTATTTCGCATATGTAACTACTCCTTAAGCTGAGAAGTTTTACAGCCTGTAATGTGTCCAATTTCAAGAATGTTCAATAAGGTACAATTAAGATCTACCCTCATTTTACATCATCATGACATCTGTTTTTGCAAATGTTTAACATATTTAAAAATTATATTAATTTATGTTTTTATGAAATGAAGAATAGTATTAGGAAAATGCAATTTCTATTATAATTAGACACTCAGCTAGAAAAGTTAAATATCAATCAAAAGTTATAACAAATATCCATATATATAAAGTTATTCATGCTAAAACAGCCTACATAAAAGGAAATTCTTATGTCTTAAATGTTCATGTCTAGAAAAAATCCCATGGAACTAACAGAATAGATTCAAAAATAAGTAGAGGGTATGTTGTTGGCCTGGGAGAAATGCTTCTAAGAGCAACATTCTGAAATGTGTTACAAAACGGAAAGCTACCTAATGAATTATTGAGGGCAAAGAAAAAAACATAATAAAATTCATCTGTAAAGTATTATGGTGGCATGCTCTGTAGGGATGCAGAGATGAATTCGTCATTGTGACGTTACTCATTTAAAGCAGTATGAAATGATTCAATGATTTAAGACAGTTTGTGAGACAATCTTGTTTCATAGATTTCCAGATAACCTAACATTTCATTATTATGTATAAACAAGTGAATTGGCTTTAAAGAGTAAGGCCTGACAATTGTGAAAATTGTATGCCTTTGTCTAACAAGATATAGGACCTCACCTCAAACCTTCAATCCCTTGGTTCCTTTCACAGAGATCCCTGCCCTCTGCCACCCAGGGATATATACACTTTTACTTTGCTCATGGGAGGTATCTTGAAGAGATGTCTGTGTAGCATGTTTGTGGGTATGTGTGCAGGTGCATCCGGAGGACAGAGTTCACTACAGGATGTCTTCCCTTTACCTCTCTCCACCTTATTTTAAGAATAGGTTCACTGAAATTGACTATCTCTATTTCAGCAAGACTAACTGTCCAAGTATCCTCTGGTCTTTTCCCAGAACTTGGGTTGCAGATGCCTGCAGCCATACCCAGTTCTGTACATATGTGCTAGGGATCTAATTTGGTCCTCATAATTAGGCAGCAAGCAAGTTACTTATCAAACCATCTTCCCAGTTACAACTATAATAATTTTAATGATCACAGAATATTCTGATTGTTCTAGTTCTTCAGCTTTTTTTTACTCGATGTATTATTGACTCTTTATATTTTGTGCTTATTTTTATTGTCATCTATTTGCTCTAATCAATTTACATGTTTATTCTAGCATCTTTGGTGGTCATTTAATATACTGAAGATTTTCAGATTGGTAAACTTACAATGAGGATTGACTCTTGCCATATTTGTGCAGACTAGAGTTTTCAGACTATCTTGGATGAAGAAATGATATTTGATAAATGAATCTACAAGCTGGAACTGATTGGCCTTCAAAATTTGACTGATCAGGAGAAAATATAAAGGGATAAATGATAAGGCAAAAAAAGGAACAAAGCAAAAAAGAGTATATTGTGCATAGATAAAATCATAGTGCAGTTAGTTTACAGTGAAAGGATTCAGAATTCATGGACAGAACTAGCAATAAAGAATCAACAAATGTGGAAGATAAGAAACTTTATGTCATGAATCACAGATTCATCCTTCTCTTCTGATTGTAACAAAACATATAATTTCATATCCTTGATACACTTTCTGGCCTTTATTGAATCTATTGTTTGCTTACTGTCTTTGAAAATAAACAGGATTGCATGAGGTGTTTTTTTTTTGTTTGTTTGATTGTTCTGAGAGAATGTCTCACCAGCAGCCCATGCTGGCTTTAAATTCAATTTGTTGAAGATGGGCTGGAAACCATGATCTTCCTGCCTCATCTTCTCTCTGTCGTAATGATGGGCATGCACCAAGGACAATTGAAATAATTTTATATGCTGAGAACAGCTCATCACAGCCTTGATATTTCAGTAAATAGTATTTACTTGATTTCTATTAATGCTGCTAAGGTATGTTCAGAAAAACAGAAATCAAGCACATTTTAAAATGTTTTAATTTTTGTCATTATTGACTAACATGTGGATGAACATATCCTCTTGGAAAAAATAAAACATTTGCTCATATGTATTCTGCACAACAGCATTAGATGAATGTTGTTTTGAATACTGACTGGTACCGATAAGAAATTTGACAATGTGTTATTCAAGCATGACTAATGGAAAATATGAGAGTTAAGTTTAGGGGGAGGAAAGCTGTTATCTGTAATCTCTAATGTGACAGGAATACTCAAATGAAATTGTGAGATCCCTTGAATAGAAATGGCTCAGGCGCTTTCCAGGAACTCGTAAATCCATGTATTGTTCCCTAGAAGTCACTATAGGTTGGCCAGGAACAAGAGGATTGGCCCTTCCTAGAAGCAATGTTGTTTGGGTAGAAGCAGCTTACAACATAAACCACTGGATTTGAGATTCACAGAACTAATGAGTCTGGTTGATTGTTGAGAAGGCAGCAGAAAGCTGGAGGTCTGGGAGAGACAGGACCTGTCAGACGTGTAGGATTTGGACAGATTCATATTCTCTCTTAGGGAAAATTGAATAGAAATTTTATATTTGTCTCTTTATATTTTCATCCCTTTATATTGTCAATGAAAATCTAGAAATTGTTATTGTAGGAATTTTTGAGGGGGGAGATGATAATTGGAAGGAGAATACCGAAGAGCTCTGGGGACAGGAGATGAGCCTGATGGCACAACCATGTCAAAATGGAGCTTAGGACCCAGCGGGTCTGCTCTTTCTTATCTAAGCAGTTAACATTGTGATCTGTACGACATCTACATCCCTCAGTTCTAATAAATAATTCCTGCAACTTTTTAATAAGCACATTTTTTCTTTAGTACTTTTTTTATTTCTGAGATTATAGCATAGTTATATCACTTCTCCATTTCCTTTCCTGCCCCCCCCCGAAAAAACTTCCCATATACCTCTTCTTGCTCTATTTCAACTTCACAACTTATTTATTAATTGCTGTTGCACACATATATGCATACAAATGCATATTCCTAACTTTAATCTCAGTCTCTATAAGGTAACTTATATGTATGTTTTCATGGATTATTTTGTGGTATTAGCTGACCAGTTGTTGTTCGTGGCTTGTTTATATTGTGTCATTGTTTGGTCTAATCTTGTCTTTTAGTGCATTGGTGATGCTTGATCAGTTACTGGAGGTAATTTAAGACTGAAGGACTATATTGAGGAGTCAGGATTTAGTAAACTAGGGTAATATTAATCACAGTAATATTTTAATGAGTGATGCAATTCAAGTCTATTTCAATTCCTATGATACATAATCTATATTTTATCACTCTTGTTTTCTAGTAGAACTTTTAAGTTTCATTTTTTGTTGAAATAAGCATTAGTGATTCCCATGTATGTTATTTATGTGACTGGAGAAAGTAGAATTGAATTATCATTAACTTTCAACCAAAATTCTTATATAATGCATTCACTGGCTTCATTCTTATATATTATTTAAAAAAAAACAAAAAAACAACTCCACAGGTAATTTCTCCATGGGGCTTTAAGAACATTTACCTTTGCCAGCTAACATCAAATTAACTAAATAAATGGAACTTAGGGTGAAAAATACTTTTCCTGAAAATACACTACCATGATGTGAATTTTTATTCAATCTTTGTAAAAGCTGAATTTTTTAAACTTGCTAACTTCTTCCTGTAATCTGGGTTTGAAAGCCTCTGAATCTACAGCCCAGTGAGTAGCAACTTCGTTCTAAAGGCAGGCAATGCCACTCCCATTTACCAAAGACCAGAAATCTTCTATAAGTGACCTGGAAGACTACAAGGCAGTGCCATACCTGGATGGTAATAAGGTCATCTGGCAGTGGCTAGATAGCACATAGGGTGCATGGTAGGAGGTAGATTCATTGTACCTGCTGTGAGGCAAGGATCCCAGTTGGCAGATATCAAGCTATTGATCCTGTATAACATATTTCTAAATAAGGCAGTCTCAAAGGCAGAGGAGTCCCTGGAGGATTGTAAGGCTTTTAGAAAGCCACCATTTATTGAAGATGCTGTCTTTTTTTCCATTGTATGGCTTTAGCATCTTTGCCAAAAATCAGGTGTCTGTAAGTGTGTGGGTTTATTTCTGGGTCTTCTATTCGGTTCCATTGATCCACCATTCTGTTTCTATGCCAGTACCATGCCAGTTTTTATTACTGTTGCTCTATAGTACAGCTTGAGATCAGGGATGGAGATACCTCCAGAAGATCTTTTATTGTAAGGATTGTTTTAACAATTCTGGGTTTCTAACTGGATGTCTACATATAGAAAAATGCAAATAGATCCATACTTATCACCCTGCACAAAACTAAAGTCCAAGTGGATCAAAGACCTCAACATAAAATCAGACACATTAAACCTGTTAGAAGAAAAAGTGGGGAAGAGCCTGGAACTCATTGGCACAGGAGACAACATCCTAAGCAGAACACCAACAGCACAGGCTCTAAGAGCAACAATCAATAAATGGGACCTCATGAAACTGAAAAGCTTTTGTAAAGCAAAGGACACTGTCGTCAAAACAAAATGACTGCCTACATATTGGGAAAGGATCTTCACCAACCCTTTATCTGACACAGGGCTAATATCAGGTACATATAAAGAACTCAAGAAGTTTTAAACAGCAGCAAATCAAGTAATCCAATTAAAAAATGGGGTTCAAAGCTGAACAAGGAATTCTCAGTAGAGGAATATCGAATGCAAGAGAAACACTTAAAGAAATGTTCAACATCTTTAGTCATCAGAGAAATTCAAATCAAAACGACCCTGAGATTTCACCTTACACCCATCAGAATGGCTAAGATCAAAAACTCAGGTGACAACACATGCTAGAGAGGTTGTGGTTAAAGGAGAACCCTTCTCTACTGCTGGTGGGAATGTAAACTTGTACAACCATTTTGGAAATCAATCTGGCTCTTTCTCAGACAATTAGGAATATTGCTTCCTCAGGATCCAGCTGTACCTAGGCATACATCCAAAAGACGCTCAAGTATGCAACAAGGACATCTGCTGAACCATGTTTGTACCAGCTTTATTTGCAATAGCCAGAAGCTGGAAAGAACCCAGATGTACCTCAATTGAGGGATAGATACAGAAATTGTGGTACATCTACACAATGGAATACTGCTCAGCAATACAAAACAAGGAAATCAAGAAATTCACAGGTAAATGGTGGGAACTGATAAAGATCATCCTGAGTGAGGTATACCAAAAACAGAAAGACACACAGGGTAGATATTCACTCATAAGTGGATATTAGACATATAATATAGGATAAACATACTAAAATCTTTACACCTAAGGAAGCTAATCAAGAAGGAGGACTCGGGCTAAGATGCTCAATCTCCATTCAGAAAGGCAAAGAGGATGGACATCAGAGGAGGGAGAAAACAGGGAACAGGACAGAAGCCTACCACAGAGGGTCTCTGAAAGGCTCTACCCTGCAGGGTATCAAGGAAGATGCTGAGACTCATAGCCGAACTTTGGGCAGAGTGTAGGGAATCTTATGAAAGAAGTGGGAGATAGTAAGATATGGAGAGGACAGAAGCTCCACAAAGAGAGCAACAGAACCAAAAAATCTGAGCACAAGGGTCTTTCCTGAGACTGATACTCCAACCAAGTATCATGCATGGAGAAAACCTAGAACCCCTGCACAGAGGTAGCCCATGGCAGTTCAGTGTCCAAGTGGGTTCCATAGTAATGGGAACAGGGACTGTCTCTGACAGGAACTGATTGGCCTGCTCTTTGATCACCTCCTCCTGAAGTGGGAGCAGCCTTACCAGGCCACAGAGGAAGACAATGTAGCTATTCCTGATGAGACCTGTTAGACTAGGATCAGAGGGGAGGGGAGGAAGGCCTCCCTTATCAGGGGACTGAGGGAGGGATATAGGTGGGGAGGAGGGGGAACAGTGGGATTGGAAGGGGAGGAGGGAGGGAGCTACAAGGGAGATACAAAGTGAATAAACTATAACTAATAAAATAAAAATATTTTTTTAGAAAGAAAGCCACCAAAGGACTGCAGGAAGACAGCTTCAGAATAGTTGATTGGGGACATCTTGATAGGCGATGTTAGTATTTCTGTGTGCAACTGAGAAAATTGTCAGATTCTCTGTGACATTTATATCTCCATGACTTTTGTCTTTATGTGCTCTTGACCACAGATGTTGAAATATATTGGGTAGTCGTTCCTACATTTGTATTCTCCCATTTGCATACTAGTAAATCTACAGGTTGTATGTATGTGAGTGTGTGTGTGATCTCAGCCTTTTAATTTATTATACACAATGTTTATGGGTGCATTATGTATTCCTTATTATGTGAAACCAATTAACCAACCTGTATGAGAAATATCAGTCTATTTGCATTAACCAACCTATCAATCTGTCCAGAAATGCTCCTCCTCTCTGCTGGTATGCCATCCATGTTTATTTACCTCCTGTTTTCTGGGTCAGGCCTTCCTTCTAAGCATACATTTAAATGACATTCATTTTGTTTCATCCTTAAAATGCTTCATGCTGAAGAGATGGCTCAGCAGTGAAAAGCAATGGCTGCTTTTGTAGAGGACACGGGTTCAATTCCCAGCACTCACATAGTGGCTCAAATTGTCTATAACTCCAGTTCTAGAGATCTAACACCCTCCGCTGTAACCAGACATACATGTGGTTCACAGGCATATATGCACAAAACTGCCCATATATGTTAAGTAAATCAGAAATGAATTTTTACAGCTTTATAAAGATTAACTGACTCATTCTCATTTTGTGAAAATATTTTCCAAGTATTAAGTCTATGCAGAGGGCCTTCTTTATGATGCAGGATATTCAGCAATGCCATGAACTCAATGAAACGAAAAAGCACAGACAGATGGAGCTCTGTGCTGCTGCTGTTTAGAAGCAAGATCCCAGGGGAATGTCATTGTACAGGGTTTCTAACAGAAAGTGATTTGAGTTCTAGACAGGCCAAGGAAAGCTGCTCTACTAAGGGAATGTTATATATACCAGGGATGAGTATATATTTGTAAGATATTCTGAAATAGATAAAACAATGATTATGTGACATTAAGGTTGAAAGTTTTGATAAATGGAAATTATATTGAAAACCCTAAAAATTCCAAAAAGGAGCATAAAAAAATTATGACCTAGTCGGTACATGAAAAGAAATAATGAAATAAAGCAATGAAAATCAAATTATAAGTTTATGTACATGTATACCAACCTATGCATGCATAATACATATGTATTGTATATGTGTGTATATGTCTGTGTGAGAAAGTGAATTAAGTCTGGTGAATTTATATGAAGACATAAAGAAAGGACGTGGAAATTCACACAAATCAATTTCTGAGTTTTGCCTTGTGATGATCATGCTGCCTCTGGATACTGAATGTGAGCCAACCATTTTAAGAAGTGGGCCTATAACTTTGACTTTATATAAGAATGATGAGATGAAATAAACTTATCCAGCTTGGGATATCATGCTATTAGAAACAAAATATGGACTACCATGCTCATCATGAGTGGGAAGGAATTATTACTGATATCTGGGGAGTGGGGATTAGAGATATTAATGGTAGCACCTTTCTTTTCTCTTCCTATAATTCCCCATGAAAAAGAATTTTCTGACAATTTTTTTTGAAATGGCAACATTGCTGCTATGAAGAAACCCTGCTTTTGATCTCTTCCCATGACTCATAGGATAATTTTTTCCCTGCTACCTAATCCTTAGTATAATTTTTGGTATCTTTATTTGTTTTCATCATATTTTCAATTTAGTGATTTGAAATATGTTTTATTTCCTAAAGAAATCCAATTTTATTCTTGAAAGTCTTAAGGATGCTAACCACAGCATTTTTACTCTAAATGTCCATCTGCAAATCTTCACATCATATATCCCTTCATCTGAAAAGCCTAAAGAAAAATCAATAAATTTTGTTACAGTGAGAAATCAATAAATTATGGGTGAGAAAAAAATGTTTGTTGAGTAACTTAATTCTGGCATAAGCTGAAGTGTTGCTGACTGCTAGTTTAATGCGTATTGTAAATAAATGTGTGTGTATCTGTCTGTGTGTGTAATGTTTTATCATGAACACAGATAAACACATATAAGACAAATCTAAGCATTGATCAGTTAACCTTAGCACAGAATTTCAGGAATATTCATTAACGCTCTCTTTGGAGCAATGATCTGCCATTGTCTATTTCACAGTTCATAGCAGTTTTCTAGAACACAATCAACACCAATAGAAGCAAACTCTGTCTGCTTAGCTCATTTGATTTTAGCTCTGCAAATTCTATATGTTCTGTCTTCCTTCTGTTTTGCCCATTAAAGAGGTCCATTGTAATAGGAAATTTTAGATATTTATTTTAGAATTGAAATCTGGGAAGAGCTGTGATATACTTTAAGTATTTATCTTTAAAATAAGCAAAAATGCTAAAATATCATATGTGATAGGTCCACTTACCATCTTCAGAAAATAAAAATGAAAAATAAAACACAGCATCTTGAATGCATCACTAGTCAATGGCAATATTATAATGTTATAATGTTATAATATATTATAATGTTACTACCTCAAAGCTCACTTATCTTAGTTTAGTATAACCTTTTGAATTACTCTCTGTAAGCGAAGAACATTACCCAAATAATATCACAGTGTCTCCACAACCAAGCCTACCACATGCCTTAGTTAGAGCTTCTACTGCTGTGATAAGGCACCAGAATCAAAAGCAGCTTGGATCACAGGTTTGTTTTATCTTGTAACTAGTAATCTGTCATCCAGGGAGGTCAGTGCAGTAACTTAAGGCAGGAACTAAAGCAGAGGCCAGGAAAGAACTCTGCTTACTGAATTGCTCTCCATACATTGTTTAGCTTGCTTTCTTATAGCATCCAAGACCACCAGTCCCAGTTAGAGGCACCATGAACAGAGAGCTGTGCCCTCCCATATTAATCTTCAGTCAAGAAAATCCACCACAGACATGTCCACAGGATAATCTTGTAGGGTTATTTTCTCAATTGAAATTCTTCTTAGAAAATAACTCAAAAGGCAAAAAAACAAGGAGGAGGACCTCCCTTATCAGTGGATTAGGGGAGGGAGCACAGGGGGAAGGAAGGAAGGAGGATGGGTTTGGGAGGAGACAAGGGAGGGAGCCACAGCTGTGATGCAAATTGAATAAACTGTAATAAATAATAATCATAATAAAAAGAAATTAAAATAAAAAAGAAAATAACTCTGATTTGTGTCAAGTTGACATAAACACAGCCAGAATATCACCAGATAATTATCAACTTATGATTTTTTTCTGTAAGATTTATTTATTATATATACAGTACTCTGCCTGCGTATACACCTGCACACCAGAAAAGGGTACCAGATATCATTATAGATGGTTTTGAGCCACCATATGGTTGCTGGGAATTGAACTGAGGACCTTTGGAAGAGCAGTGAGTGTTTTTAACTTCTGAGCCATCTCTGCAGCCTAAATATTTTTTTTCTTTCTTAATGTGTTTGTATGTGTGGTATGTGTGCATGTGTTTATGGATATTTGCGTGTGTTTATGTGTACTTGTGTGTGGACATTTGTGTGTTTATACATGTCTTTACCATGTGTGGTTGTCTTTGGTTAATGTGGGAGATATACCTTGATCACCTTTTTCACTTATTCATTGTGACAATTAAGCTCTTACTCAAACCCAGAGCTCGCTGATGTGGCTTGTCTCTCCAGCCAGATTTTCCTGAGATCTGGAATCTTCTGAGGTTACAAAGACAGATATTCCATAAAACCTACCTGGCATTTATATGGATTCTGGGGATTTTGAACCATTGTCTTCATGCTTGACCCATGGGTTCTTTACTTCCAGAGCCATCTTGCCAAGCATCAACACATTCTTTAGCTTGCCAAATCAAGCTGAACACATATTATGATCAATATTCTATAAAAAGTACAAATATTTGGATATCAGCATGAGTAAGAGAATTAGGTTATAATCATTAAAAATGTATTTATTTTGGAGAAAGTAAATTCGCACACATTTTGAAGACAGAAGTACACATTTTTACCTAGTATTCAGAGGAAAAATAATAAGAAATATGTTAGGAGGAGTTGTAGGAACGGATAAGTGGCTAAGAGTACTGCTGCACTTGTACAGAACACAAGTTCATCTCCCAGAATCCATGTAGAGTGGCTCACAAAAACCTGTGACCCCAGCTTCATGGGATGTGACATTCTCTTTTAGCCAATATGAGCACATGAGTGCATATATGACAATCACCCCCCACACTAATGAATATAATCTTAAAATTAATAAGAAAGAACATGATAAAAGACATATAGTTACTGATTATTACAGACATTTTGATGTGATACATCAAATTGTTCAGGGGAAGCCAGCTTCTAATTTGCGGTGCTAAAACAAAATTTGATCACTCCTAGAAAGAAAATGCACAGCATGCTTGTCTCATGGTCTAAAGCAGAAAATATGAAAATACAAGCTTTGGCTGATGCCTCTGGACCAAACCTACTCTCAAGAAGACAGCCATGACTGGAGAAAGATTCCTTTACATGAAGCACCATAGGATAAACCTTAGTGGTCCAGGAAGCCTCCAACTAAATGCAAGGATGACTTTTCAGCACATCTGTTATAAGAGCGGAAATGAGAGTTCAAATAATTGGTGATGAGAAGATGGGAATGGAGTGATATCTCTTATCTCAACACAATTTAAGGCTCAAGTTTTTCATATGTATGTACATTTTTCATGTATGTATATCATTAATCATGGTAACTGTGATTCCTAGCTTCTTGCTCATCATAGTCATGAGTAGTACAATTTTTTACAACACCCCCAAAGCAATGAATATTTTTATGCTAGGGAATTGGTCAGTAGCATGATTCTATCAAGTAGCACCACCTTTCTTTTCTGACTATCTCTCCATGTTCATGTCTTTGCTAGGATGTTATTTTTCCTTTTCCTACTGTGTCATGTAATCATTTGTTCTTTGCACGTGTGTATTTAATTACTGCCTCTGTTCTTTTTGGTTTTGATTTTTGGTTTTTTAGGTTTTTTTTTTTACTGCATATTCATATTCTCACGTGTGACCACCTGTCTATTGTCCATCAGTATACAGTGCTTCTCACTTCCAACAGAAGGAACAAACATATGACTTAAGAAAGAATAGGTAGAAACAGAAGAGCCAGGAAATCACACAAAGGCAATCTCCACTGTAAAGTGGTCCTTATTTTCCACTACTTAATTGATGAGGACTTTTCACTTTTCTTCTTCTTTTATTATTACAATTTATTCAGTTTGTATCATCGCTGTAGCCTCTCCCTCCTCTCCTCACAGGCCCACCCTCCCTCTCACTTGTCTGCTCTATGTCCCACCCCCAGTCTACTGATAGGGGAGGTTCTCCTCCCCTACTCTCTGACCCTAGGCAACCTCACCAGGGGGAGGTAATCAACAGGCAACCTGTGGGCTGAGTGCAGGGATTCTTAAGGAAGAATGGGAAGATAGGAAGACTTGAAGAGGACAGGAGCTCCACAAGGAGACCAACAGAGCCAAAAAAAAATTCTGGGCTCAGGGGATCCTGCGGAGACTGAAGAATCAACCAAGGATCATGCATGGAGAGGACCTAGGCCCCCTTCTCTGATGTAGCCCATGGGCAGCTCAGCCTCCATGTGGGGTCCCAAGTAAGGGAAGAGGGGCAGTCTCTAGCATTAATTTGGTTGCCTACTCTTTGATCACCTCCCAGTGGCAGAGTGGCCTTACTAGGCCACAAAGAAAGTGGATCCAGACAGTCCTGATGTGCTAGGGTCATACAGTACGGTAGGAGAACCTACCCTATCAGTGAACTAGTAAAGAGGCAGGGGGAGTGGTGAAGATGGAGGAAGGCTGGGACCAGTAGGAGATGAGGGAGGGGGCTACAGCTGGGATTCGAAGTGAATAAATTGTAATAACAATATCAATAATAAAAATTTAAAAAGAGAAATGTTCAACATCCTTAGTAATCAGGAGCATGCAAATAAAAAAAAAAAACTCAGAGTGGCTAAGATAAAAAGTCAAGTGACAGTACATGCTAGCAAGGATATGGAGAAAGGGAAACACTCCTCCATTTCTGGTAGGAGTGCAAATTTATAGAACTGCTTTGGAAACCAATCCCGTGCTTCCTCAGAAAATTGGGAACAGCCTTACTTAGGATCCAGCTATAATACCCCTGGGCATATACCCAAAAGATCCTCTACTATACAACAAGAACATTTGCTTTAACTATGTTCAAAGAGGCCTTGTTCATAGTAGCTAGAAATGGGGGGAAAAAACCTAGATGTCCCTCAGCTGAAAATGGATAAAGAAACTGTGGTACATTTACATAACGGAATACTATTCATCTATTAAAAACAAGGGCATCATGAAATTATCAGGCAAATGGATGGGTCTGGAAAAAAATCATCTTTGGTGAGGTAATCCAGAATCAGAAAGACACACATTGTATATCATCACTTATAAGTGGATATTAGCCACATAATATGAGATGACCATACTATAATCCATAGACCTAAAGAAGGTAAATAACAAGGACCACTCAAGGGAGGAAGCTTAATTCTCATTCAGAAGGACAAATAGAATAGACTCTAGATGTGGTTGAAGAGAAGGAACAGGATAGGAACCTTCCATAAGCGTCCTCTAAAAATCTGACCCATTAGAGGATCAAAGCAGATGCTGAGAACCATGGCCAAACTTTGGGCAAAGCACAAGGAGTCTTGTGGAAGAGAAGGGGGATAAGAGGACCTAGATGGGACAGGAGCTCTGCAAAAAGACCAACAGAGCCAACAAATCTGGGCCCACGGGAGCGTGCAAAGACTAATGCACCAACCAAGGACCATGCATGGAGAGGAGCTAGGACCCAGGTCCCCTGATCAGATGTAACAGATAGGCAACTCAGTCTCCATGTAGGTCACCTAATAAGAGGACAAAGGGAATCTCTGACATAAATTCTGTTGCCTGCTTTTCAATCACCTCTCCTAGGTTAGGCAACCATAGAGGAGGAGGATGCAGGCAGTCCTGGAAGGACTTTATAGTCTGGAGTCAATTGTTAAGGGAGGAGGGTGTTCCCTTTCTGATGAGTAGGGTACTGGGATAGGGGGCAAGAGGAAGGGAGGGTGGGACCAGGAGGCTATGATGGAGGAGGCTATGATCGGGATGTAAAATGAATAAATTAATAATAATAATAATAAAGATTTTATTATCTAAATGATACATACCTTACATTATAATAAATTAAACAGTTGACACAAACATGTATATTTATATTAAATAACTACATATGGTTCTACGTATAGTTTATATGACATTTGAACAAATGAGAATGGCTAAATAGAGAGCAATTTTTTATTTTTTAACTATTTTATCATTTCTTACAATTTATTCACTTTGTATCCCAGCTGTACCCCCTCCCTCATCCTCCCATTTTCTCCCTATGCCCGTCCCTAGTCCACTTATAGGGGAGGTCCTCTTCCCTTTCTATTTAACCCTAGCCTATCAGGTTTCATCAGGACTGTTTCCCTTGTCTTCTTCTATAGACTGGCAAGGCTGCACACACCCCCAATGGGATGTGATCAGAGAGCCTGGCACTGATTTCATGCCAGAGAAAGTCCCTGCTCCCCTTACTAGGTACCTCAATTGGAGACCGAGTGCATGGAGTACACCTGAACCAGTGTTTTAGGTTCTCTCCATGCATTGTTCTTGGTTGGGGTATCACTCTCTTCAGGGCCCCCAGGGATCAGGTTTTATGGCTCTGTTGGTCTCCTTTTGGAGCTCCTGTTCCTTCCAGGTCTTTCATCTCCCCCTTCTTTCCTAAGATCCCTGCACTCTGCCCAAAGTTTGGCTATGAGTCTCAGCCTATGCTTTAATACATTGCTGTTTAGAGCCTTTCAGAGGCCCTCTGTGGTACGCATGCTCCTGTCCTGTCCCCCCTCTTCTGCTTCCAATGTCTACTGCATTTGTCCTTCTGAATGAGGATTGAACATCTTCCCTAGGGTCTTCCTTGTTGTTTAGCTTCTTTAGGACTATTGATTTTAGTATTTTTCTTATATTCTGTGGTTAATATCCACTTATGAGTGATTAAATACCATGTGTGTGTTTCTGCTTCTGGGTTACCTCACTCAAGATGATCTTTTCTAGTTCCCACCATTTGTCTGCAAATGTTATGATTTCCTTGTTTTTAATTGCTGAGTAGTATTCCACTGTATAAATGTACCACAATTTCTGTACCCCATCCTCTATTGAGGGACAGCTAGTTTTTTTTTTTCCAGATTCTGGCTATTACAAATAGAGCTTCTAAGAACATGGTTGAGCAAATATCCTTGTTGTATACTTGAGCATATTTTGGATGTATGCCTAGGAGTGGTATAGCTGGATCTTGAGGTAGCACTATTCTTAATTTTCTGAGAAAACGCCAGAATGATGTCCAAAATTGTTGTACAAGTTTATATTCCCACCAGCAATGGAGCACTCATAAATGAAACCTTATTAAAGCTCAAATCACACATTGATCCCAACACCTTAATAGAAAGTAATTTTGATAGAAAAGCAATACAAGCAGATAAATTATAAGATAGCAGAGAGTTGTTGTATGACTGGGTTACATCTATAGGCTGATTTATTATTTTAGGCTATGCTATGTACATTTCACTTTAATTCTGTTAGTTTGTGGTTCACAGATATCTTTATAAACCCCTAGTTTCTCAATTTTTATTTCAAAACTTCAAAAATCTCCTTATTCTGTCTTCTTGCACAGATAACTCTGCTTCCTGCAAATTTCATACTTATAATCTTTGAGGGAGATTACACCTGCTTACACCTGGTGTGAAATCCTAATCTCCCTTGAGATTTCTTTTCCTTTTGTGTAAAGTAAGTGAAGTTCATAAAATCTCTTTGTTGTAATTCCTGTGGAGGTCATCAATTTAGTGAAATGAGAAGATCATTGAGTTTTGATTTTATCTGTTGCAAAGATAGTACTTTTTGCAATTAACTATACACCTAATCAATATGCTGCCAATTTTACCACTTTATTATTTTCTATATGAAATGTAAAAATCACAACCTAAAATTCTAATATTGAGTTTACAAATTAATTTTGAAATAGCAGAATAGAAATATAAAATTTGATTTGAAATACTTAGCTATTATTTAGTGTAAGCATTAGATCCAAGAAGGTGAAAACTCATATTCCATGATTCTAATTCATTCTTCCAAAACATAATTTATTTCCTACTTAAACATATATAGAGATCCAAGATGGCTGCCACTAGAGGACACTGTGTCTGAGGAGTAGGACAGCAGAAACAACACAGCGACCAGGAGACTGAACTCTGGGACCTAAAACGCCAGCATTCGTGATTGCCAGGTGAGCAGAACTCCCGTGGTGAGAAAACCAAGTGGGAAAACCCTAGGAACACCCAGTTATTCCCCGGAAAAATCTCCGGGAGACCAGCAGCACACAGCTCTGATCTGAACGAGCAGCCGCGCTGGGCGCCCACATCTGCCATAATAGACTGGATCACACAGTCTCGAGGGCAGTCTGAGGAGGAATCGGGTACCATTTTCACTGACCCGCACACTGTGAGC
>CM053753.1:99448112-99467330 GCA_028658305.1 Pachyuromys duprasi | reverse complement strand
GATGCAAAGTACCTAACCTGTGATTGATATAAAAATAAATAAATTAAAAAATATATATAAAAAGATAGGCATAGATAAGATATTTATATTAAAGGGTATTATTTGGCCACTCAACACTAAATCAAAGAAAGCTTTTTTAAAAAATTTTGAACAAAACTTTTCATAGGACCTAAATTTTTCCATTTGTATTTTTCTATTTTCATGTTTTTCTCAAAAAAAAATAAATGTTCCATAATCAGAACCCCTGATTAGGTGTAGCCCATGGCAATTCATTATCCAAGTAAGTTCCATAGTAATGGGAACAGGGACTCCCTCTGATATGAATTGATTGGCCTCCTCCTTGATCACTGCCTCTAATGGGGCAGCAGCCTTACCAGGCCACAGAGGAAGACAATGCAACCACTCCTGATGAGAGCTGATAGACTAGGATCAGAAGGAAAGAAAGGAAGACCTCCCCTATCAGTGGGTTTGGGGAGGGGCATGTGTGGAGAAAGGGGAGGGAAGATGGGATTGGGAGGGGAGTATGGAGGGGTTTATGGGGGATACAAAGTGAATACAGTGTAATTAATAAAAAAAGGAAAAGAAAAGAAAAAGAAAACTAAAAAATGTATTATATACTTTTCTAGACATTATTCACACATTCTGTTTTGTAATGTAAAGAACTGAGAAAAATCAAAAGTTTTGAAAACAAAAAATATTGAAAGCCCAAGGTAAAAATACCTTGTCAGATTTTGTAAAATTTCACCAAGAGGTATAAGAAGATTAAACATAGCTTCTCAGAACAAGATAAAAAATCCTTCCCCAGAAAAAACTAAGCAATTAAAACGTATTTTGAAGCCAGAATGAATGATTTTATTAGCCCTTATTTACTTGTTTTTTTCAGCTATTTGTAAATAAGATGAATGAATAGGAATTATATTAATCCCTTAGCATTAAATCTAATTGCATGAGTATAATTTTCACTTAGTGCCCCAACAGTTAATTTTATTATACTAATTCAAATAATTTACCAAACAGATCATTCATTAATCTCTATGTATTTTCCATGCCATTTTTTTCAATAGTTTGAAACTTAATTTAAAATAAGTAACAATTGACTGGGAGATCACAAAGAGGAGTATTTTTAAAAAATAGTGAAGATTAACAATTGTTTAGAAGTTAGACCTCTAGAGGGTACTTAGAGGTTCTTGCCCGTCCATAGGTTAATAAATAGATCATGGACCCATGGATTGCTCTATGAAAGTCTGATAGCTCGTAGAGCCATATAGCACTGGACAGAAGAGAGTGGATCATAGATTAGGGTGAAGAACATATGTCCTTCATGACTTATGAATCTGAAACTACTCAAACCTTAGGCCAGTGAGTAGCAGCTTCCAAATCCGTTGTCTAGGGAACTGCAGATGCTGGTTCCAGAGCTCTGATACATGGTGTAATTCAACTTGCAGAGTCAGCTAAGCATAAGGGTCCTTGGGTAGGAGTGAAATGTCTGCCTAGGGCTGGACACCATACATGACCCCTGGCAGCTGGTGAGTTCAACTCGGGTCTCTTGACAGCCAGTGTGCAGATGCTGGGATGCTGTAATGATTCACTAGAGATAGTTACTGACAACTTGCTTATTAAGCCAATTAAGAGTTTTAAGTCACTTTTATTGCTGGACAGACCAAAAGCAGGCTTGAAACTCTGAAAAGTCTCTTGGTGTTAAGTTCAGGATACATAGTTTTTAAAGGCAAAACCCACAAAGATATGTCAAAGATAGATGAGGGTCAGCATTACAATGAAACATTCGTTTCTTCCAGAACATAGTAATTACTGTTAGACATAACTTGCCAATTATTTTTGTTAGTACATCTGAACAATTGTCTAGGCCATTGGAATACCAAATGTGTCTTCAAGGCAGATGTGACTGTTTCGGGGAGGGAGGCAGGGGGCTGAGAACTCTCTAAGCAAACTCAAAATGGAATTAGAACAGAACAGCATTCTCTTAGTTATTTCGGTGTAGCTGGTCATGCAGTACCAGGTTGCTGGGACAGAAAGTGACACTGGAAGAACTTGGAGAGGGCTGGCAGTATGTAGAGGGAAATGATAAGTCTCCAGGTTAGCAGCTGTATGCCCTGATGGCAGCAGATATGAGCACTGCTGTTTATAACTAAGATTCAGAGTTTAATGACATGTTCTGGACCAGGGATCATTTATGGTCTTAGCCATAGCAATATCCTCCTGCCTTCACATCCCAATACTGGGTTTAAGGTATGTTACCACATCTGACATGTGATTTTTCATTTCTAAATATGTCACTCAATACTTTTCTGAAATAGCAGATAAAGAACACCCTCATTTTCTTATTATTTATAGGCTACTTTATTGTATTGTTTTAGCACTGATCTGGATAGCTGTGTCAGAACTGATGGTACTCTATGCCTTTATGCTACCCAACATGGAAGGAAATGTCCCTACACTGCCCTTGGTGAAGCCCTGTTGTGTGTTTATCTATATTGTGACCAACAAATGTTTATGCCTAGAGTGAAACTGCAATGATGTCATCACATTTATTTAATTTGAATAAATATATCTTTTAAAGATATATTTAATTTTATGAATTACAGTTTATTCATTTTGTATCCCACCTGTAGCTCCCTCCCTTCTCCCCTCCCAATCCCACCCTCCCTCACACTTCTCCACCCATGCCCCTCCCCCAGTCCTTCCTCCAGTCTGCCTTCCCTTAACCTCTGACCCTAGCCTATCAGGTCTCATCAGGACTAGCTGCATTTTCTTCCTCTGTAGCCTGGTAAGGGTGCTTCCCCCTCTGGGGAGGTGATCAAAGAGCCAACCACTGAGTTCATGTCAGAGACAGTTCTTATTCCCCTTACTAGGGAACCGACTTGGACACTGAGCTGCCATGGGCTATATCTGTGCAGGGATCCTAGGTTATCTCCATGAATGGCCCTTGGTTGGAGCATCAGACTCAGAAAACACCCCTGTGTCCAGATTTTTATTACCACCAATGATTTTTTTTTATGTCTAAAATACTTTCTGTGGTTTAAATTACTTATATGTATTTATTCTTGAATCCAGTATAATGGAAAAACAGATAAGATACAATCAAATGAGAGACATGGTGGGTCACAGTATAAACAAGAGAGATAATTTAAAGACAAATGACTAAAAAACTCTGACTTGAAACAATTCACTTGGTTACCAATTTGAATATGAATGATGTGTATTAAAGACAGACAAAGTGAAGGAACATAAAGAGTGGTTTGTGACTGTTTCCATTTCAGGCTAAAAAGACTGGTTTAATATTTAAATAACAATTTTTTTTTACCTTTGCTGTTTTGTTGTTTCTGGGTTTTGTTTGTTTTTGTTTTTGTTTGGGGGGGGGATTGATACAGGTTTCCCTCTGCCTACAACTGTCCTAAAGCTTACTGTGTAGCAAGGCTGTTCTTGAATTCACTGCGTTTCTCCTGCTTCAGTAAGTTTGGGGAGTACACAGGACAGACATCATGCAGATTTTTTTTAATTTGGGGTGTACTTTGTTTTATTGCTTTGAGTCTTTATGCAAGGTAAATATTCCTGTCATTTTACAATGCTTTTTAATAAGATAATTTTATTTATATGTTATGCAAAAATGTCCCTAACGTGATATTAATTGTTTTTTTCTTTGTTGTTTTTTTTTTGTTGTTGTTGTTCGTTTGTTTTCTCTAGGGCTGTTATACTAGATTGAGAAAGTCACCTCTTCCTCAAATATAGGCCTTTATAATGGCATGCTTAGTCCCAAATTGAACTGTTTGGAGAACGAGGAGTTGTGTCCTTAGTGAAGGAGGCATGCCATTGGGATTAGACATTGAAGCTTCAAAAGGCGTATAATCACTCTATAATCAGTTTCTGTCACTGCAAGCTGTCCTTGGTTCTTGAAGTAAAGCTCTTAGCTACTTCTTCAGTACCATGGCTGCCTGACCTAGTGACAGGCTACCTTCCATGATAATAATGAAACAAAGCCCCAATTAAATGCTTTCTTTTTTACAAGAGTTGCATTGGTCATGGTGTTTCTTCATAGCAATAGAACATTGACCAAGACAGCTAAATACAATAAAGGAATAATCGTGGGGTCATTTATAAGAACTTGTATGAATCATCAAATTTATTGGTTATAGGCCCCTTATCTAAATCTGATTATCTTCACATCTGTTTTGGGAATTTCTGCCACATAACTCAGACAATATTACCACAAAAATGTATTTTTTAACCAAATGCACATTAAAAGAACACCTCTGCTGATTTAAATGACATTGTCTCCAACTTCATTTAATGATAATTTAAATGAAATCCAAAGAGGACACACTGTAATTTTACCATTTAACAATATACTATATATTTAATTTGGTTATCTTCAAGGCCATGCATCATTTAAAGCAAATCTTCCACCTTATATAATTGTAGGTCAATTCCTCATGTTCTTCCTCGCTTTAGAGTCTGGTAACCTTCAAGCTCTCTGATTCTGAGCAATCATACTTTCAGATTCCGTATGAGAGTAAATGCACCCTTTATCTTCCATGTCTGAGCATTTTATTTACCATCATATACTCAATTCCTTTTTGTTGGCTTCAAATGATGGAAATGACTTCTGTGTACACTTTTAAATTAAAAATTAAATTTATTTTAACTGCTGCTTTAAATCATAATATTTTGCATGCTAATGTTTTAAAAAAAACATATGCTTAGCATAGTATTACTTCTGATGAAACATCTATAATCTTAAATATTTATTTATCACTTCTTTCTGCTTAAAACATATAAATTCCTCCTTCTGGTATCTAAACTCTACAATATATAAATGTTACCTATAGTTACACAATAATTGTTTTCAATGATGTCATATTTTTTGAAAATTTTGTACATGAATACTGTATATGCATCAATACCACTGTATCCTTCTCTCATTCCAACTCCTCTTGTGTCCTCTCAGTACTTCTAGATTCATGACTCTCATTCTTTAATTATTAGTTCTATAGTAGTTACATACATGCATTTATATATCCAGAGTCCTTTTAGTGTTGATTGTTTATGGGTTTAAGTTTAATTATTTAGGATTGGATAACCTACTAAGGTTCTTAGCCATGAAGAAAACTAATTCTCTTAGCAGCTATTAATTGGCTGTAGTTCTTCATCTCAAGGTAGGACCTCATAAGATTTTCTCACTGATGTTGTCATTTCAATAGCTGATGTCACTCTGAGGTTTTTGTTAGAATCATGCTGTTAAGATATCATGAGTTCAAACATTTATCATAGACACAGTCTCACAGTACAGTCTCTTCTTCTGAACCATAAAATAGCTCTGTCCTCTCTTCTGTAACATTCTCCAAGCCTCAGGCATAGAGGTTATGTTGTTGATGTTTCAGTTTGGAATGGATTCCCAAATTCAGTTGCTCTCTGCCTTTTGTCAATATCTGAGGTGGTTATTGCTGCAAAAACAAACTTCTTTGATGCTGCAGGTAGAGAGATACACTTATTTGTTTATATAAGGATAGGTCTTCGGAATGCAGTATAGAATTATATTTGTCTGGGAAAATGGCAACAATAGGTTTTCTTCTAGTTCCATGATTTCATCATCTGCTATGAGCAGCCGGCTAGGCCTGAATTCCCTACTACTGTACAGACCTTAAATCCAAAATAAATGCATAATATATAAGCATGTGCGTATACATATATAAATAATTCAAATGAAGTTATAACACTTGCAGTAATAGTGTTCTCCCTCAGAGTCATAGAGTATCAAACTTTCTAGTGCCAGATGATAAACTTCACTTTGAGTTATTAAAAATACAAGAGAATGTTACTGAAGAATAGGCTATTGCCATTCCCTTGGGGCCCTTCCAAAGTTTGAATGTAAGATGCTATTGCTTAAGAACAACACAAGTGTCAGACACAAGATTTAGAGGAATTGATGTACGGATGTAGCTGATCTGGATCCCTCTCTCTCAGGATTACCTCTCACAGTATCCAAAGGTAAAGTAATCAACCATCCTTACTAGCTGTGAAGTTTATGAGCAAAAAATGACCAGTATTCCAAGATATACCCAATCGTGCAATAGCTTGTGTGTAATCAACAGCTGTCTAATTGCATACCAGACTTTCTTAATCATATCAAACTCTAAATCAACACCTCACTGGTTAACTTTTGCATACATGGCTCTCAAATCTTCACTCCAGAGACTCTGAGAATCACCATTTTACACTTAGAATCTGTTGACAGCAAACTTTTTCATAATGCACATGTAGGCGAGATGATTCAGACCTTGCTTTCCTGAGTCTGGCTTATATCCTGTAGCATACTGATCTCCACTTTTATCCATAGTCTCTCAAGAACAGCATCTTATTTTAACAGCTAATATTTAACTGTGGTTATTCTATAGTCCTTTATCAGTATATTCTTTTACTTCTAGGGTATTGTTAGCAGCATGGTGTTCATGTCTTTCAAGCATACTGACTATATCTTCTTTATCTATATTAATTTGTTGGAATGCTAGATCATATGATAATTCTTTTTCTAACATTTGGTGAATCTGTATTGGTTTCCATAATTGATGAGGTAATTTTCATTTCCTCTGTTTATTTTAGTATCACCATGTCCAGATACCTTCCTTGCAGAACAATGTATGGGAAAGATTCACTGAGACTCACCTTTTCATAGGGTTGCAAATCCAACATCAAAGGGAAATGACAGAGTGGGTCTACTCATGGCGTTAGGAGAATGAGACTGTAAGAATTAACATTGTGGAAGATAAAAAAAAATACAGAGAGCAAGATCCACACTATTGCTGACCTATTACCTTCAAGGATATAACTTTGAGGCAGGCCCCACTTATTAAATTTTACACAACCTCCTAAAAGTCTTTATCATCTGTTAAACTGGTACTAAAGACATGATCCCATGAGAGTCATCTCAAAACAAACATTAATGCCAGTGCACAAAGGAACCCATAGCCAGAAAAATCTAAATGCATTTTGTCTTCTCCCTTCTTAATAGAACTTAGACCAGTTGTCATAGACTTGAGAGCCTACCACTTATGGAAATCAATTTATATTTTGCATCTGAGATTTAATTACTAAAAATCTACACTTTCAAACAGTGAAGTTTTTCTTTGTTCTTAAGTAAGAAAACTATCTAAGACACATAAGAGTTTTATATAATTCACAACTTAGTAGAACTTCAAAACCTTTATCCCTAAGTATGATGTTCATTTACCATTAATTGATGCAATGTTTCACAATGGCAAAAGCATATACAGGAAAAAAAACCCACAAAATTAGGCATATCTGGATATCAAATTAGTATATTCATTATCTTAAAATTTTAGTATTCATAAATTTGGAAAGAAACTCAGCACTATAAATTTCATTTGCAATGCAGACTTTATTTTTGAGTTAATAGATTGATTACAGAGTTCTCCAAGGACACCCATCAGCCAGTATCTGGGGTGTGTGTGTGTGTGTGTGTGTGTGTGTGTGTGTGTGAGAGAGAGAGAGAGAGAGAGAGAGAGAGAGGAATTGGCAATCAAGGAATGAGAGGATAATTCTTTCTGGTCACTAAAGGAAGACACAAAAGGCCAGGAACCCAGGACTGGGTGTCAGTGGTCGGCAGGTTTGGAAATTAGACAGATGATCAATAGAATCCTGATCCCATGCCACAGCTTGGTCTATAGCAAGAAGATTGGCAGGCTCTAGAGGGTACATAAGACGGGTGGCAGAATCCAGATCCGTATGAAGAGAAGCGTTGGGGTCTAAAGCTACTGGACCCACAGCTCAGTGAGTAAGAGCTTCTAGACCCATAGCCCAGAGACTGGCAGCTGCTAGATCCAAAGCCTTGAGAGCCAGCATATGTGGTCCTGCAGGGACTGCAGAAGCCGGAGACCCTGGGGCTGTAGCAGGGCCGCTGGCAGGAGCTGTGTACCACTTGGGAAGTCTGGCATCTGATGGGCTGGAAGCAGTTCTGATGACAGCTGCTGTGGACTGAGGAGCCCAGATGGCAGGGTCTGGGAGAGCAGAAGTTAGTGCTCTGGATGAAGTGGTGGGGGTAGGTAGAGCCACAGGAAGAGCGAGGGTAGTTCAGGTGATCTCCACAGGAGCGGGAGGAGAAGTTTCCAGAATAGCAGCAGGAGGACATGTTGACGGCAGGTGCAGGTTGAGATGTGTATAACAGTAGATTCTGAGTTTGAGAATCACTCTTCAGGGACCTTTATATAGTCTTAGCAATGGGTGTGGCCTCTTAAAGGATCATTGTTTCTGAAGATGGACTCCCTCATCTGCATGTCTGGACATCAGTAATTTTCTTTATAATTGCAGTCACCTAACTCCTTTTATCTTACTTTCAAGGGAGAACTCATTTTGTTTTTATATGTCTGAGTCAATGAAATGCATTTATGTTACAAATGCTATGACTGTATTTAATTAGTGCCGCTGCCATTTATGGTCAGGAAATCCCCCTTATTTTTTTTCTATGACTTGTGTGTGTTCTTGTTTAGGGAGGGGAATTACTCTTAGGGATGACAAAGTCATTATCCTCAGTTGGTCATCGAGATAGAATCTTGCATTTTCAAGATGGCCCCAATGTCAAACCATTGATTCACACTCTGTAGTATAATGTTACATTTCTTATACACTATTATCAATAGCTAGTATACTCAGTATATAGGAGCTATATAAAAGCAAGTCAAAAAATGGGACATTGTACAAAATCATCTTAGTCCTGAACAAATGTGTAGAAAAGCTTATACATGAATTTATTATTTATTTATTTAGAATAATGAAATCAAAATTATATGGGGCTATTATCGAGACTATCGAGAATGAAGCAAAACAGCAGAAATGACATTTAGTTTTCAAAGTCCAATGGCATAAGGAGGGAGAGTGTTGTGGATATAATTTTGATTTAACCTATTGATGGATGCTCTCTTAATTTAAATTTTTCTGGTGTGTTCTTCCCAACACAATCACTAAACATTACTTCAAATTGATGGTTAGTTTCAGAGCTCATCAAATTCAGTCTACCTGTCCATGTCCTGCTGCAACTTTTTTTCCAGAGGTAGATCCAGACTTTGCAAATATAAAAGAGGATGCTTTTGTAAGTTGTCATTATCAGAATAATATATCATAAATAATCATTTATCTAAGTATGACTACTAATTTAGAATAAAAATAATAGTAAAATCCTTAAACTTTCAAAGTTAAAAAAAAACAACAACAAACATCACAAAATCAAGATAATGTGATTCCTCCATTTTCACCATGAACCATGTATTCATTACCTGAATGAATGATTACCACTACATACAAGAGCGGAGTTTTCCACATGTTTTTCTACAGTAAGATTGAAAATAGTTTCCTTTACAAACTGTGTAAAGGAAAATACTGAAAGTGTTTGACATAAGAGTGGAAATTGCTTTCAATATCACTATTTGATGTTAGGAGCATCCTTTCCCTTTGTTCATCCTTTGAGCATCCTTTCCCTTGTTCTCAGTTGGTCCTTCAAGCCAAGGACCATGATCCTACCAGTCTGGTATCCCTCTTGACATCCTACCCAATCTGCAAGCTGTGGGTGATATTACTGTAAATACAGAGTAAATCACTGTGAGCCTTGGGGCTTAGGGCCTGTGAAAGATGCTGATAGAAAAATAAAATGATGCTTCCCAGACCCAGACAAAAGCAAAGGTGGGAAAAGGCTCATGCCAGCCTCTCTGGGGTTAGCACTGTTTCAGAGGCTTTGTAGAATCCACGAGATGGTTTAGTACTTCCTCACAAGCCACACGGTTTGCATGCATCACACCCATGCACATGCAGGAACTTAAGTTCCTTTTCTATTTTTGACGCCACAACAATTTAGCAAACATGTTTTAGACAAAGCACTTACCCTGCATAGCACCTCCACCAATGAACTTACACTAGTTCTTGGGTTTGACTCTAAGAAAAATGAACTTTCTATCAGAAGTAGCATACATAATTCTTGTTTTGTTTTTGTTTTTGTTTTGTTTTTCCTCTAAAGAACTCTCCTGGCGCCTGCCACAGAGGGCCCCTGAAAGGCTCTGCCCTGCACAATATCAAAGCAGATGCTGAGACATATGGCCAGCTTTGGGAGAGTACACGGAATCTTACGAAAGGTGTGGGAAATAGTAAGATAGGGAGAGGACAGGAGCTCCACAAAGAGAGCAACAGAACCAAAAAATCTGAGCACTGGGGTCTTTCCTGAGACTGATACTCCAACCAAGTACCATGCATGGAGAAAACCTAGAACCCCTGCACAGTTGTAGCCCATGGCAGTTCAGTATCCAAGTGGGTTCCATAATAATGGGAACAGGGACTGCCTCTGACATGAACTGATTGGCCTGCTCTTTGATCACTTCACCCTGATGGGGCAGCAGCCTTACCAGGCCACAGAGGATAACAATGTAACCACTGCTCATGAGAGCTGATAGACTAGGATCAGAAGGAAGGAAAAGAAGACCTCCCTTATCAGTGGGTTTGGGGAGGGGCATGCTTGGAGAAAGGGGAGGGAAGATGGGATTGGGAGGGGAATATGGAGGGGTTTATGGGAGATACAAAGTGAATAAAGTGTATTTAATAAAAATTAAAATAAAAAAGAACTCTCCTGGCCATTATTCTTCTGTGTATGCCTGTAGATAACCCTACTTCTGTTCCCAAGAGTCATTATTCTCTGAAAGAATCACTATGAAGTTGCTACTTATATTGACTGGATCTCCAAGCAGGTTGCAGAGAACCATTATGGTTTTAATGCCCGTAGTTCAATGTTTCCTGAAGTTCTTCAGTTTGAGGCTGTGGGAATGTGTTTAGCACTGGTACTGCAAACAGCCCTCTGCACTGCCACATACAGGCTGCCACCCATAACTCTCCTGCTATAGAGCTGTGATATCTGTTTCATCATTCTAGAACACGGGAAACGTCAGGAAAGACAGTCTTGAATATAATGCTTCATTACTTGATGCTGACTTGTGAAAGACACCAGTCTTATGTTTGTGAATTTTTCTCGTGTCATGACAATGGGTTCCACATGCAATTACATGTGTTCCTTCTGAAGACTTTTGTGGCAATTTCCCCCCTAGGGTTCAGCTTTGCTTAGTAACTCTCTTACTGTGTGTTTCTGTTGTTCCTTTATTCCTTTTCTTACCATCTCCTCCCACTATTCCAACAACAACAACAACAATAAACAATAAACAATAAAATATTTGATAGAATTGATATTATTTTTAATAGATCTATATTTCCTGGCAATTCAGAACAAATATAGTGATATAATCCACCAAAGGTTAAACATGTGATACCAGCATTTGAAAAGGACAATGTCAAGGCTTTTGTCGCTGATTATAAATCCATTCATTGAAAGTATAATAGGGTTAAGTGACAGATGCTGAAATTACCAGTGCCATTTCTGTAAAAGTGTGTTTAATTGTAATTTGTTTAAAAGCATCACTATGTGATTGGAATGACAGGAAACTTTACAATCATCCAGCATCTACGTTTTTAGAAGTTTATCTTCTGACCTTCTAACTCTTTAAATGTCTTTTTCTGGGTTTCTGGTAGCTATAAACATCTTAGTTTATAACTAAGAGCAGACTTTTTTTTTCAAATCAGCACATTGTAAAATCTTTGTAAAAGCCTACATCCTGTCACAAGTTGGAGTAAGTTGTCTATCACGGGCAGCAAGCACAGTGCTAGTCAAATTAATCAAGTCAGCGCAGTTTCCTATCTTTCCACACATTGTGACTACCTTTGTAGGCATGCAGTAGAGTCCCTTTCATCCTTACATACACCCTCCCCTCCTTCAGTGTGATGAATGAAAAGAGCACAATTAAATCATATATCAGATACCAGACTATACAATCTATTTCTTTTACATGTATAGGTCCCATAGACTTTCTATCAAACTCCAAATTACATAGTAATATTTAAAAGCTCAAAAGAATATCCACGAGATATGGACTTTTGAACTTTTTAAAAACATGCCAACCAGCTGCTATCCCTCATGGTTGTCTGGAGCTGAGCACAAGCTTGAGGGTGTGTGCCTCGTTACTCCTGACTGCTCCTCTTTCTTCTCATACCGAAGACCACATCCCATTTATTATTAGTCACCATGATTATTAGCACCTCTATCATTAGTCAGAGAATGAATGGGAGAAGTAAGGAGCCTTGTGCTTAGTAAAAAAAAATGAAAATTGCAGAGAAAGAAGCACAAATACTTCCTTATTCATCTTTCAAGCTAAAAAGAAAATTCCTGCACTGCTGATGGGGATAGGACACGCCAACCTTGAAAACATTATCTTTTCATATTACCCTGCACTTATAAATGGTTTCTTAGACAATATAGTGATTTGAAGTTACATACACTGACTTAAAATAATTTATAAGCCAGTAGAATGTGAGTTGGACAAAAGTTTGGGTCAATAGAGGTATTACTACTGAATCCACAGCAGAATTAGGAATGGGTCATTTATGTTATAAAGCAAACCAAAACAGGAGTAAATAAGTAATAAATACAGAGCTTAAGACAAAATGGAAGATTTCCACCTGCTATGACTGCTGCACTTCTGATTCTGACATCTCACAGTGGTTGGAAATCATACCCTTAGACCACTGGGTCAGTATCTAGCCTGTAGCCCTCCTGAGGGAATTCTCACGAGGCACAAATAGCACTCTGTGTCTGTGGTTACACTGCTAAAGATCTGTCTGTCCCAGACAAGAAAATATAGAGTCACATTGAAGGTGGAACGAATCTAATTTCTGTTTGTAACATCATGATTCTTGGTAAAGGGTGCTGCCCTCTATCACCATGGTGCACTCTCTGCTCCTAGCTGTGCAGGAATAACAGTTATTAGCAGTGTTTTTGTTTTAGGAATGTGGAAGATGGATGTAGTAAGGTTAATATCCATCCTGAGAAATGTAATATCTCAGAGCTTAAACAGAGGCTGTGTGTCACTTCCCAATGATACTGTATGGATGGCCCCCTGATGACAAGTAATGACTCCTTTAGCCATAATACCAGAGAGAAGAAAAGCGATTTTGACACACTGTGTCAGCTGGAAATGGGAGGCAAAATAAAAAAGGCTTTGGGGCTGAAAGTCAGATGAATAGCATTCTGAGTTCAGTGCTGGTACACAAACAAACCCTGGGATACAATAGGCTTTTGAGTGATTCATGTTCACATAAAAGAAGGGAAGACCCATAGGTGTGACAAGTGAAATAAAACATGGCTATTGCATCAATATCAAGTACTTTGCATTTTTTTCATTCTTAATGGGCAGCTGAACAAAGGTTAACTGTCTCTAGTAAGTATATCCATAACTTTTCTACTTAGAAGCAGAAAACATCAGGAATTGGGTAAGAATCATTAGATGTGCTCTACTTACTCCTAGCAGAAGCACCATAATACGAAGTAAGAGAATATGAAAAGTGGCTTGTCTGCGGGCTTTTCCTGCCCTAGTACTCTGAGGACCTTTTTTTTTTTTTTTTGATCCTGAGGTATCACCATCTGCTCCCCTTTAAAAAGTATGCTAGGGTCAGATAGAATGGGGGAGGACCTCCCTATCAGTGGGCTAGGGGAGGGGCAAAGGAGGAGAACAGGGAAGGAGGATGGGACTGGGAGGAAACTAGGGAGGGGGGTCACAGCTGGGATACAAAGTGAATAACTTGTAATAAATAATAAACATATACATACATATATCTAAAAAGTCATTGCAGGGAATTGTGGTAAGATGCAGAGCACAGAGAGTGAGTCCATTCTGACTCTGCATATATCTAGCACAATAAGACAGGTGAGCTTAAAGAGAGTGGGGGAGGAAGACAGAGGGAAAGGGAAAGAAGTAGGAAAAGGAGGAGGAGGGTCAGAAGGAAGAAGATGAGAAAGGGGAGCAAAAGGAGGAGGAGGGGAAAGAGGGGAAAAGAACAGGGTGAGGGGGAAGGGTAGGAAAGGAGAAAGTGGAGGGGGGAGAAACAGGAGGGAAGAGAAAGAAAGGGAGACAGAGAGTTGGAGGAGGAGGGAAAAGGAGATAGGGAAATGGCAGGAGGCCAAGAAAGCACGCATGGATGAGGCGGCAGAGAACGGCACACAGGAAGAACGGCACACAGGAAGAGCGGTACACAGGAAGAACGGCACACAGGAAGAGGAGCATGGATGAGGCGGCAGAGAACGGCACACAGGAAGAGCAGCACACAGGAAGAGTGGTACACAGGAAGAACGGCACACAGGAAGAACGGCACACAGGAAGAACGGCACGCAGGAAGAAGGGCACACAGGAAGAGCGGTACACAGGAAGAGCGGTACACAGGAAGAAGGGCACACAGGAAGAGCGGTACACAGGAAGAAGGGCACACAGGAAGAGCGGTACACAGGAAGAGCGGCACACAGGAAGAAGGGCACACAGGAAGAGGAGCATGGATGAGGCGGCAGAGAACGGCACACAGGAAGAACGGCACACAGGAAGAACGGCACACAGGAAGAGCGGTACACAGGAAGAGCGGTACACAGGAAGAACGGCACACAGGAAGAACGGCACACAGGAAGAACGGCACGCAGGAAGAAGGGCACACAGGAAGAGCGGTACACAGGAAGAGCGGTACACAGGAAGAGGAGCATGGATGAGGCGGCAGAGAACGGTACACAGGAAGAGGAGCTTCTAGGTTTTCGAAGGTTAGAATCAGAGGCCTCAGCAGGGTACTTCTGGCTTGTTTCTTTGGTATGTTTACCTTGGAACAGCTGAGTGAGCTCAAGTCCTAGGCAAGAATAGCTTTAGAGAGGAGCTGAGCACCATTTTTCCCTTCACTGGGGTGAACTTCTTCCTGCTGGATTGGCAGAACATTGTGGCAGGTGGGGGAACAGAGGCAGAGACACCTCTGGGGTGATGACACCCCAATTCTGTAGAAGACTGGGCAAAGCTCCAACAGCCAAAAACTTCCTCTCCTGGAATTCACTTTAGACTTAGTTTTTTGTTGCTGTTGTAATGTTCAATTTTATTTTCATACAAAGTATGTGTACATATATATGGGTTTCATAAAGACATTTTCACTCAGATGTATCAAACATTTTAAATTCAATTGGCACATAACATTTGCTCATATCTATGAGGGAACAGTGGTTTTTCCACACATGTATATAATGTATGATGATCAAGTCAGGGTCATTAGCATAACAACCGCCTTAGGCACGTATCACTTCATTTTGGTGATTGTGCTGTGGATTCTTACTTAGCTCTTCTGAAATAAGCAGTAAATTATGAGTTAGAAAGTCGTTCTACTTTGATTTTGCGCTGTTTGCAGCAGACAGATTCTATTCCCCTCTCCCCGCCCATCCTCTTGTAACAGAGGATCTACTCCCTGAGTTATTAAAGTTCTTATTTGAGCTTTCTCCATGATTTTTAACATGAACTCATGGCCTCAGTGGGCAATGTAATTGACAATGGCCTTAGAGAATTTTTCGTGGCAATTCTGTAATACTGACCCCCTTAGGTATGAATTAGTTTATTCTTGGCAGTATTCCAGAAACCTCAACTTTGCATTTCATCTTCACCCTCTGTAATGTAAAGAACCTCACCTTGTAGGAAAGGGCAGTATCTTCATCACTGACAGGGTTTAGAGGCAGACTTTCAGTACATTTGTTAAAACGATGAATGCAGACATTTTCCATATTAACATTATGGTTTTCTCTTGCTAATAATTGGAAATAAGTGTTATTACTCTGTGAACTGTGAGAATTTGTTGTCTGGTTCCCAGAAAACAAACATTAACAATTGAACATCTTGTTGCTACAAATTACAAGAATGGCAAGTGCAGATCAGAGAGATTGCACAGAGAATACTTGATTATTAGTCATAAAAATCGCCACTGTCACACACTACATAAGAAATGAGTGGTTTGTGTCTCTTAACTAAATGAATAAAATGCATGCAACCAGATATTCAAATGTGAAAGTCAACTCCAATTCAATGATATGAATAATGAAGTATCAAAGGCCTCCATATGTCCCACCATGTATTCCTTACATGACACACCTAGTGACAAACATTCATAAAGTCCTTTGTGACAAAATTTACTCCAATTAATCATTAAATTAAATGGAAAATAAGACTGGTAAATAATATCTAACCAACTTTCTAAAGCATTTCTTTTCTTAATTTTAATAATCCTTTGTTATCACTATAAAACAAGTTATGCCCTTTCTAATTTTGTTTGTGTTCAAATATTTTTCCTGGTATCTCAGACTACAACATTATTTATAGACATGATTAAGTAAAATGTTGGTCAGTAGATGAGTTGTTATGCAACATAACTGTTTATTTCCAAAAATAAAATATTTTACAGAGACAAGAACACATAAGAAGAAAGCTGGAGGAAGAAATAAAGACATGGACATCAAATGTCAAGTGCAGAGATGTAGAGCAGAACTGATCCACAAATTTTTGAGAAAAGTGGACTTTAAACATCTTGATCTCAGACCCCTAGACTTTTAAACTAAGAGACAAACATTTCTCTAGTATACAGAAACTTCTATGGTAGTCTTAGCAAGCCATTGATATACCAGATTTCAAAAAACGACTCCTTATTCCAAAAATGTATGGGCTGAGTGAGTTCCAATGTCTGATGTCTACCAAGTCTCTGCCTGCCACTGAAGCAGCTGCCAGTCAGCAAGCCCGTGTTCATACCTACTGATTGACCTTGTCTTGCATTCTGAGGTCTTCTGAATGCATGTGCAAGTGCATGGAGACCTTTCTGTTGATGGGTTCTCTAATACCTCTAAATGTCCCTCTGCATAAGGTTAGCTACCATGATCTATTACATTTTTAATTGAATTTTTGAGAATTTCATATGATATATTTGATCATGTTTTTCCATACCCCCAACACCTCAAATTCTCTTCCCAACCAATTTCAATGGACTTGTAATCACAGGTCTACATGTCAGCATGACACATTTCTAGGTCCTTATTTCTGTTTCTTTGACGGGGGTGGGGTAGAGAAAAGGATTTATTTCATTAAATTAACACTCCATGATTCAGGAAAGTCAGGACAGGTACTCAAGGCAATAACTGAAGCAGAAGCCATGGAGGAACTTTACTTCCCAGTTGCTTTCAATGGCTTGCTCCGCCTGTTTTCTTTTTCATTTTTAATTTTTTCTTTATTTTTATTATTTATTACAATTTATTCACTTGTATACAGGCTGTAGCCCCTTCCTCATCTCTTCTCAGTCATACCTGTACCTTCCCTCCCTCATCTCCCCCTATTTCCCTCCCTTAACCCACTGATAGGGGAGGTCCTCCTCCCCTACTATCTGACCCTATCTTATCAGGTATCATCAGAACTGTCTGGATCCTCTGTCTCTGTAGCCTAGTTAGGCCACCTCACCAAGGTGAAGTTATCAGAGAACCTACCACTAAGACCATGTCAGAGACAGCCCTGGTCCCTACTAGGGAGCCACATGGAGACTGAGCTGCCCTTGGACTACCTCAGAGCAGGGGGGTCGAGGTCCTTTCCAAGAATCATTTCTGTTTCTTACCCCAGGAGCTGTCTATCAATTTCTAAGAAGTGAAGACTTTACAAACGACCTTCAAGCACCAAGCAAACCTTTTCAGCTCATCAGTAGTCAGTACTACAACTAAAAATCTGCAAGTAGTTCACTCTAAAGAGCCTTCTTCCTCCTTTCCACCTGTCTTCCTTTTCTTCCTCATCTTTCTGCTTCCACTTTTCTAGAATATGTTTTATAGTCATATCTTCTGTATTTTTCATGTGTACCATAAAGAAATAGAAAGTTGCTCCTTTATTTTAAAATAAGTTATTTAATATAGAAACCAGCTTGAATTATTTCAGTGTGCTCTGTGTAGCTTTAACCAGTTTCTTTTGTCATGAAATCCACTGGTCTCATGCCCCAGACAGAACACCATTCTCCTGCAAAGTACACCATTCAAACCAGGTGCTCCAGATCCTGAAATAACTGCTGTCATCGGATCCTTAATTGACTTTCCTTTCTCTCCTGTTTACTCTTTCCTTTTGGTCTCTATCCAGACTTGGAGACTCAAGGATGATAATTTGTAAAGAGCCCCAACAATGCTTAGCTGCTTCTTCCCATCCCTTGTAAGATAAAGCAAAGGTTACAATGAAGAAATGTGCTAACAAAAGATCCTCCTCTCTCTCCACTAGCTGTTCCACTTGAGACCTAAGTGTTATCTCAGAGAAGCAGAACACAAATTCATCTGGCACAGAGCAGCTCTTCTAACCCAGAAATATATTTCTGCCTCCTGAAGGATTAGCATTTGCAAGAATGAAAGAATGAATTTTCGAATAATAACTCAAACTAAGTGACCTCACTGACTTTGCTCCTTAATTCACCTTTAAATAATTTCATCTATCCAACATTAATGATATCTATTCTGGATAAATAATTCATACAATTCATACACAAAACAAGAAGCACTAGATTAACACAAGGAAATAGTGTTTTGAGGGACTTAAAAGGGAATTTGCATGTACAGCCTCAACATGCCCAAGACTGATAAATTCCTATAATGGAGATGTTAAGTGTCATGAAGTCCCACCCCTCATTAAGAAACTGTTGATAGAGGTTTGCACTAGGCCAGCAAAGGAAATGTGATCCCCTTGTGTCACATCCTCACTAGCATAGGCTGTCACTTGTGTTATTGATCTTAGCCAATCTGACATGTTTAAATGTAATCTCAAAGTATTTTTGATTTGTATTTCCCTGATGGCTTAAGGTTCAACATTACTTTGGGCATTTTTTCAGCCATTTGCATTTTCTTCATTGAAAATTCTCTGTTTAGATTTGAACATCATTTTAATTGAATTTTCTGTGTGTAATTTCTTGATTTTTAAATATTTTGAATATTAGACTTCCATCAGTATGGATTTGTTTAAAAAAAAAAACTTTTCCCAGTCTGTAAGCTGTCTCTTTGTCCAATTAATGTTAGCATTTCCCTTATAGAAGTTCTTTCATGAGTTCCCATTTATTAATTATTGGTGTTAGTATCCATGCTGTCAGGATTTTGTTTAGTAAATTGTTTCCTGTTCCAATGTATTCGAGACTATTCTCCACTTTCTGTTCTATCAGGTTCAATATGGTGGTTCTTCAGAAAATTGGAACTCAATCTACCTCAAACCCAGCTATACCACTCCTGTGTTTGTAACCAAAGGATGGCCCATCCTACCACAA
>CM053753.1:99430989-99447612 GCA_028658305.1 Pachyuromys duprasi | reverse complement strand
CTGGCGTTTTAGGTCCCAGAGTTCAGTCTCCTGGTTGCTGCGTTGTTTCTGCTCTCCTACTCCTCAGACACAGTGTTCTCTCGTGGCAGCCATCTTGGATCTCCCTGCAGCAATTATATTCTTGTTGAAAGAATACTACAATCCTAGTATTACTCTATGATCCCCACCAGAAAAAGATGTAGCAACGAAATAAAACTATGTACCTTTATTCCTGATCAACATAAATAAAATCAAAATGATCAAAAAATTGCAGATGGAATGGTTCAACATCTATAATTTAAAAAAATACAGTGTAAAATTAGAGTCAAAGATACAAATTATGTGATCATTTAAATGGGTTACAGAAAAGTTATTTGACAATACCAACATTACTCTATGATAAAAGTTCTAGAAAGAATAGGAATGGAAATAACTTACCTCAAAAAAATAAATGTTATATATGCTAAATCCATAGCCAACATCACCTTAAATGGAGAAAATATCAACCAATCTCCCATTAATTAAATCTAAAATAAAGACAAGTACATTGAGGACTATATTTTCAGATACACAATATGACAATAGAAGAAAATAAGAGGGTTACAAAAAATTACCTAATGACTTAGAGAGTTTCCCCATTATACTGTAATGTTGCTGTAGAAGAATAAACTGAAATAAAACAAAGTAGAGAAAGAAATACATGCATTGGGACACAATACTTGAGCATTTTTTCAGGCAGGGTTTTTCTATATAGTTCAAAAATGATTGAAAATTGCCAAAGATTGCATAAAGCACATTATTCCACACCACTCCTCGTTCTGGGGATTGAGCTAAAAACCTTGCATCACACCAGATGAACACACTGCTACTGAGCCTCATGCCCATATTGTGATGTTGTAAAGTACAATGTGAAGATTTGGATCTCAGGCATCAGACAAGATGGTGATACTTTGAGTTCTCTAAGGTCTACATCATAACTACCTAGTACTTCCCCTTGGTGTCATTTGCCCTCTTATGAGCAACATTTTTCCTAATTTATGTTTCTTTTAAAAATTTTAGTGCCATTTTTTGTAAAGCTCCTTTTCTCTCTCTTTTTTACATCCTGTGTTCTCTCTGTGCTTGGCTGCTATTGGTTCAACGGATGATGGTGAAAGGGATGCGATGGATACATAATCCACCAAGGAAAAGATGGGTTTTTTTTTCAATTATGAAGATTTTGCTCGTTTTATTGAAAATAAAAATTTCCATATATTGAAATAATTTTTGATTAAAAATAGATTTTTTCTCACATAACATATCCTGATTTTGGTTTCCCCTGTCTATTTTTCTATCAGGTTTTACTCCTTTCCCCTCATCCTGCTTCACTGTGGGTTTTTGTAAACTTCCTTTATTATGTTGAGACGTGTCTCTTCTATTCGTAGTTTCTCCAAGACTTCTATCATGAGGAAATGTCAGAAAATATGTTGTTAAACCCTTTTAAGTCCTCTACTCTTATTCTGACACTGATTCTCTTAATATATCAAGCAATGGGAGAGCTCTTTGTTCTGAACTCAGCTCTTTACACATGTTTTGACCTTTCACTTCCCATGAGCTTATTTTGTGAAAAAATGCTGGATATTCAGCAAAACATATGTTTTTGTCTTTAAGGAATTATTTCATGTCTAGAGAGTAGAAATGAATTTTCTCCTATTATCTTGGTGTGAAGCATGGGTGTGAAGAGAGCTGGTATAAGCAGTTACCACACAAGAGTGAGCACAGTTACTTAGAATGTACCATGTGGGTTTCATGGGCAGGATATTACAGTTGTATTATTAGTAGTAGTAGTATTACTAATGAAATATGAAATCTGGACATCCAGATACAATAAGGTGTGATTTCTCAACATAACAGTCAGAGCTGTGAAATGTCTCCTAAATTTTGGCTTCTTCCACTGTCCAAAGCACACCAACCAAGAACTGAACCTGACCTGCAAAGCAACAGCAAGCAGAGAGAGGAGGACCTGAGGTAGGCAGGGTGGTAGGGAGGAAGGTAGACAGGGGGGGTGTAGGAAAGGAGGGAAGAAGGGAAGAGGGAGTAAAAGAGAAAGGAAGAGGGAGAAAGAGGGGAGGGGAGGGTGAGATAAGGGCAGGGAGCTGGTGCGTTGCCAACTTGTTCTCAAGGGCATGGACCCAGTGATGCAACAGTGGGTGCCACCTTTCAAACTGTTTTCTCTTTACCTTTCTTGCTTGGGTCTGTGAATTCTGAGACAAGGCAATTAAGATTTTTATCTATTAATTTTTCTTTAGATTTACAGAACCCAAAACAACTGTTGGGCTTCAGATAATATCAGAACACTTTTATGTTTATTAGTTCTGCTCACTAATACAAAATCTTCTGATTTTTGTGAGGCTTCACTTTTAGAAACATCATTTAAGTGTGTCTTAAAAAAATAAACTAGTCCTTAGAACATCAAAGCCATTTGGGTGGGTCACACTAGAAGAAGAAAGCAGATATGTGTCCTATGTTGAAGGCTCTACTCAAGATGTCTCGGTTTTGGCCATAGTCTCAAGCCACCACCTTTGTCTTACTAAGAAAGCCTAGCACACTCATTGGTTCCTCAAGATAAACCTGTAAGAACAATGGACTTTCCATTTCCTCTAGGGGCAGCTCATAGTTAAGTCCAGTACCTACCTCTCAGCACTCAGCTCATCTCTTGAAGACTGGCTTTTGAGAGTTGAGCAGCCAGGACCAGGCTAGGTAACACTAACTTCCTTCCTGGGAGCTGAAGTTCTCAAAGGTTCCAGCAGCTTCCCACAGCACCAAGGAGAGAAACGAAACCCTTGACTTACCACTTTGTGGGGGACACTTTCAATCCATCAAGCCTGTAATTTTCCCTGTATTGGTTTTGCTTTTATTACCTAACATGCTTTCTTTTGAAAATTATTTGCAGGCTTTCCCAGCCACCCTGCCTATATTTTAATTATATGCAAAATTGCTGCACAGATCATTAGATTTCAAAAGAAAAATTTCATAAAGGTAAATTCTCCCTATGCAGTCAACTATTGCCAGATATGAACATTTTCTTTCCTCATCAAATGAACTATTCTAGGATATTACATATGGTAGGATAACTACCAGATCTAAGTATCTGCTTAGAAATTTAAAAGTACTGTTATCTATTCATCCCTCTATTTCCTATTAAACTAAAATTTGTTTTAAATTCTAATAAATTTTAATTTGGAGGGGAATTCTTCCCTGAAGTAGATGTTTTTAAGAAAGCTGGAAAAAAGTAGTAGGCTATTGGGTGGAGTTCAGTCCAGTTTTCTGAGCCATAATAATTATAATTATAGATAGCTAAAGAATATAAAGCAAAATTCTGAATATATTGAAAAATATGTCTCTTTTCTTTGTCACCTAAGTTTCATTTTCATAATTTCATTCAACTATGGATTGAAAATGCGTGTAAAAATGCTTATATACCAAAATATACAGGCTTTTCCCATAATTATTCCTCTAAATAATACATTATAAAAACTGATTCTGTTGCAAGGAGGATGTTCTATGATGATGGTAATGATCACTCCTACTGATCATTTAGTAGAAAATGGTCAGCCTTATGGACAATCAGTAACATTATACCAACCCATTGGTGTGTGTGTGTGTGTGTGTGTGTGTATTACTATACATACAGACTAATATATGTAATAACCATTAATTAAAAAGAGATCATGCACTTTAAAAAGAGTGATTATGGATATATGAGAAGGTTTAGAGTGAGGAAAGAGAAAGAAGTAATGATAATTACATTATAAACCCAAAAATAATAGAGGTAATGAAAACAAAATCTGCAGCACTATCAGCTTTCAATGTTGCAATATTGTGAGATGATTTAAAACATAAAGGCTGTTGGAAAAGAGAAGCATGCAAACACTGTGATATTTTATAAGAATCCTTTCTTTCATGTGGATGTGGGTTACTGTTTGTGTGTCAGAACCTTTCCGTATGGATACAGAAGCACAAACTGTGAAATAATCATCACAGTTAAACCTATTAAGAAATCTATCACCTCACCGTTTGCACTAAAATATGTACTTATTTGTCTATTGTAGTGAGAACATATCAATTCTTCTGGCAAAATTTAAGTGTTGCAGTGCAGTGTTGATTGCAGCTCTATCCTCTACAGTAGGCCAGCAAATGCATCTGTCTCGTGATTGAAAGTTTAGACACACTAGCCAGCAGCTGCCCAATCCCTTCTCCAAGCCCAGATGCCTGCTAGTCTACTCTGCATCTATGAGCTCTGCAGATTCAAATCTGGGCAAGACTATGAAGTCATGCCTTTCTATAAGTGAGTTACTTTTCTCAGTATAACATCCCCTAGGAATATTCAGATTCCATGATATCCTGCTTGGGACTTAAGGGGAAATGTATCATACACACATTTTATATTCATATATTTTATATTTATAAAATGTATATTATATTATACATTTAATATTCATCTTATCACATCAAATGCCAAGGGTTGGGGAGGATTCAATTCTATTAAACTGCTTCTGTTACATGTTTTTATTTATCAGTTTACTTTGTGAGTATGCTGTTAAGGACTAAACTCTGCCTCTCATGGATGATAGGTAAGCACTCTCCCCTAGCCCTTTTTTCAAAGTTCATAATTGGCAAAGTTAAGTAATATATCAATGATAAATATGCAAAAATATATAGCTTAGTTTTGTGATCCATAACTACTATAGAATAGTTATCTGTATACCTCAAAAACTCTTTTGTATCAATCTCAGTGTGATGATATTTAGCAGTAGGCCCTGTGGGGGATGTAACTAAGGTGAGATGAGATGGTTAAAGTTGAACTTAACATGATAGGATTAGGCTCTTAGGAGAAGTGGAAGAGACTAGAGCTCTTCTGTCATAGGAACTGGCAGAGATACTGCCCTGCAAGTCAGGCAGTGCTCCCTCACAGAAACCAAATGGACCCCGACCTTAGTTTGACATTCTCGTCTTCAAATCTTTGAGAAATAATTGCCTGCTGTTTGAGCCACTCACTATAACATTTTGTAAATGACTTAAATAGTCCTATTTTTAAATTTTTCTATTGACAAATTGACCAGGAATGGCCTTAGTGATCTAAGCATCACTGTGGCAGGGACTGCATGAATCTACACAAGAAATAAATTATATGTATTCATACATGAGAAACAAACACAGTTTAGTAAAAATAACTGTAACAAACAAAGCTGAGAATAAAAGGAGAGTTACACAGAGGACACTTCTAGAGACTAAATTCTGTTAGGTATGGTGGGGGAACGTAGGTCCCATATACTTACAGCATCTCTTACTCCAAAGATTAGATTTAGAGGAAGCTAGTCAAAATTCAAGACACTGCCTTCATGATTTTTCTCACATATTTAGCACACGTTGCAGATTGTGTAGATTCTCCTTTAATCTTTGCTTTGTTTTATGATGGGATCTGTAAAACTGTTTTGCTCTAGTCTGACAGGACTAACACTACTTTCCAATATTAATTACTAACAGATATTCCAGAGTATTAGATGTAAATTTTTAGCTTATGTTCCTAATGATTTACTAGCTAAGTTCAACAAGTTTAGGTTTCTCCCCTGTAAAGAGCTTTTTAAAAGCATGGTCAAGTGTTTTGTGATTTTTTTCAAGAGAAAAAAAAAATAGAAAAGATTATGCTTTTTGTTTTTCTCTTCTTTCCAGACAGAGAAGTTGAAATATTCAATATCAATTTCCCCAAGTTTCTTAGAAGTAGATTATGTTGTAATTCTTAGTTAAAAATCAATATTTAATAAGAATCCATATTTGAAAATCTTCTGTAAAGCAAAGGACATTGTTATTTGGGTAGAGTGCCGGGGATCTTATGAAAGAAGGGGGAGATGAAAGACTTGGAGGGGACAGGAGTTCCATAAGGAGAGCAACAGAACCAAAAAAAAAAACCTGAATACAGGGGTCTTTTCTGATTGTGATACCCCAACCAAGGACCATTCATGGAGATAACCTAGAACCCTTACACATATGTAGCCCATGGCAGCTCAGTATCCAAGTGTGTACTCTAGTAAGGGAAACAGGGACTCTCTGACATGACATGAACTCAGTGGCTGACTCTTTGAGCACATACCCCTGAGAGGAAAGCAGCCTTACCAGGCAAGAGGAAGAAAATGCTGACAGTCCTGATGAGACTTGATAGGCTAGGGTTAAAAAGTAGGGGAGGAAGACCTCCCCTATCAGTAGACTGGGGGAGGGGCAAGGGCGGGATTGGGAGGGGTTGAGGGACAGGGCTACAGCTGGAATACAAAGTGAATGAACTGTAAAAAAATAAAAAAAATAAGTAAATAAATAGGAAAAATAACAAGTTATACTCATTTCAGGGAAATTCTGCAAAGGGAGAAAAATCTAAATTTGTAGCTACGCACATTCTCTTCTTGGTACTTTATCAGCAAAATATTTCTATCATGTAATTGAAGGGGAAACTGCTATCACACTGGCGATCATAAACGAAGTGACCAATAGCTGCGTCTGTGCTTTTAACAGCTCACTCTCCCTGCTGGGCAAATGACCGCAGGGGCTAATGTCTTGACTACAAAATTGATTCCAGGGACTTCACTTTCATGCCCTATAGGTATTGCAAGGTGAAGAGGTGTTATTGGTTGTTCATGTTCTCCAGCTTAAGAGCCAAATTTGAAAAACTCTTTAGCTTCACCAATTTCAGGGTTATGTTCTATGGCCTATTGACACACTAGAAAGAGGAAGAAGAAGCAGTGAAACACAGTATATTCTTGGGAGTGGCAAACTCATTTTGGGAGAGTGATGTGGAAACGTTTTCTTAATTGATGGCTAAGACACAGGTTGGAGTGATTTGTGCAGCAAACCTTCTTTTACAGAAGTTGTGAAATGGAATTCTACTGAACAGCTTTTTTTAATTTTCAAATTATTGAAAGGTGAGGAATGTACATGGATTTCTAAAATGACCTGGCTCTTGCTTTAATGGCTTAGTACTCATTTTAATTTCTCTCTCTCACTCTCCTTCTTTCTCTCTCTCTCTCTCTCTCTCTCTCTCTCTCTTTCTCTCTCTCTCTCTCTCTCTCTTTCTCTCTCTCTCTCTCTCTCTCTCTCTCTCTCTCTCTCTCTCTCTGTGTATATATGTCTGCATGTATGTGTGCATGTATGTGGATGTATGGGTGTGCCCATGTGTAGATGTGTGGATGTATGCATGAGTGTGTGTGTGTGTGTGTGTGTGTGTGCTGTTTTCCTCTGCTTCTTTCATCCATGTTGTCTTTAGCTGGAGTCTCTCAATAAACAAGAAGCTTACCAATTCATGTAGGCTGTCCAAACATTGAGAGCTTGGGTTTTGCTGGTCAGTGCCCCACAGCACTGGTGTTACCAGTGTTGTATAGCTGTGCCTGGCTTTTTATATGGATACTGGTATTAGAAGTTATGCTTCAGGAATGGCTGCAGTGTCCTCTTCTGTGGCCTAGCAAGGCTGCTCCTTCCTCAGGGGGCAGGGAGGTCGAAGAGCCAGCCAATGAGTTCATGTCCAAAATAGTCCCTGTTCCCCTTACTAGTGTACCCACTTGGGTATTGAGCTACCATTTGCTACATACAAGCAGGGGTTCTAGGTTATAACCACACATGGTCCCTGAAGAGACCTGATAAGCTAGAGTTAGATGGAAGGGGAGGAGGTCCTCCCCTATCAGTGGACTTGGAAAGGTGAAAGGAAGAGATGAGGGAGGGAAAGGGGGGATAGGGAGGGAATGCAGGAGGGGGCTATGGCTGAGATACAGAGTACATAACCTGTGATTAATATAAAATAAAAGTGAAGAAAAAGAAGTTATGCTTCAAAGAAAGCACTTATCTTACCCACAGAGCAACCTCCGCAGGCATATCTGTTATATTCTCATCCCCATTTTCTTTCCATTTTAATGACAAATTCTTTCTTTTTTGTTTTTTTTCAACTTTCAATAATTTATTGAGTATACCACTCCTAGGAATATATCCAAAAGAGGCTCAAGTACATAATAAGGACACTTGCTCAACCATGTTTGTAGCAGCTTTATTTGTAATAGCCAGAAGCTGGAAATAACCTAGATGCCCCTCAATGGAGGAATGGATACAGAAATTGTGGTACATCTACACAATGGAATATTACTCAGCAATAAAAAACAAAGTCACCATGAAAATTGCAGGTAAATGATGGTAACTGGAAAAGATCATCCTGAGTGAGCTATCCCAGAAGCAGAAAGACACACATGGTATATACTCACTCATATAGACATATAATATAGGATAAACCTACTAAAATCTGTACACCTAAAGAAACTAATCAAGAGGGAGGACTCTGGCCAAATTCTTTCTTTAATGCTAAAGACTTAAAAGCTAAATATTATACTGCTAAAAACTTATTTAAATGATATATTTTAGGTTTTATTTATTAGCTTTGTTTATGTGGTTTAAGATATAATGGTAGGGTTGAAAATGCTCAGGGAATAAAGAGCATTCTGTGCATTCTCAGTGTGATACTCATCACCCAGCACCCTGCACCTAGTTAAATATGATAGAATATGCTTTTTTAAACATAGTTCTTGGAAGAGGAGATGAGAGGATCCCCGAAACTTGTCAGTCAGCTAGCCTATCCTAGTAAGTGAGTACTAGGTCCTAATTAGAGAATTAATACACATAAAAATAAGCAAACAAATAGTAAATACATCAAGCTTCCCTGAAAGAAGTGAGTTGTCTTTTGGTCTCCACATATGTGTCTATTCCTGTTCCATGGATGTGTACACACTCAGAGACACACACAGAGAAACACACAGACAGCACACAGAAACACAGACAATACACACACACACACACTGCAATATATAAATGGGGGAGTGGCCAAATGAATCTTAACCTATCCTTCTGTTATTAGGAAACAGGGGCAGAGATTAATCAGTTTATCACCAGCCTGGCCTGGGCTCCATAGGAAGACTCTGTCTCAAAGAACAAAACCAAACCGTATACAGAAGGCTGAAATGAGTCATGGAGTACATGCTTTCTTGACAGAGGCTGTGAATTCTTCTGCAGAGGTGGTCAGAGCAGCTAGGGAGTTTCCCTCAGACAGCAGACCTGTCAGGGCACTGTGAGATCTGACATGCTCTGCCCTGTAAGAGGGTGGAGACATGGACAAGCAGAAGGGATAGCGAGTTGGCATCTAGTTTGACAAAGGATCCTGATAACCAAAGAAGCAAATTAACAGTATATGCACTGTCTGAGAAAAGATTAAAGGGCCCATTGATTTCTTTGAGGACTAAATAAATATCATACAGCTCCTTATGTTATGGGCAGTTATGAGGCAGCTCTCTGAACCTACTCCCCAGGGGTTGGTGTTGATGTTTTTGGCTCATATCATCACTAGAGAACATAGGGAAGTCCCTGGGTGCTTACTAGGTGTAGTCGCCTGCGACTACCAATAGTAACCGCCTGCACAAGGGGCTGGGAATTAAAAGTGACAGAGAACACGAAGAAGTGACGCCAAGACAGTATTCTGATCAAGGCGCCATTTTTATTACAGAGTAAACCACTTACATAGGTTTCCAAGTAAACATATCCAAGCAAAACAGGAGGGTTAACTGAGCAAAACAGGAGGTGTAACTGAGCAAAACAGGAGGTTAGCTAAGCAAAACAGGAGGTGTCTGCTGAAAACAACAAGAATAGCGAGCCAGCATGACTTGCATGCACCTGACCATCTCAGGTCCAATGGAATGGCTACCTCAACTAGGGACTACATGGATATGCAGGAAATCTGCAGAACTGACCCTGCTCATCACTGGCTGCAGCATTCTGGAGAGCTGAGCCTCCTTCTCACCAGTGAAAGGACTTCGGTGTGCAGGCCCTGCACCTTGACCAGACAGCACAGTAAAGCTGGCTCTGGTGGCAAGGGTGTGGATGAGCCATCCTTGAAGGCAAAAGCAAGAGGGAGATGCCCCTGCCACTTGTTGTGGAGAGATGGTGGATGGTGCTGGTGTGGGTTGATGCCTTCCCCACCCCACCCATATCATTGAAGGCAGTCAACGGAGCTGGCCCAAGAGCACGAGAGCCTGAAAGCTAGCCTCGCCTCACCAGCTGTAGCATTCAGGTCCCGCAGATCACCTGGGCAACACAGTGGAGATGGCCCGATGGGGAAGAAACAAATGAGCCAGCCCCAAGGTCTTAGTATAGAAGAACTAGGCCAGCCCCTCACAAACTGCCATGCTTAGGCTGCACCTTGACTGAGCAACACAGTGGGGCTGGCTCTGAAGGCATGGGTGTGGGTAAGCCTGCCCAAGGGCATGAGAGCAGGAGAAACGTCCCTGGCTCCTGCTGATGGCTGCATTGAGGAGCCTAGATGAAGCAGTGCTGGAAAGACAGTCCTGGCTGCAAATAAGGAAGAGCTAGCATGCTGACTAGCTCAGCTACCACCCAGACCCAGATCCAGGGCTCTGAGTTGGCTCATCCCCAAAATCTGTATCACCTGCACCTGGTTGGGATAGGTGAAAAGGCACGTTTGGCTGATCCAAAGTTCCAGGACATCTATGACACTCAACAACAGGATAAGGAGTCCCAGTGAGGATCCAATGCTGATCGCGTCACAGAAGCCGGAGTTCTGGAACCAGACCAATGCTAATTGGAATGAACATTTGCTAGTGAAGATGTGTGGACAGGGGCATATACTGTGGGAAACATGTGACATACCACAGCTTCCATGATAACATGCATTTCTATGCTTGTGTGTGTGTGTTATTTTGTGGGGAGGTTGTAAGAGAGAATGTTGGATATGACTGGATGGATAGATGAACAAGACTGAGGTATATCATGTAAAACAGACAAAGATTCAAGAAAATGTTGAAAAAAATTAAAGTTTTTCTAACATTGGTCATGAAGAAGAATTCACCTTAAGATGGTAAAATCATGTAGTATTCATTTTATTCAAAGGAGCCTTACCTGTTGAGTAGGCACATGGTATCAGCATAGCTGGGAGTCACTGTTGCTACATAATAGATTGCTTGAAATTACTCCTTCTTCCCAACTGCAGAAAGCACATCACATTCATGGTAAGTACAGTGTTTACAAATCCAGGCACTGAAAAGAGATGAGTGTTGGCTCCTGGGCTATTTTGTCCTAACATAAGTGATGCCCGGGTTCCTATGTTACCCTCCAGGGGACAGACTGTTTGGCCATCAGAATGCTATCCTCAGGGTCTCTAATTCAAGTTCTGTACATATCAGAACTGTGGGTTTGTGCTTTAGAATTATTCTTTTGAAGATTTAAGCATGTAAATATGATATATTTGCATTTACTTGCACATTAGTCTGGCTGCCCTGACAGGGAGCATATTAAAATCACCCAAGCATGTGAGTACAAGAAGAAATGTATTTTTAAATAATTGACTCCAGCATTGTGGCATTTGTCTTCTGCTTATTACAGAATGTTACCAAAAAATTTGATTTCTAGAAATTTAAACTAGAGGTAATGGTAATAGCTATATCACAGGATGGCATGAGGAAAAATGATATGTGGAGTGATTAGGAGAGTTTCTTAATTATGAAAGTTCTCTACAGAGGTCACTGCTGAAGAAATGTAAATTCGCTTAACTGGGGAGGGGTGCAAAATTGAATGCTCATTAACTGTTGACCTGGTCCTCTGGATGAGCCATAGATCAATTTTTTTATGCATTTTATGGCTAAATATTATTCCTCATTAAACATTTTAAATACCCACTGAAGCATACACATGTAAATATATGTTTTAGTCCTCTTATTTTATATATATATTGTCCTAGATGTAACCTAATTAACCAGATCTTTAATGCACTTTTATTGCATTTATTCATTTTTGTGTGTACGTACATGAATGTATGTGTGTGCGCACATTCACTTTCTGGTTAAGTCAGTCCTCACCCTCCACCACCTGGGTCCCACAATGGAACTAGAGTCATCAGGCTTAGCAGGAAGCACCTTTACCCTCTGAGACATCTCACCAGCTCTCTTAATGATTTTTATCCCTTTCTGAAATATTCTCTGTTGTGTGTGTTCAGTATATATGTGTGTGTGAGGGACAGAGACAGAGAGACAGAGAGAAAGAGAGCGAGCGGTGCGCATTCAGGTACAGGGCCACCATGATACAATTGTGGACGTGAGGAGACACCTTTGTGGAGTGCTTTCTCTTCTTGCACCTTCACATGGCTTCCAAGGTTTGCACTGCCTGTGGTCCCTCTGGGATCTGAGCTGGGTTCTTGACCTGTGTCCGTTCTTCTTACAATAATACATGGTTTCCTGTCAGCTCTGTGCACTCCCACATGGTACTGGAAACTGGCTGCATCCAGAGTTGTTTTAGGTCTTTTTATTTATTCAGTAATTTCCCTTGCATTTGAAAATAATTTGATATTTGCTTTACTGCTTAAAACATAGCCCCCAAGGAGCCATTAAAAATTCATACTCTATAAATTTGATAGCTGATTACATCCTTAAGTATTTGGACCAGAATCTCCTTCTTCTTAGCCAATATAATTTAAGCCCACTTACATGAGGCATTCCATAATCAACGGATGAAGAGAGTCAGGCAAATTATTTTTCCATAAAATTCAATTGATTCCTATGGTGTATTGTGATTATATGGAGATATCTTTGTCTCTAGTGCCCCATTTATAACACATGCAGTTTTAGTAGATAATCATCACAAGTGCTTTATAATGTGACAAAAACATGTTAGTAATGAAGGAAAAGAATAGCAGTATGTAAGCAAGGAGAAAGCAAAGAACGAGTCTCACCACCTGTTTTCGGATCTTTCAGTCACACTCTAAGCTGCCACTGACAAACAAGACCAAATGCTTTGATTAATCAGTACCCCTCCGAAGGCAAGTAAAGAAGAGCCAACCAGATTTTGGGTGTGAAGCCTAAGTATCCATATATATAGTGGTGTTGACTGATTCAGTTGAAGTTAGACAACAACAGGAACAACACCTTTATGCAAGCTGTCATCCACAAAGGCATCAAAGTACATTATGGAGAGCATCAAACCCACAGTATGAAAATACACCCACTCTAAATCAGCATCTAGGGATCATGTTCCTTCAGCATTGACGGCAGAAGCAAAACATGCTGATTGTACATTACAATTGTTACACTGGGCAGTGTGCTCACTGTTTCCCTACAGAGTTCCTAGAGGGCTCAGTCTAATCGTTTGTCTATTCACATTTCAGCGTCTTCATCAGTTCTAATCAACTCAGGTCTTCTGGGCTCTACTTAATGTAGTCCCTGGGTAATGGCTCTCAGACATACCTTTCTAGGACCATCATCAGCCAGTAATGAACCTTATTTTCTTCCTTATTTTCTTGAGAGGAAGGTTTCTGCATTATAAATTCAATGTACTCTTGTCTCTGCACTGCATACCTAGTGATGTCAAAACTTGAATTCCAGTCTCAGCTTCTTGCCAGGAAACCTTCCAGGCTGTCAGATGACCATAGGCCGTTTCTGAGTCTGGCTTCCACAAATCAGCCCATTGTCTCCATCATGCAAAAAGCAGAGTACAGCCACTTTCATATTCCACAATAGAGAATGGATATTTATAATTAATAAATTTACCTTTTACAGACTTTGACCACAAGTAGTTTTCCTTGATATCTTAGCTATTAACTTAGTGGATGTGCTTTTGAGTATGACAAATTGCTATTGGTACAGCTTTTTTCTTTACAAAAACAATCTATAAATCACAGTAAAACAAGGATGTTTGGAGAATCAGGAAAAAATCATATAACCTAATATATCTTCTAAACATAGAATTACTATTTCTAATAGAAACCATTATAAGATTTTAAAATAACTCAGAGAGTGTTAAGGTTCCAAGACTTTATTCGGCTTTGTGTATTGGCTTAAAAGTCTTTCAAAATAACAAAAATGATTAAATGTAATGGAAAATTATACCCTTTAATTTAAATTCTTAATGTATTTTTCATTTTGCAGAGACAAATTGAGAGAGACCTTGCTAACTGATACAGGTATTTCTTAGTCCACCCACATTCTCATATAAACCATAATACTTCACTTCATGCTAGATGAACACAAACATGTCACACACATGGTGGAGGGTCAGTTTCTGAGAGTCATTGGTACCCAGTTACTTTAAACCCAGTGGGGACAACTAACATGACCCCCATCTGACACTAGCTATTTCTGAAAACTTTCTTGTATTTTTAACAGTTTTAAGTCGACTTTCCCTTATCAAACTTTTATGGCTTTCTTTCTTTTACTCCAGTTTCTGAAGTTTAAGATTTTCTCAAAATCTTCCCAATGTTCTTTTCACATAAAATTGTACTTATATTTCTGATTTTCAATACATTTAGGAGACAGTAGAACCTTGTGGTTAAGAACAGTTCATCAGATCACACTTACTGACTGGGTTTGTGCTCAGGACTCATGCTTGGTCATATTATTCTGTGGGGTAAATGATCTAGTAATCTTCACATTAATATTGATAAATGTGTTTTCATTGCTATATATTAGATTCTTTTATTGAGAATGATGAAGACAGATGTCTTTTAGAATCTAGAGGTTTTCAGATTTTAGAAAAATTGCATAGCATATAAGCTACACACTATTTAACAATTCAAAAGTTATCTTAGATAGCATCCGAATAAATATTGATCAATTTTGGTTCAAAGTAAAGACATATGCACTAACAATGAATAAATAAAAATATGTGTACTTTTTAGGAGTTTCAGTCATGTGATTGATTCTGCTTAAGAAGAGTAAGTGATGACATATTATAACTAATTTATTTTTTCATTTTTAAAAATATTTTTATTTTAATTTTTATTAATTACACTTTATTTACATTGTATCCTCCCATAAACTCTTCCCTCCTTCTCTCCTAATCCTTCCCCTTCTCTGCACATGCCCCTACCCAAGCCTACTGATAGGGGAGGTCTTCCTCTCCTTCCTTCTGATACTAGTCTATCAGCTCTCATCAGGAGTGGCTGCATTGTCTACCTCTGTAGTCTGGTAAGGATGCTCCCCCATCAAGGTGAGGTGATCAAAAAGCAGGCCAATCAGTTCATGTCAGAGGCATTCCCTGTTACCATTACTATGGAACCCACTTGGACCTTGAATGGCCATGGGCTACATCTGTGCATGGATTCTAGGTTGTCTCCATGCCTGGTACTTGGTTGGAGTATCAGTATCAGGAAAGACCCCTGTGCTCAGATTTTTTGGTTCTGTTGCTCTCCTTGTAGAGTCCTGTCCTCTCCCTATCTTACACCTAAAGAAACTAATCAAAGGGGCGGACTCTAGTAAAATGCTCAATCCCCAGCCAGAAAGGCAAAGCAGATGGACATCAGAAGAAGAAAAAAAACCAGGAAACTAGTTAGGAGCCTGTCACAGAGGGCCTCTGAAAGGCTCTGCCCTGCAGAATATCAAGCAGATGCTGAGACTTATGGCTAACCTTTGGTCAGAGTACAGGGAATCTTACGAAAGATGTGGGAAATAGTAAGACTAATTTATTTTTAAACTACTTTTGGTTTTCAGAGTTATTTGTAGAAGTTTTAGAGGAGGTTATTGATACTGTTTCTCTCTTTGCCTTACCTCAGAAGAAAGTTCATTTACCTACTATGGCTCTAAGTCCACTGTAATCTGACATTTGTCTATTTTCTGTTTTCACCTCTTCTCTTCTTATACTTTCTTAATGATGATTAGAAACTCTTTGCTTGGCTCAGCCCTTATTTGTCTTCAGTGTCAGCAAAGCCAAAGCAATAGGTGTTATCATTTGATGTTAAATTCACATGTTCTGGCAAGTCTTATGTCAACTTGACACAAGCTAGAGTCATCAGAGAGGAAAAAAACCTCAATTTATAAAATGTTTCTGTCAGGTATAGGGTTGGTGAAAATCCTTTCCCAGTCTGTAGGCTGTCGCTCTGTTTTGATGACAGTGTCTTTGCTTTACAAAAGCTTTTCAGTTTCATGAGGTCCCATTTATTGATTGTTGCTCTGAGAGCCTGTGCTGTTGGTGTTCTGTTCAAGAAGTAGTCTCCTGTGCCAATGAGTTCTAGGGTCTTCCCCCCTTTTTCTTCTAACTGATTTAATCTATCTGGTGTTATGTTGAGGTCTTTGATCCACTTGGACTTTAATTTTGTGCAGGGTGATAAATTTTTCTGCATATAGACATCCAGTTGGTCCAGCATCATTTGTTAAAGATGCTGTCTTTTTTTCCCATTGAATGGATTTGGCTTCTTTATCAAAAATCAAGTTTCCATAGGTGTGTGGGTTTATTTCTGGGTCTTCTATTTGGTTCCATTGATCCACTATTCTGTTTCTATGCCACTACCATGCAGTTTTTATTACTATTGCTCTATAGTACAGCTTGAGATCAGGGATGGAGATACCTCCAGATGATCTGTTGTTGTACAGGATCATTTTGGAAATTCTGGGTTTCTTGTTTCTCCATATGAGGTTGAAAATTTTTCTGACAGAGGGATAATATCCAGTATATATAAAGAACTCAAGAAGTTTAAAAGCAACAAATCAAGTAATCCAATTAAAAAATGGGGTATGGAGCTAAACAGAAAACTCTCTGTAGAGGACTGTAGAATGGCAGAAAAACACTTAAAGAAATGCTCAACGTCCTTAG
>CM053753.1:99394818-99430489 GCA_028658305.1 Pachyuromys duprasi | reverse complement strand
GACTTGGAAAGGGGCAGGGAGGAGATGAAGGAGGGATGGGAAGGATAGGGAGGGAATGCGGGAGGGGGCTATGGCTGGAATACAAAGTACATAAGCTGTAATTAATATAAAATAAAAATGTGAAAAAAAGAAAATGTCTCCATAAGTTCAGGCTGTAGGCAAGTCTGTTGGGCATTTACTTCATGAGTTTTTTATTGGGAAGGCTCAGACCATTATGGTTTGTGCAGCTTCTAAGCTGGTTTTCCTGGGTGCTATAAAAAATTAGGCCGAGAAAGCCGTGATGAGAAAGCCAGTAAGCAGTACCCTTCTGCAACGTCTGCATCAGCTCCTGCTTCCAGGTTCCTGCTATGCTTGAGTTCTGGTCTTGATTTCCTTCAGCAGTGAATAGTGATATAGAAGTGTAAGTCAAACAAAATCCTTTCCTTTCCAAGTTGCTTTGTGCATGGTGATTCATCAGCACAGCAATAGTAATTGTAGGCGCTCTTTTAAAATTCTGTTTTGTTTTCTTAAGCCTCTACCCACCTTCTAAATTCCCACCCCTAGGTAGAAGAGAAAGAAGGTTAGAAGAGAAAGGGGATGTAGACCTCTTTAGACTTAATTCTTGCTGGTTAGGGTTGTCGGGTTCTTTGAGAAAATACCAATCTCAGTCATCAGGTTATCCAGCAGTCGTAACAGCAGCCTTCTTCTTTCTCAGTGTCTCCTCAAGCCCTCTCCAGAGTGTCTTGAAGTCTCTCTCTCTCTCTCTCCATATATATACATATATGTATATATCTCCATATATGTATGTATATATATATATATATATATATATATATATATATATGGATGCTGTTGATTTTGTTTCTCTAGAGAATCTTGTCTAAGGTTATGATACTTAAGAAATTAAACTAATGTTAAAAAGACAAATGGAGATATATAATCTTGAGAAATGCCAAAGGAATAGTGTTGAGATGGATAAAATTAATGACTTAGGGCACACTGAATGCACCAGCAATTAGAGAGGCAAAATACGTAAATTGGAGCCAGGAAAAAAGAAAGTTGCCAGGAAAGCAATTATTCCCAGCACACGTTTGATGTCTACAGTTGCCCTAGCTTAGGGTTTTGAGACAGTGATGCTACTTTCCGTGGATCAGGTATTCAGAAGCATATATATGGCACGAGGTGACCATGAGTCCTAGGACACTAAGCAGCAGAAGAAGGTTGGGACAAGGTGATTCTGAGAAAGAGAACAGCTGAGAAGCTGCTGATTGGATTGTTGTAAAATATTCAATTGGCATGAACTCAGTGGCTGGCTCCCTGATCACCTCCCCCTGGGGGGTGCAGCCTTGCCAGGCCACAGAGGAAGACAATGCAGCCAGTCCTGATGAGACCTGATGGGCTAGGGTCAGATGGAAGGGGAGGAGGACCTCTGCTATCAGTGGGCTAGGGGAGGGGCATATGGGGAGAAGAGGGTGGGAGGATTGGGAGGAGATGAGGGAAAGGGCTACAGCCAGGAAACAAATTGAATAAATTGTAATAAATGTTAAAACTAATCCAACTCTCATTTTGGAGACTCCAACAGAAAAAGAAAGTGCTGCTTCATAATAAAGCCAGCAATTGCCTTAATTATATTAAGAAGTTCAGCCCTCACCCCCACCCCTGAGGGAGGAACAGCCCAACTAGGTCCCAAAAGAGGACATTGCAGCCAGCCCTGAAGAGACATGATAAGCTAGGGTCAGATGGAAGGGGGTGAGGTCCTCCCATATCAGTGGACTTGGAGGGGGCCAGAGAGAAGATGAGGGAGGGATGGGGAGAGTGGGAGGGAATGAAGGAGGGGGCTACGGCTGGGATACAAAGTATATAACCTGTGATTAATATAAAAATAAATAAATTACTTATAAAAATATTAAGGAGTTCTTGAGGAACATCTACTAACTTTGACTTGCCTTGAACTGAGGACTCAGTACTGAAGAAGGAAGAACAGAGTTATTGTCTGCCTGGTACTGCCATCTTATAGATTGTATTTCAGCTATGTGATGTCAAAGGGTAGATCTTAGATCAGTGTGATTCAATGATGTACTTAAATGCTCACCTACCATCATCTGCAAAATGACCATTGCGCACAGCGGCATCAAAGCCACGGCTAAGCACCCAGAGCAATGACAGAAGAATGTTAAACAGATAGAAATGTGGTTACTGAAGGGGATTATGAAGAGAGAGTTGAACCGTTGGTTGTCTAATGCTAGGAAATCTGAGTTAAGAGAAAGGAGTTATAAAGGCATGGAGAAGGTATCATGACTTAAGCTTCTTAACAGAAAAGGGTTAGTAATGTTTATAAGGCTGAGTGAGGGGATTAAAACTAATGAGAATGAAGTAACTGGAAAGGAAAGAAAAGAGCAATGAACTCCAAAGGATACTTTGTCTGGGGTACAGTTGGGGGCAGAGTACAAGCATCCTTTCAAAAGCCAGCTTTCGAGAGAAAGTTATTTGGAAAATATGCATTCATCACAAAAATGAGTAAGATTCAACATTTCAAACTAGCTATTTTTGTAATAAAAATTTTGATTGATTGATTGATTTGTTTTGTATCCCCATTGCTATTTAAGTAGAAACATGGCAAATCCACATAGAAAAATATAGTGAGAAGTGAGATGATTGGTGACAGGATTTGTGGAAGTCGTGTGTGAAGAGAACAATAATTTTTGAGGTTTGTATAGAAGAAAGAATCACCATAGAAAGTCAACGACCACACACTTCTCCGTAATGCACAGGTTGATGGCTACATAATATAGCTTCCCCTCTTGTCAAATAGTTATTTTATGTTATGACTTTCAACAGTGTCATATGTGTCTAATTAAGAGTTAGTATGGAATCATGAGAGTACTTTTAGGCCAACACTTCTTCATCAAAAGACATTCTGAAGCCATGAAAAGTGTTTGAAAAAGTCCTTAATTTATTAAAGGTACAAATATAACACGTGAGATTTTAATTTTGAGGACACGTATATATGCACCTACATCCATGATAAGTTGTGTTGACATTTCTGGGAGGGTGTGGTTTCTAGTTTAGAAGTAGTGTTCTGTGTTTGGGACATCTGAAATCTGTCATATTACCTCAAACAAATCTGTGTGACAAATTTCAATTTCTTTGATAATATGACTTTATCTATTTTTAGAATTCTATTCATTGTATCAAAAGTAGCATAGAAACGATTGATATTTGAAAGCTGAATTCTGGATAGTTTTTTTTTTAATATGAAATTTGAGAGATGATAAAGTGACTGACGTTAAAGTAACTGTGGCACACTGCTGGGTAGCGTGAGTAAAATAAGAACCCATTAAGCCTACTAGAAAATCAGGAGTAAGAATACTCTAATGTCACAGTGACTTTGGGAAATTGCTACATGATGTTCATAGTTGAGGGTTTGGTGTAAAGGAAGTGTCTGGCTAGTACAAGGGGTCTTTCCATTTGTGACATGTTAGAAAAAGCCACAATGCCAAGGATACTAGGCTGTGAGGTTATATATGGAATTCTAGCCAAGCCAACTGACCACCTCTTTCTAATTATGGTTTATCTGATAAGTTGTTTTGTATAATGGAAAATTACAAAGTAAATTCTCAGTCACCAAAACTTTAAAAATTGTTCAAGAAATTTCCATAACACCTTAATTTCTACCTTGATATCCATTTTCTATGTGACTTCGTGGTACAATAACCTGTATTACTACTTATGATTAGCTTGGAATAATGAACCTATGAAAAAATCATGGACACTTCCTACTGCATTAAAGATTACTGTATGGCTGGCAAAATACCATAGCAGGAAAAGGTAGCTGCTGAGAAGGACCTGGAGACGTGAGTTCAGTCTCCAGAACTCATATGATAGAACTGATTCCTGCAAATCGTTCTCTGACCTTCACGAATCTACTGATATGTACATATCTACTGTGACACTACACAAATGTGAGCATGCAAAATAAAATAAGAAAATGTTTTGAACAAAAAGATTACCTTAAAAGTGAAAAGAAATGATTTCTTCATGAACACTTTTATTTGGAGTAAAATTACCAGATGAACCCTAATAGACACCAGACACTAGGTCAAAGATAAAGACTACACAATGTTGGTAACTTCACTCAAATTCTGTAAACTGCATTGTTTTCATGCATATCACCTTTCTTCAGCCTGAGATCCTGATAACATATATGTGTGATAGATTTCAGTAGTTACCATTTGCATTTCCTCCATTGCAAGAAAGGGGGCAGGGTGGAGAGATGGCCCAATGGTTAAGAGCATTAGCTGCTCTCCCAGAAAAAGACCTGGGATCAATTCCCAGCACCTACGTGGCAGTTCACATCTGTCCGTAACTCCAGGTATAGACTTCCAACACACTCACACAGATGTACACATAGGCAAAACACCAATGCACATGAAATAAAAACAAAGTAAAAAATGTGTGTGTATATGTACACTGTATTTATGTGTGTGTGCTCTATATGTGTACATGGCATACATGCAAATCCATATGATATATATGTGTAGATGTGTGTACAGACCAATCCAAATGGACTCCTGAGGCTGACACTGAGAAACTATAAGAAGCATTGGCTTATCACTTAGCAACACAAAGAATCTAAAAGCAAAAATGCAAGCCTGATATCTCTGCCTTCACTCGGTGCCTCTCCTGACTTTAGCTGAAAACACAGATAAAATATTGTCCTAAATATCACTCTTCTTATAGTCCTATAAGAATAAACCTTACAGGATAGACCATGCTCTACACCAGGCTATTAATCCTTGAAACTGAGCCTGAATCCTGGAACATAAAATAACCCTCTTCCCTACCAGATTGTTCATCAAGTGATGACAGAGATGATGACCTCTTGGGACCATGCTGAAGAACCAGAACTAAGATAATTATCAATGACATGCATCTTAGCCATGACTGCTTAAGGACACATAGCCCTCACTCTTCTCTCCTTTGCCTTCCTGGACATCGTATCAGTGACTCCCAAATTTATTGCAGCTCACCAAACTCCTTCTCAGCCTAACTACAATGAATTACCTCCTTTCTCTTATTTGTATCCTTTCTCAACTCTATCTCAAGTATGAAGATGGGTTATGGAGCTTTGCTTCTTGGGGCTGCTGGAGTCCAAATTTTACCTCTAACATTCCAGCACCACTATCTCATGAAACTTGATACTGATTCTCATAGGTAAAGCCATACGGGGGTGAAATGAGAGGACTGTGACTGTGACTTGTAAGAACAGGAAGGACCAAGAGGGAAAAAAATATTTCTGAGTTGCCTTTAGTCTTTAGTATATGGCTGAGGCCTAATTGTCTACTACTGGCCCACTTTGTTATGTATGCTGCTATTATCCTTATTCATCTCATGTTTAGACAACCAGCACACCAACTGGTTATCCAAATACCAAATAATCAGCCCTGAAAATATAGATATAAGTAACATTATACAAATTGAATAGGTGATGTATATACATACACATACATTCATTTAACAAAAATTAATGAAAAATAGGCCATGAATTTGAAAAAGAACAAGGAGGAATGTATGAGATGGTTCAGAGGCAAGAAAAGGTAAGGAGAAATGTTGCAATTATATTATAATCTCACAAGTTAAAAATTTATAACAAAAATAAAAAATAGTAACACATTTACCCAAAAAATTGTAAATTATTCAGCACACACAGTATTCCAATGGAAGATGAAACAAATCTACAGGAAATGAGGAAAGCTTGTCTATGAAACAAAGCAAAGTGATCAAGTAATATAAATAAATAGCTTTTTTCAATCTATAGGATGTTTAAAAGCTGAATTGGATATAATTACAGGTAGGGAGAAAGACACTGAATTACAGATTTGTTCTTTACATAACCAGCTTCTAGAATAATAAGGATAATTTTAAGCATTTAATGTGAGAGTAAAATTTAGGCTGCTTTGTCTGTCTAGAAGGATGATCACAAAGAGAAGATCAGTGGGGGGTAAAAGGAATCACTCTCTAAGGCACCAAATTTCTCACTCCCAGCTGAGCTGACAAAGATTAACATATTGTTAAAATTCAAGTTTTGTTAATATATTTCATTGGTAGTCGGCTCAGTAATGATGTACCAGACTTCAACCATTTTTCCTAGTGACAAAAGTGCTTGCCAAAGAATTCTCTGTCTGACCGGGAAAATAATCTAGTACCCCACAGTGGATAAGACTTGAGTTGCTTAAGGAGGGATAAACTAAATGAGAGGCCAAGTTGAGCATCAGTTGTAACAAGCATCTCCATGGCAACTTCCAAGACTAAGAAAACAAACGGGAAGCAAGTGAGACATTTACGACTTCACTGGCTAGAACTGGGGGCTCCACTAAAGGAACTGATGTGTCTGATGCGCTACAGATATCGTCAGAACACAACATTTTGAATAATTAATTGTTCATATGTGCTGAGGTAAACTAAAGCAAAGCGTTAGTTAAGGGCACTTAAAATGCAGCTGGGAGTCCATTGCTCCTCAGCCTCTGCCAGCCCATACCCGAAGCACTAAACTTGGGTGCTTACTTTTTAAATTTATCTATCTATCTATCTATCTATCTATCTATCTATCTATCTATCTATCTATCTATCTATCTATCTATTTATTCCTCTCAAATATATTAAATCCTGACCATAGTTTCCTATCTCTTCATCTGTTCCAGTTTTCCTCACACACACCTAGCTCCAATCCTCCTCCATTTCCCATCAGAAAAAGAGCAGGCCTTCCAGAGGTAGTACAATAAACAGAGCTTACCAAGTTATAGTGGACCAGGCACATACACTCGTATCAAGGCTGTGTGAGGCAACCCAGTTGAAGGAAAGGCGTTCCAAAAGCAGACAAAACAGTCAGAGACAGCCCCATCCAATTGCCAAGAGTCCCATAATAGCACCAAACTATACAACCATACATATATTCAGAGGAACTAGTTCAGACCCATGCAGGCTCACTGATTGTCACTTCAGTCTCTGTGAGGTCCTTTGAGTTCTGGTTAGTTGATTCTGTGGGCTGTGTTCTTCTGGAGTCCTTGACCCCTTTGGCTCCTGAATATATTTCAAAACGTGTTGAGCCTTGAGTTGAGACAAGGTTATGGAACAGAATTTTTTTTCATAGACTTAAAACCTATGAATTAGACTCTTTCTCTCAAACTCTGAGGAGACCAACACCACATTCAATCAATTTTCACAGAACATCATAGCTTTCCTGATACCAACATTGTCTGACTAATAATTGACATTTATAACCTAGGACAGCCATCATTTTGTATGACTTAAAAAGAAATTTCCATTCCCCTAGATTGCATTCTCAGGGAATTACAAATATACCAAATTTTCTTTGTTTTCAATCAAGAGATTATTCTGGAAGGAGAAAGAATCAGCTTCCCACAATGTCAACAAAGTATGTGGTTCTGCCTGCTTTACAGTCAGACACATCTAAACTATGACCTTTATCAGTGGCTTCTTTGATCTGTTACTTGAAGAATATATAACTTCCTTAGTTCTCTATAACCTCATTCCTAATTTCTTGTTTTAAAGCAATTTTTGTAATTTGTATTCGAAGATCATTGCAAAGATTAAAGCATTCCATATGTTTTATATAATAAAGAGTTAATAAATTATATACTAATAATTCAGGTATGGTTTCTGACTACTGTTAATGTTGACAAGAACTAAACACATTCATGGCCAAAATACTGTTATCAAAATCAGTGGGGAGTGGAGACTGGATATGCATCCTGACTGGTGTTGTACAAACTAAAGGAGGCCTTCTTTTGGGAGAAAATACGGAGAGAGAAGTCAAGTGGCTGCTCTAAGTCAAGAGTGATTATACTGCAATTAAGGTACCTTAATTGTTAAGTTATAATTATGATGGAAGTTAATTGATCATTCAATGAAACACAAGCAAAGGAAGGGGCAGGCTCTTGAATGCCGCATCTCATTCAGCCTAAGAGTGGAGTACAGACATGAAGAAGGTAGGGAACTTAGAGCATCCCACCTGCTGGACTCAGCTGAGTGCCTCTCTCCTCTCGATATGCCCTACAACTGTTGATAAATGGGAACTGTTCCTCTTGCTCCTATGGGGCATAACCTGCCATTCTTCCAGTCTCACCCTCTTCATATTCCAGCAATCTAGTCCAGAGCACTAACTTCTGCTCTCCCAGAACCTGCCATCTGGGTTCCTTTCCCCACAGCAGCTGTCATCAGAACTGCGTCCGGCCCATCAGATGCTGGACTTCCCATGTGGTGCATAGCTCCTGCCAGCGGCCCTGCTATGCCCTCAGGGTCTGCAGCTTCTGCAGTCCCTGCAGGACCACATATGCTGTCTCTCAGGGCTTTGAGTCTGACAACTCCCACTCCCTGGGCTATGGTTCTAGAAACTCTTACCCACAGGTTGGTTGATCCAGTGGTTTCAGAATCTGGATTCTGCCACCCATCCTCTATGTCCCATAGAACTGGCCAGTCTTCTTGCCACAAATTAAGCTGTCCCAATGGGTCTGGAGAGTACTGATCATCTGCCAGTTTCCAGTCTGGCCAACTACTGTCACCCACTTCTGGATTCCTGGCCTTTTGTGTCTTCTTTTGAACAGGAAGAATTATCCTAGTATTCCCTGATTATCAATTCCTCAATTACTCTGTTACCCCAGATACTGGCTGATGGGTGTCCTTTGAGAACTCTGTAGTTAATCCATTCACACAAAAATAAAGTCTGCATTGCAAATAAAATTTATACTGTTTAATTTTCTTTGCAAATTCTGTGGAAACTTGAAATTTGATATCACTTACTGGTAAAATGCTTAGCTGTGCTTGTTTTTGTTAGTGTTTTGTGAATTAGCATTTCATTATTTGGTGTAAGACACACTACTATTAAATTAGCAATATGTATTTGAAGACAGGCTTCAGAATCCTATGAAGTTATGTGCAAGTAAGTTAGGTACCTGAGAATAGCCTCAGATCTGGTTGTAACTAGAAGTACAACATGGTTCCTACAAACTCAGAATTCTGTGAGATCGCTCAAGCTGTTAAGCACTGAGCCATCTCTCCTGCCCCTACATTTTTATTCTAAATGGTTTGTTTGGGTGTGGCCTTCAAATTGTAGATCATTTCTTACATAGCTGTGGGGTTTTACTCACATCCATGGCAACTGATAGTTTACAGACAAAAATTTCTGAATTCAACTAACTATGGACTGAGTAACCTTAAATGAAAGAAAAGTTTTCACTTAGTTGGAGCACCTGTCAAGATGACACTCAGTATCCTTTCTGGTCTTGTGGGATCAGCACATTGAGGAAAAGCTGTGGAATGTGGCAGCTAGAGAAGACTGTAGCAGTTGTTAATCCAAACTCTCCTTGAGTGATATACATGCAGTGAAAAGGGTGTGTTCAAAGGAGTTGAAGCAACAGGGCCAGAAACAGAATCATGAATCTCTGAGTGTGGCTACACTGCTGTGCATTGTTGTTATGTGAAAGGCTTCACAATTGCAGAAAGGAGTTACAGTTAACTTCAGTCATTGTTATGGTAACATTCAGGGGGAAAGAAAAAAAAATTAAGAGCCATTCTATGGTAAATTCGAAATGTTGGGTAATTCTAACTATTTAATAATTTTGTGCCTTTTTTTGTAACTGAACAAGTTTTTTTAAAAAAGCGTAGCATACAATATAACAGAATCAGCATACATTACAGAACCAACAATGTAACAGAGTTAATATAAATTAAGTGTTTTGTGCTATAGAGGTGGATATAAGCTCAGGCTCCATCTTTCATAGGAATGAAAAGTACAATTCTCCTTTCATAAGAAAATCAATGGAACCTGGAAAAATGTAGACACAAGTAAAACCCTAAATATTTTTAAAATGTTCATGCTGCCTCACAATTTATAGAAATTGCATTTCTATGAATTTGAGAAATGGCTTTGTATGCACAAAGACACTTAACCAATTCTAAAACTGTTGCTTCTTTTGTGTAACTCAATCCAATAATTAAAAAAAATATGTATGTCCCTATATTCTCATATAATTAAATAAACAAATTTACAATGTTCCAACTTCCATTATAAATATTGGAAAAAACAAAGGCACCAAAACTTTAAAATTATTATTGAAGTTTGTGATTGAAATTGTTACTGAAGTTTTTGATTAAAATTAGTGAAGTTTGTGAAGTTTGTAAGCTTGGCTTACTCTTTTTTAATTAAATTTTAATTTTTTATATTAATTACATTTTATTCGCTTTGTATCTCAGCTGTAACCCCTCCCTTATTCTTTCCCAAGCCCACCTTCCCTCTTTCATCTCCTCCCAAGCACATCTCTAAGTCCACTGATAAGGGAGGTCCTCCTCCCCTTCCATCTGACCCTAGCTTATAAGGTCTCATCAGGAATGGCTGCAATGCCCTCGTTGGTGGCCTGGAAAGACTGTTGCTCTCTTGGGTGTATGGGGGGTGGGTGTCAAAGAGCCAGCCACTGAGTTCACTTTGCAGACAGTGCCTGTTCCCCTTACTGGGGAACCCAGTTGGATACTGAGCTGTCATGGACTACAACTACAACTGAACAGGGGTTCTAGGTTATACCCATGAATGGACCTTGGTCCTGGGTTGGAGTATCAGTCTCAGAAAAGATCCTGTGCCCTGATATTTTGGTTCTGTTGCTCTCCTTGTGGAGCTCCTGTCTTCTCTAGGACTTACTAACTCCTCCTTCTTTCATATGATATTCCCTAAACTCTGCCCAAAGTTTGGTTGTGAGTCTCAGGTTCTGCTTTGAGACACTGTTCAGTAGAGTCTTTCAGAGGCCATCTGTGGTAAGTTCCTGTCCTGTTTCATTTTTCTCCTTCTTCCAGTGACCATCCTGTTTGTCTTTCTAAGTGAGGATTGATTATCTTAACCAGGATCATCCTTCTTGTTTAGCTTCTTTAGGTGTTCAGATTTTAATAGGTTTATCCTATCTAATAGGACTAGTATCGACTTATAAGTGGATTCAGTTTGCAAGAATTTTATTGAGTACTTTTGCATCAATGTTCATTAGAGAGATTTGTCTGAAGTTCTCTTTTTTTGTGTGTCTTTGTGTAGTTTAGGTTACTGTGGCTTTGTAGGAAGAATTTGGTAATGTTCCTTCTGTTTCTATTTTGTGGAATTGTTTGAAGAGAATTTGAGTTAGTTCTTTGAAGTTCTGCTAGAATTCTGCACTGAAACCATCTGGCCCTGGGCTTTTTTTTTTTTTTTTGGAAGGGAGACTTTTGATGACTGCTTCTATTCCCTTAGGGGATATAGAACGATTTAATCAATTTATCTGATCTTAATTTAATTTTGGTAAATGGAATCTATCAAGAAAATTGTCCATTTCATTTAGATTTTCAAAATTTTTGGTGTATAGTTTTTTGTAGTAAGACCTAATGATCGTTTGGATTTCCTCAGTGTCTGGTGTTATGTTCCCCTTTTCATTTCTGACTTTGATGATTTGGATAGTTTCTTTCTGCCTTGGTTGGTTTGGCTAAGGGTTTGTCTATCTTGTTGATTTTCTCAAAAAAAAAAAAAACAGTTCTTGGTTTCAGTGATTCTTTGAATTGTTTTATTTATTTGTAATTTAGTGATTTCAGCCCTGAGCTGGAATATTTTCAGCAGTCTACTCCTCTTGGGTGTGTCTGCTTTTCTGTTTTTCTAGGGCTTTCAAGTGACCTGTTAAGTTGCTTATATGCTGTATTTCAAATTTCTTCTTAAAGGCACTTAGTGCTGGGAAATTTCCTCTTAGCACTATTTTCATTGTGACCCATAAGTTTTGGAATGTTGTACTGTATTTTCATTAAATTCTAGGAAGTCTCAAATTTATTTCTTTATTTCTTCCCTAACCCAACTGTAATTGAGTAGTAAGTTGTTCAGTTTCCATGTATTTGTAGGCTTTTTGCTATTTCTGTTCTTTTTGAGGTCCAGCTTTAGTCCATGGTGGTCTGGTCAGATTGGATACAAGTAAATATTTCCATCTTCTTATATCTGCTGAGACTTGCTTTGTGACCAACTATATGGTCTATTTTGAAGAAGGTTCCATGAGGTTCTGAAAAGAAGGCATACTCTTTTTAAATTGAATGAAAAGTTCTATTGACATCTATTAGGTCCATTAGATTTAGGACCTCTCTAAGTGCTGTTATTTCGCTTTTTGGCTTCTATCTGGATGATCTGTCCCTTGGTGAGAGTAGAGTGTTCAAGTCTCCCACTATTAAGGTGTTGGGATCCATGTCTGATTTCAGCTTTAATAATGTTTCATTTGCAAATGCAAGAACTGTTATACTTGGGGCATAGATGTTCAGAGTTGTGATGTCCTCCTGGTGGAATTTTCCTTTGATGAGAATGAAGTATCCCTCTTCATCTTTTTAGATTAATTTTGGTTGAAAGTCTATTTTATTAGATATTAGGATCGCTTCCCCAGCTTATTTTTTGAGTCCATTTGTTTGAAAAACATTTTTTTCCAGCCCTGTATTCTGAGGTAGTGTTTATCTTTGTTGCAGAGGTGTGTTTCTTGGATGGAGCAGAATGTTGGATCTTGTATCCACAACCATTCTTTTAGTCTGTGTCTTTTCATTGGAGAGTTGAGTCCATTGATGTTGATGGATAATAGTCACCAATGAATGTTAGTTCCATTTTTTGTGGAGTTGGTGGTGTTGTTGTGATTCTTTGCTTGTTTTCTTTTAACTTTTGTTGTGACATTATCTGTATCCTCTGTTTTCTTGGGTGTAGTCCCCCCACCCTTTGGATTGGCGTTTTCCTTCTAGTATCTTCTGTAGGGCTGGGTTGTTGTGTATATATTGCTTAAATTTAGTTTTGTCATGGAATATTTTGTTTTCTCCATCTATGATTGATTGAAAACTTTACTGGGTACAGTAGTCTAAGTTGGCATACGTGGTTCCTTAAAGTCTGCATGACATCTGCCTAGGCCCTTCTGGCTTTCATAGTTTCTGTTGAGAAGTCTGTGTGAATCTGATAGGTCTACCTTTATATGTTACTTTCAATATTTTTGTTCTGTAGATTTTAATGTTTTGACTGTGATGTGACATGTGGAGTTTCTTTTCAGGTCTAGTCTATTTGGTGTTCTGTAGGCCTCTCGTATGTTTACAGGCATCTCTTTAAGTTGGGAGATTTTTCTTCTAAGAATTTTTTTCTCTTTAAATTTTTTTATTTATTAAAATTTATTCACTTTGTATCCCAGCTACAGCCCCCTCCCTCAGGCTCTCCCAATCCCACCCTCCCTCCCTCTTTTCCTCCCATGATCCTTCCGCAGTCCAAGGATAGGGGAGGCCATCTTTCCCTTCCATCTGACCCTAGCCTATCAGGTCTTTTTTAAAATATTAGTTGTAATTTATTAACTTTGTATCCCAGCTGTATCCTGCTCCCTCATTCCTCCCAATCCCACCCTCTGTCCCTCATCTCCTCCCTGTCCCTTTCCAAGTCCACTGAAAGGGGAGGAGCTTCTCCCTTTCCCTCTGACCCTGGTTTATCAGGTATCTTCAGGACTGGCTGGAAAGTCCTCCCTCTGTGGCTTATAAGGGCTGCTCTTCCCTTCGGGGGAGGGGGAAGGCCAAAGAGCCAATCACTGAGTTCACTTCAGAAATAGTCCCTGTTCCCCTTACCAGGGTATCCACTTGGATACTGAGCTACTGAGGGATTCATCAAAACAGAGGTTTTAGGTTATATCTATTCATGTCCTTGGTTGGAGAAACAGTCTCATAAAAGACCCCTGTGCCCAGATATAGTTGGTCCTTGTGGAGATCCTTTCCTCTCCAGGCTCAAGTCCTTAGCCATCAGAGAGATGCAAACCAAAACAACCCTGAGATTTCACCTGAAACCCATCAGAATGGCTAAGATAAAAAACTTAAGTGATAACACATGCTGGAGAGGTTGTGAAGAAAGGGGAACCCTCCTCCATTGCTGGTGGGAATGCAAACTTGTACAACCACTCTGGAAATCAATCTGGCACTTTCTCAAAAATTTAAAATAGTGCTTCCTCAAAATCCAGCTCTACCATTCCTAGGCATATATACAAAAGATGCTTAAGTACATAACAAGGACATTTGCTCAACCATATATGTAGCAGCTTTATTCCTAATAGCCAGGACCTGGAAACAACCCAGATGTCCCTCAATCGAGGAATGGATGCAGAAATTGTGGTAACTTTACACAATGGAATACTACTCAGCAATTAAAAACAAGGAATTCATGAAATTTGCAGGCAAATGGTGGGACCTAAAAAAGATCATCCTGAGTGAGGTATCCCAGAAGCAGAGAGACACACATGGTATATACTCAGGTATATAGACCTATAAGATAAGACAAACATACTGAAATCTATGATTTTCTTGAAGATATTTTCTGGACCTTGGAGCCTGGAATCTTCTTTTCCATCAATTCTTATTATTCTTAGATTTCATCTTCTCATGGTGTCCTTGATTTCTTGTATGTTTTGTGTTTGGGGCTTTTCTGATTTTATTTTTTCTTTGAGAGAGGTATCAGTTTCTGAACGTATATCTTCAACGCCGGAGATTCTCTCTTCCATCTCTTGTATTCTATTGGTGATGCTTACCTTTGTGTTTCCTTATCTTTTCTCTAAGTTATCCAGCTCCAGGGTTTTGTATGTTTGTGTTTTTTTTTTCATAGATTCTAATTCTGTTTTCATGCCTTGCACCATTTCCTTCATCTGTTTGAATGTGGATTCCTGTCTCTCTATGATGGTCTCTATTTTTTTGTTTGTTTGTTTTTCCTCTCTAAATGCCACTAATTGTGCCTTTTCTTGTCCCTTTATTTGTTTGGCTATATTTTCCTGTTTTTCTTTGAGAGCTTCATTCATTTCCTCTGTATTTGCTTCCATTTGTGTGGCTATTTCTTTGAGAGATTTGTTTATTTCCTCTTTATATGCCTCTAATAACTGGATAGTCATAGCTTTAAAATCATTTTCCTGTGTTTCTGATGAATTGGAGTATCCATTGATTTTGGAGGTTGCTCGTGAAGCCATGATGTCCTGGTTTTTGTAGATGTGTTCTTATTGACCTCTGACCAGTTGCTTATCAGTAACCTTCACTGTTTGTTCCTGGATTCTCTAGTTCAGCCTAGGACCATCTTTCTCTGGTGTCTGGAGTGTTGTTCAAGAAGGTGAGAGAGGTCCACTGGTTTGAGAGTGTGTGTTCGTGTTTCGGCTGTACCTAAGGGAGGAAGATCCATGGGTGCAGAAGCACAAATGTGAGCGAGAGTGTGCATGGAAGTGTGCCTTGAAGGACAGGGTGCTAAAAAATGTAGATTCTTGAAGTGTGGGGTAGAGGAGCAATACAGGCACAGAAATGGTTGCAGGTGCTTGTGGTGTTCGAGGGCACACTTTGCTTGCACAGAGTCCATGAATACCTCAGTGGCCTGTGCCACTGGTATTCCGTTCTGTCTAGGATCCAGGATTTTTTCCCTAGACCCTCTGAAGAGGAGCTTCAATGTTGAGAACAGTGTCCTAAGAATCCCTATGTTTCCCCCAGTCGGTGTGTCAGTGGGAGGGATTCAATGTCTGGCTGCTAGCTTAGAGGGAGCCTGGATCTGGTGCTCTACAGGCACTTGAAGGCGCACTCACTCTCTACCAGGTCACATCAGAAAACACAGTGGTTCCCCCTGTTCTCTACTCTCAGATTTGGGCCTTCTGGGGCAAATGCAGATGTAGGAGCTCCGTCAGCTCAGTGATGCTACCATTGCAGAACTTGGGAGTCCAGCTGCAGCAGCAGTACTGGGAAGCCGGTACAGATGCCTGCTAGGTGGCTTGACGGGTCTGGTGGACTTTGATGACTGTACAGCTCGCTGTCCGCCACTGAAGGATTGGGTGGCCCATACAGTCACTGGCTGGGAGGCCCTGTGGGACTTATACAGCTGCTCAAGGACCCAGGAACTGGAAGGCTGGTACCATGGACCCAAGACCTGGAAAACTGGTACAGCTGGCAGCTGCAGCTGAGGAACTAGGAGACCCATCTCTGCTGTCTCAGTTTCCAGGCAATGAGTTCTGTGCTAAGAGTTTCAGGCACTGTTGGACCCTGTGCTGAGGAGGAGGAGGGAGGCCTAAATATCAGAAGTACAGGGGGATGGAATATTTGCCATTCTCAGTCCCCAGAGACGTCTGTGGGTGACCTGATTCTGAATGGTTTCAGCTACTGTGTTGTTACCTCTCGCCCAGGAAGCCTCAATGTCAATTTTCTGGCTTTAGCTGCCCCTCTACTCACCAACTTCAGAGTTTCAGATCCTCTGCCTCTCAGATACAGTGTGTGCTTGTCTCCACCATCTTGGATCTGTTTGGCTTACTCTTACTTAGCAGGCTTTAATTGCCAAATATTAATTGCCAACCATCATGTGGTGGTCAGGAGGTTTTGTGCTCCTGCTCTCATTTGTGAACCCCAGGGCTAGGGAACTCCAGGGTTATGTTAAGTAGGGAATTTTTCACCCAGTAAGCAATACAGTATCTGGTCACCATAAACAGTTAAGGATCTAGTTCTGTTTTCTAAGAACACTGTGCCATATTTACATAGTTATCACTGCCTGCAAAGCTAATACAAGTTTTTAGTAGGTCATGTAAAAGCAAATTCCAAGGTCATCAGTGTCCGATCCTATGTCATTCTGTGGTAATGAGCCAGGTAACTCCCTCTATAAATTCTGCAGTAACTAAAATCTGTAGTTGCTCATTGAATCAAAATTACATGTTGAAACATACTCACTCGTTTCAATAGACTATACAAGCTGATGCTTCCTCTCAAAAAGAATTCATAGAATGACCTAGTTTACAAGTGGCTGGTGTTGCATTCCCATCTAACATGTTTTCGTCAGAAATTGCATGGTTCCCAGACACAGGTGTGAAGTCTAAGCTATATGATTCCCTGTTTTGTCCACACAGCTTGGCTGTGCATTGGCAGTAAACACTACTGAACTTTCCATGGAGAAAAGCTTTCTAAAGCAAGCCTATGGAGAACCAAGCATTATTCCAGAATAACTGATTCAGGCTGTGTCTAATAAGGGACTTCCATAATAATTATTTACCCATGTAACAAATAGAAAGGCACAATTATTTACTTTCATTTAAACTAAGCACCTTTTGCAGATCTTGAATACTAGGATGTGAGAAGTCTTAAATGCAATATGCTGTCAGAAATAACTTACACTTTGAGCATTTATTATTATTTAACGGCTGTGGTTTGTTACTTTTCAAAACACGTTTATGGAGATTTTATCAGCAGGCAGTCACCATGGGACTCATTGTTGGGGAACTGATAGTGAAAAAGATACAGATGTTTCTTGCCCTCATGAAAGTCATAGGATAGTAGCAAAGTCAAGAAATAATAAAATTATAAGGCTTTTTTTAAAGGTTGATGGAGATTTTTCTGTATAGGGAAACTAACTCTTCAGAAAGGAAACAATGAAGGTCAGCACAAAGGTGTAGCTGAATCTGCAGGATAATGAGTCAAAAGAAGATTGGACACCCAAGAGGAGTAGTTAAGGCCTTTAGGTCAATCCTGAGTACATGATGAGGGTTGAAGTTAACCTCCAAGAACACTTTTTTAAATATTGGGTATGGTGCCCTGTGCTTGTAATCGCAGCATTCAGAGAGGCAAGGCAGGCCGATCCCGATCCCTGGGACTTGTTGTCCTGCTACTCTGACTTACCTGAGAAGTTTTTGTGTGAAAAGTATGGTGCATTGTGTGTAAGGAACCACACTGACCTCCATCCTCTACTAACACACACATATATGTTTATAATAACCCTCCATATGTGCACACACACACACACACACATGAATGGTGATCAGAAGTTACGATGTAAAAAAATAAAAAGAACAAATAAGTACAAGATTGTATGTGCAAGAATTGAACTGCTTACTCTGAAGCTCATGTGGAGCTTTTAAGATTAAAAATTCATGAGTGTTTATTCTAAACAATAAATAACTTTCATTTTTTTACACTGGTTTCAAATGTGTCTTGTGAAATATCTGTAATACCCTGAGTCCTTCAAATCATTAGAGTTATTCAAAATTCCTGGATAGTCTCGGACTTCTTTGGGCCTATATACAGGAGGCTAGGGCATTGTTCTAAAAATTTATACCCTTTCTGTTTACTCTTTAGCAGAGCCAAGTAAATTACAGAATGTGTTATAAAAATTATCTTGGCAGGCTCTGTTTTAAGAGTATGAAACTTCTAGCTAAAGCATATTGGTGCAAAAACTGTAGGTGCTGATCATCTGTCCACACTGAAAAACAAAACAAAACACAAATCTTGAGAGATGGATCAGTGTTTAAGAGCACTTGCTCTTACTAACGCAACCAAAATATAACTAATGTATATTGGGAATGGGTTTGCTACAGCAGAGGCAACAGTAGCCTTTAGGAAGCCTGGTCCCAAGTAGACAGTGCCTGTGGGGAAGTCACTCTTAACAGGAAGGTTGAAATTCACTGGTGTGATAATCACTAGAGTAGGAAAGAGACGAAGGAGGTGGGATGAGAGAGGTGAAACAGATATAGGGAGTCTGTACTGCTGTTCTTTAGCACAGCAGGATATAAATAGAGGATATAATTCAGGTAATATAAGAGTTGAAAGCTTTTTCAAAATATAAAAATAGTAAAAGATGTGAAATGCTGATTATTCAATATAATCATTACACAGTGCCTACTTGAACCAATTATCATATTCTATCCCATAAATATGTACAAATATAATGTCAGTGTGAAATTTGCAGTGAAAATTTGCTTTATAATCTCTGATCCAAGATTGTAGATGGATATCTTACATATTTACTTGCATAATTTTAATATATTTTATCATTTTATTTCAATAGTAATTCATCTTCACTGTCAAAACTTATTGAGTACATAAAAAGGGAAATAAAAAGTGAAGGTTACATACTTTGCATTAAAAAAAACAATGTCCCAGTGAGTCAGAATAAGAAATGATAACCATTAAGTGGGAAAATGAAAAAGTTTCATGAGAAGATGTCAAGGAGATTACGGGAACAAAGGAACAGGGGCTGGGGAAATGGATCAGGGGTTGAAAATGAGCACTCCTTTTACAGAGGAACTTCATGGGTTCTCAGTCCCCAGAACCCATGTTGGGTTGCTCACACTAGGCTTTAACCACATCTAAGCTCTGGGGCATGGGCAATCACATGCAAACAGTATACCCTCAGACAAACACATACAAAATTTAAAATAAAAATTAATATTTTAGAAAATGTATAGAAAAAGAAAGCTATATCCATCCACTAAAACATTTAATGATTTTAGTGGAAAATGAGAAGAAATAATATTGCACATATTATTGCACAATAATATTGTATATTCCACTTACAAATAGATCAACTAGAGACCAAGATTTGATTTTGGGCTCAACAGGATCTACTTCTAAGTACAGCTCAAAAATGTCTTATCACATTCTAGATAGTCTGGTACACCGAAAATGCCAGTGATTAATACTAAGCAGTATTCAGTTGACCACTTATACCTACACTTTTTATTGTCTACCCTCCAATGTAAAAAGTCATAATAGTGAGCTTGGATGACACACTGGGACTCTTATTTGACAAACCTCACCCTGATGACTCACTGTGGAGCTAACATAAAAGCCATTTTGAAGATTAACAATCGGACTTGCATCTTGTTAATAAGACACCATTTCACATAGAACTAAGCAAAGCACTAATAAGATGTTATCCTTCAAATTAGTTTAAACAACGAGGTGCAAAGGAGTTTTGAAAATAAAAGCCAACACCCAGCTTTCTGAGTACTATATAATGTCCCCAGCAAAGATCTAATGTCTACATCTTTAAACCTGACGTTTCACACCTTGAGTCTTTTTAACTGAGTTCAATTAAGGGTTTGGGGAATATGCCTCACAGCCACTGCCACTCATTCGGGAGCTTGGGGAAAGCCCCATCACTCACTTCCATCACACAGGACTCTAATCCTAAAAGCTTTGAAGATGGAATTTTCTTGCCCAGCAGCTGTCACAGCAGAACCTGGCTCCTGGACAGCTTTCAAGAATCCTACTGTGAAACCTCCACCTGCCAACTGGCCAAATGTGAACAGTACCAGTGCAAGGTGGACCCTTGTGCACAAAGTTCCTGGAACTCCAGAGCTGACCAAACAACTTGTTCTAATTCCAAGACCTGTGAAAGAACAGTGTGCCAATCAGGAATCTCCTCAGCTGTGCCAGAGTGTGCTTCTCAACCCTGCCAGTCAAGAAACTGCCAGCAAGTGGGCTTTGTAGCCCAGAGCTACCAACCTGCAAGCTACATGGCCAAGTGTTACCCACTAAAGCCTGCAGTATCTGACAGTTGCCAAACTGTGGAGTCTGAATCCAGACAATGCTGCTCTCAGGTCCCCGAGTCCAGTTCCTGTAATTCCTTAAGCAAAGCTGTCTCTGGGCCACATCTTATGGACTCTCCTAGCACTTATGAGCCAACATGCTGTGTGACTGGTGGTTCACAATTGCCTAGTAAGTGATGATTTTGTAAAGGATATGGTTGATTTGAATTGATTTCTGAATACTTAAAAACTTGATTTATCTAAATCTAAAATAATGTAGTTTTCTTTATGAACAAATGAATAAGTGTTTTTCTGCTTCTCTTTCCAAAGTCAAGAATTTCTTCTTTTCCTTTTGGGTATTTCTGGTGGTATGCTAGGATCATAAAACATGCTAACCATTTTAGAATACTAGGACACTATTTACTGTTCACCAGGGAATAATCATTGCTTCTTAAAAGACAGCTTTTCACTACTAGCCAGTGTGTGTGAAATTATGTAGCAGAAAGTCTAGTTTATTTATTTATATTTTTTAAAAAATAATTTATTTAGTTTTATTTTATATGCATTAATAAAGGTGTCAGATCCCTTGGAATCAGCATTACAGACAGTTGTGAGCTGCCGTGTGGGTGCTTGGGATTGAACTCAGGTCCTTTGGAAGGACAGACAGTGCTCTTAATGACTGAGCCATCTCTCCAGCCCCAAAGGTCTAGTTTATTAACTAATGTGTTTCTACCAGATAATCCATGAAATGCTGGAATTTACCCTGGAGCTCAAGGTGCCGTACAATTTCTGATAGGTTCAAGATGACTGCAAGTCAATAGGTATCCAATCAGAAATATAAATAAAATGGGATGTATGCTGTAAATGAATCAAGACACTTGGAAATAGGAGATGGAGAATTTTGAATTTCACTCCATGGACTTCAAAACAGTATTTGATGATCTTATAACAGATAACTCAAATTAGAAATTTCACTGTATTTTCACTGTTCTTCCTTTTCTCATCCTTATTTCCCAGTGATTTTGGAATGGAAAAATGTTATTTTCCTTAAAATAAAAACAGACTTATTATAAATATAGTTGCCATATTATTTTCTTCAACATTTTTGTGATGATTTTTAAAAGGTATGTGTATGAGTGTGTGTGTGTGTGTGTGTGTGTGTGTGTGCTAGAGTTTCAGATTTTGTAGGCTGCCTAGCTTTGGTGGGAAGCAAACACAGGAGGTAGGTCCTCTGGAAGGAAAGCAATTACTCTTAAGTTCTGAACCATGTCTCCAGCCCCCTGCAGTGAGTTTAATATTAGAGTTTTGAAGTATGCTTTGATGTGACAAAAATAGTAGACATCTGAAAATTAAAAGAACATGTTCCCTTACCAAATGTTTTAAAGAAGAAGCTAGAATATGGTATCACATTTTTGGGTGTTTATCCAAAGATAGTAAACACACTCAATTTAAGGACCACGGAAACATGGAATCAGAATATAGTATGCATATTTGAAACACAATGAATTTACTTAAATATTGTAAATATCTTGGCTATTTACAAGCTTTTGAGCAGCCTTAAATGGTTCTTCATTTTGGAAGAAAATGAAAATTGGTTGTGAAGAACATGGGTTGTGAAATGAAAACAGGCTTCTAAAGTTGAAATCCTATGTCTATTGAAGGCTATTAGATGCAAATCATTAAACTATTCTTTGATACAATATTGTGTTTTCAACTTTAAACTTGAGACTATAAGAACTCAGTACTGTGAAGATTAAAAGTCAATATATAGAATGTTCTCAATACATCATTTTGTGTATAGCTGATTTCAATAAGATGCAGCAAACAGCCATGCTTAGAGACACAGCAGGCTACAAGTAAAGAAGATTTGAAAACAAACCCAGGTATCTATGACAAATGCAGAAAGATCATCATCGAATGAAGGAAAAAAGAGCTTCTTTAGAACTTTGTTAATGGAAAAAAATTAAGAACTGCATATTGCAAGTGGAAGTGGGACTGAAGAGATATAGCTGTTAAAAGCCTGTGCTGTTTTTGCAGAGGATTGACATTCAGTCCTTTTGCACCAAAATGGTAGCTCAAGGTCATCTGTAACTGTAGCTCCAGTGAATGCGGTACACATTTCTGGTGTCTGTAGGCACCAGGCACACAAACATTAATGTGAGCAAAACACCCACATCAGAATTAATAATTATTATTTTTTATAATTATAACAACAACCTCCCTACACACTGTTCCTAGCTGAAGCTGGTACAGTTCACAACCTAGCACGCTACCTCTGAAGTAATGACAATTTACCAGTCAGTCTATGGGTGAGAGTTTTGCAAATTTCATGTGTCAGTCTGACTATGCCAAGCAGACCCTATTTGGAATGTCATTTCAGGATGGCTGTGAGAGTTTTCTGATAAGACAGGAATTGAAATCAATGGTCCTAGTAGGTGATCCTTCTCAGAAAAGGGGCTCATTATAAGCCCACCAAAGACCAGAACAGAAAACATGGAGGAAGAAAGTGTTCCTACATGCTTCTTACTTTTATGTTGAGTTGGGACTTCAGTTTTCACTCAGCTTTAGTCTGTGGTTTATACATTCAGCTCCCATGGAGCCCAGGCCTTCATAGTTACATTAAAATGACCTTTGGCTGTGACTATGGAGGAGCTATGTGAGATTTCCATCTTCCTAATTAACTTATAGAATAAAAATAAAAGTTGCTTTTGTTCTTTTTAATAACACTAATTAATATTGAGACAAATAAGAAGTCTTCAAGTTAAATTCTTTAAATCCACTTTTCTTTGGAAGCGTTTCAGAAGTGTGGCTTGAAGGACTCTCAGGGAGATCTGAGTGATCAAGGCTAACAACTATTGGGTTTCTGCAGTGGAAGCACTCCTTGTGGACACAAAGAAATATTCCTGAAGCTAAATATTGTTTTATAGTATCTAGCCACAGCTATAATGTGCTAGCAACATAGGTTAGGCAACAATAAATAAACACTAATCTCATGCCAGTCTCTCAGGATCTCAATCCAGTCAACACATGATCATGAATGAAATTTATTCACAATGAAGACTGAAGTTCAGGTGGCCCACCTGCTACAAATCAAATTCATTTGGCTGCTGTTTATTGCATGAGTCTTCCACATGTTCCTGTGGTGGATATAACATATAAAAGAATGGGCCTCATTTAATAATGATGTCATATGGTTAGGGAGGAGGGGGAGGAGTAAAAGTCCAGAAGTGAGGAATGACTGTTAAACAAGATCTTTTCTCCATGTCTACCCTATTCATCACACCAGGTTAAATGTTCATTCTTTCTCGGTTGACCTTGGTCACTTCACAAATAAGTTATCTGAAGAATGGGCTAGTCCACGGTGTAACCTAACATGAAACACTTGTAAGCCCTTCATAGAGTTCAATATTGTGACCTCAAACACTAGACTTTTGACATTTGAATATGAAATGGTATGATTGCAAGAAGATACCTTGGAGGGAAATTTGCCATAAGGAGAAGATCATGAAACCGGTTATAACTAGATCTTGCTCGATTTCAAATTCTGTCAATTACTAGCCGTGTGCCTTGGGACAATTTGACATTTCAGAGATTCTGTTCTTCCACTGTAAAGTGGATGAAATGGTGCCTAATGTAGGAGATGATTGTGACAGCTCAATGATAAAGGGCCAATTAAATGCTTAGTGGAGTGTTTAACACGTGGCAAGTGTGCAATACACTCCAGGTATCATTTGACACTTCATTTGCTATTTGCCTCCTGGGGCTCAACCTTGGTATATGATTGAGTGTTCTGCACTAAAAACACAGGAAAAAGAGCAAGGAAAGCGTTCCATAGCCTGGGAAAGAACTGAGGCAGTGTGGTCCATCCTGGGTATGCCACTAAGACCTCACATTGTATATATTTCAGTCAAATGACTCTTTTCTTTCGAAACAGAAACTATAGTAGGATCTAGATGTTAATATGTCAAAGTCATTAAAAGATAGGCATCTTAAGTATATGATTTTCTGCTTAAAAGCAAGTATAGGGACTATCAAGAACATTACTGTGCCCATAATGTGCCATGAACCATACACAACCAAACTGTTAAGACACTTGCATTTAGTATTTATCAAACATTCAGTACATGTATTACCATTTTTAAAAACTTAATGGAACAATCACTATTTTGTTACCACATTTTCCAGTGAAGATCAAGGCTAATATGAAGGGAGTTGTTATAAGTATATAACAGAGATGTTTTAATCACATATATTTTGTTTCAAAGTACAGATTACATCAGATTGCTAGGCATCATAATAATTTCAAGTATAAGGAATATATATGCTATATATAAGGTGAATACAAATTATTTAATTGAAAATGATCACTTAGGCTAATCACTGAGAAGATACAAAGAAGAACTTCAGACCACCAAATATTATTATATGATATGTGCCAGGTAAGATATGTATATGTTAAGAGTTCAGAATTCTGTACAATAAATGGGATTTTTAATCCTAAATATAAAAAATTTCATTTTTCCAATACATTTAGCTTCCCAGTTTATCTAAATAAAGTTTATTTTGGGCGAGTCCAAGATAGTGGCTACCAGCATGTGCTGGTATCTGAAGGGCACAGTATTCCAAACTCTGAAAATGGTGAGCAGAGGGGCAGTTGAACCCAGAACATCAACACTGAGGCTTCCTGGGAGAGAAGAGAAAACCTGTGAGCTGGGACATTTTGGATTCAGGTCACCAGAAGTTATTTGAAGTTATCTCTGGGGACTGAGAGTGGTGAATATTCAGTGCCCCTGTACTTCCCCTTGCCCCAAGAACAGGCCTCCCTCTTAGATGGAGGTGGCCAGCAGTGGTTGGTGCTCCAAGCATGCCCCCCCCCCGCTGCTCCACAGAGGCTTCAGAGATTGTCCCTAGTGTGAGTATCAATGCTTGGTTACTAGGACAGCAGAGGCAGGCCTCCCAGTTCTGAGGCAGCAGTGGCCTGCTGATGGGCCTCCCAGGTCTGTTTACTGCTGTATGGCTTCCCAAGGCCTCCCAGTGGGTAGCTGTACTGGCCTACCAGGTGTGTGGTGGCTGAGGAGCCCTAGCAGGGGCCTCCGTGCTAGGTGACTGAGACTACAGAGGTGACTACCCCAAGTAAGGGTTTCCCTGCCCAGTGGACAAACAATGGACACCATTAAGCTGACTGATCTCCTACATTCTCATTTGCAAATCTGAGAGTAAAGAACAGGGGGACCCCTGTGTTTTCTGATTAGGCCTGCCAGCAAGTGAGTGTGGTTCAAATGAGTGCTTGCAGAGCCCCAGATCCAGGGTCCCTCTAAGCTAGCAGCCAGACATCGAATCCTTCCCACCCACACCCCCACCGTGGGCAACATAGGGATCCTTGGGACAGCATTCTCAATATTGAAGGCCCTGTTCTGTAGGTCTACCAGTGGAGTCCAGGCAAACAATTCCTGGAGCCCAGACACATCTGAATACCACAAGTACAATATGACAGGCCTATATGCCACTGAGATATTCAGGGCAAATGAGCATGTGCATGGCACCCACAAACAGCACCAGCACCTGTACACCCTCCTGCACGTAAGCTCCACCCTTCCACTCATCTACGTGCTTGCACCCTGTGTTTAAAGGCACACTTTCACGAAAAGACACACACTTGTGTACATGCGCTTGCGACCTTCCTCCCTTAGCTACAGCTGAAACTCCAACATCCACTCTCAAGACAGTGGACCTTTCTCATCTTCCTGAAGATTAACAGAGAAAGATGAACCCAGTCTGAAGTACAGACTCCAGGAACAAACAGCAAAGGTTACAGATAAGGTTGGCATAAGAAAACATCCAACAAAAATCAAGACATCATAGATTCACCAGCAAACACAAAATTCATTAGATACGCTAATTCATAGGAAAATGATTTAAAATATATGCTTATCCAGTTATTAGAAACACATAAAGAAGAAACAAACAAAGCTCTCAAAGAAATATAGGCAAATACAACCAAATAAATAGAGGCAGAGGTCAGACAAAAGTAGAGGCACAATTAGTGGCATATAGAAAGTAAATGAACAAAAAAATAGAGCCCATGTTGGAAAGACAGGAATCAGTTCTCAAACAGATGAAGGAAATAGTGCAAGACATGAAAACAGAATTAGAATCAATAAAGAAAACACAAACAGAAAACCCTGGAGCTGGAGAACTTAAAGAAAAGATCAGGAACCAAAAAAAGTAAACATCACCAATAGAATATAAGAGATGGAAGACAGAATCTCAGGTGCTGAAGATACACTTGCAGAAATTGATACATCTCTCAAAGGAAAAGTAAAATCAGAAAAGTTCCAAACACAGAACATCCAAGAAATCAAGGATGCCATGTAAAGGCCAAATCTAAGAATAATAGGAATTGATGGAAAAGAAGATTCCAGGCTCCAAGGTCCAGAAAATACCTTCAAGAAAATCATAGGAGAAAAATTTCCCAACTTAAAGAAAGAGATGCCCATAAACAAACAAGAGGCCTACAGAACACCAAATTGACTAGACCATAAAAGAAACTTTTTGAGTCACATATTAATAAAAACACTAAATCTACAGAAAAAAGTAAATGTATTAACGGCAGCAAGGGAGAAAGAACAAGTAATATTTAGAGGTAGACCTATCAGAATCACACCAACTATGAAAGCCAGAAGGGCTTGAGCAGATTTCATGCAGACTCTAAGAAACCAACCCAGACTACTGTATCCAGCAAAGCTTTCAATCAACATATATGGAGAAAACAAAATATTCCATGACAAAACTAAACTTAAACAATATATGCACAGCAACCCAGCCCTACAGAAGATACTAGAAGGAAAACTCCAATCCAACGAAATCATCTACACCCAAGAAAATACAGGATATAAAAAACTTCACAACAACAACAACAAAAAGAAAAGAAGCATTGAAACACAGAAACACCACCAACTCCACAGTAACTGACAATCATTGGTCACTATTATCTATCAACATCAATGGACTCCACACTCCAATAAAAAGATACAGAATAACAAAATGGTTGCAGAAACAGGATGTAACATTCTACTGATCCAAGAAACACAGTTCTGCAACAAAGATAAACACTGCCTCAGGGTAAAGGGCTGGAAAAATGCTTTTCAAGCAAATAGACCCAGAAAACAAGCTGGGTTCTAATATCTAATAAAGCTATACTAATATCTAATAAAACAGACTGTTAACTAAAATTAATCATAAAAGATGAGGAGGGGCAGTTTATTCTTATCAAAAGAAAATTCCAACAGGAGGACATCACAATCCTGAACATCTATGCCTCAAATACAAGAGTACTTGCATTTGTAAGTGAAATAATAAAGTTTACTTTGATCTCAACACCTTAATAGTGGGAGAATTCATTCTCACCAAGGGACAGATCATCTAGACAGAAGCTCAATAGGGAAATAATGATACTTACACAGGTCCTAAATGAAATGGACTTAATAGATGTCTATGGAACTTTTCACCCAAACTCAAGAGTATACCATCTTTTCAGCACCTCATAGAACCTTCTCAAAAATTGGCCATATAGTCGGTTACAAAGCAAGCCTCAACAGATACAAGAAGATCAAAATAATCCCTTCTAGCCTATCAGATCGCCATGACCTAAAACCAGACTTCAACAACAAAAGAATTTTTTTAAAGCCTACATACATACAGAAACTAAACAACTCTTTACTCAGTGACAGCTGGGACAAGGAAGAAATGAAAAGAGAAATTAGAGACTTCCTAAAATTAAGTGAAAATGAAGGCAGAATTTGCTCAAACTTATGGGACACAATGAAAGCAGTACTAAGAGGAAAGTTCATAGCACTAAATGCTGTCAGAAAGAAGTTTGAGACATCTCATACAAGCAACTTAACAGCTCACCTGAAAGCCCTAGGGGGAAAAAAAGAAGACACACCCAAGTGTAGTATACAATTGGAACTAATCAAACTCTGAGCTGAAATCAACGAATTAGAAACAGAAAATAATTCAAAGAATCAATGAGAATAAAAGCTGGTTCTTTGAGAAAATCAGACAATATAGACAAACCCTTAGCCAAACCAACCAAGGTAGAAAGAAACTATCCAAATCAGCAAAATCAGAAATGGAAAGGGGGACATAACAACAGACACTGAGGAAATCCAAATGATCATTAGGTCTTACTACAAAAAAACTATATACCAAAAATTTTGAAAATCTAAATGAAATGGACAATTTTCTTGATAGATTCCATTTACCAAAATTAAATTAACATCAGAGCAATATATTAAATAGTTCTGTATCCCCCAAGAGAATAGAAACAGTCATAGATGGTTTCAGTGCAGAATTCTAGCAGACCTTCAAAGAAGTAACTCAAATTCTCTTCAAACTATTCCACAAAATAGAAACAGAAGGAACAGTACCAAATTCTTCCTATGAAGCCACAGTGACCTTGATACCTAAACCTCACAAAGACACAAGAAAAAGAGAACTTCAGACCTATCTCTCTTATGAACATTGATGCAAAAATATTCAAAAACAGTCACTGAAAACTGAATTCAAGAACACATAAAAGATATCATCCACTATGACCACATAGGTTTCATCCTAGGTATGCAGGGGTGGTTCAATATATAGGAATCCATCAATGTGATCCACCATATAAACAAACTGAAGGAGAAAAAGAAAACACATGATCATCTCTTAGATGCCGAAAAAAACATTTGACAAAATCCACCACCCATTCATGTTTACAGTCTTAGAGAGATCAGGGATACAAGGCACATACCTAAACATAGTGAAGGCAATATACAGCAAGCCTATAGCCAACATCAAACTCAGTGGAGAGAAACTTAAATCAATCCCACTGAACTCAGGGACAAGCAAGGCTGCCCACTCTCCCCATATCTCTTCAACATAGAATGAGAAGTCCTAGCTACAGCAATAAGAGAAGTAAAGGAGATCAAGGGGATACAAATAAGAAAGGAAGAAGTATTACTGTTTGCAGATGATATGATAGTATACATGAGTGACCCCAAACATTCAACCAGAGAACTCCTTCAGCTGATAAACACCTTCATCAAAATGGCTGGATACAAAATTAACTCAAAAAAATCAGAAGCCCTTCTATATACAAAAGAAAAAAGGGCTGAGAGAGTCATTAGGGAAACAACACCCTTCATAATAGCCACTAATAACATAAAGTACCTTGGTGTGACTTTAACCAAGGAAATGAAAGACCTATTTACAAAAAATTTCAAGTCTCTGAAAAAAGAACCTGGAACCTGGAAACAACCCACATGGCCATCAGGTGAGGAATGGATACAGAAATTGTGGTACATTTACACAATGGAATACTACTCAGCAATTAAAAATGAGGAAATCATGAAATTTGCAGGCAAATGGTAGAAACTAGAAGAGATCATCCTGAGTGAGGTATCCCCGAAACAGAAAGACATACATGGTATATACCCACTTATAAGTGGATATTAGATATATAAAGTAGGATAAACATAATAAAATATGTACATCCAAAGAAACTAATCAAGAAGGAGGACCCTGGGTAAAATGATAAATCCTCATTCAGAAAGGCAAATGGGATGGACATCAGAATTGGGAGAAAACAGGGAACAGGAGAGGAGCCTACCACAGAGGGACTCTGAAAGACTCTGCCCAGCAAGGTATTAAAGCAGATGCTGAGACTCATAGCCAAATTTTGGGCAGAACGCAGGGAATCTTATGAAGGGGGTAGGGGGTAGAAAGATCTGGGTGGGACAGGAAGTCCACAAGGTGAGCAACAGAACCAAAAACATCTGACCATAGGGTTCTTTTCTGAGACTGCTAGGCCAACTAGGGACCAAGTATGGAGATAACCTAGAACCCCTGCACAGATGTAGCCCATGGCAGCTCAATCCCCAAATTGGTTCCCTAGTAAGAGGAACAGGGACTGTCTCTGACATGAACTCAGTGGTTGGCTCTTTGATCACCTCCCCCTAAGGGGGGAACAGTCTTACCAGGCTATATAGGCAAACAATGCAGCCAGTGCTGATGAGACCTGATAGGCTAGAGTCAGATGGAAGTGGAGGAGGACCTCCCCATTAGTAGACTTGGATAAGGATATGGGAAGAGAAGAGGGAGGGAGGGTAGGTATGGGAGGGAATGAGGGAGGGGGCTATAGCTAGCATACAAAGTAAATAAACTATAATTAATATAAAATATAAAAATAATTAAAGTAAATTAATAAAAAATAAAATTTATTTTGAAAATCTTAAATTTATTGAAGACATTAATGAATGACAAGGAGAGGACTTTGTTCCACACTCATTGTGAATCCCTGTACAGGTTTCTTTGACAATAGCTTTTTCTCACTCTGCTTTATCTGAATATCCAGGAGTCCCTACACACATCCACAGCTTGTAATTTTTTTCACCTAAAATATTTCCACCTTTTCTACTTGCACGTAAAATAGTTAACTAAGAGAATAGTCCAGAAACATTCAACACAGAGCGACTCCATTAAGCCTTTTGAAGTCATATCTCTGAGGTAACGAGAAGTGGTGAATTCTTAATTGCCATGATCTTCCTCTGATCCTGACAAGGGATATATTGCACTAAAGTCTGACAGGTGCAAGTGCCGTAAACATATAAAGATAAATTAAAACTAAGCCTTTCTGTTCTCACAGAGTTGCAAGCAATTTGCTTGACGTTTTAATAAAACTTTCTCTAGTCTTTTGGAAGCAAACTCTCTAATGAGATTCAAAGAGAGCTGTTCCTTGGAGCCCAAGGCAAAGTCAATGCTGTTGCCTCTGCACATAAGAAAATAAAAATAAAATAAAATAAAAAATAAAAAATAAAACCTCAAGGGTAAATACCTGAAAATAGTGAAGTCCGTTCCTATTCTTCCATTACTCACTATGGTACCGCTTCAGGTATGGGGTCATTGCTCCTGCAGGAGGTCAATATGTGCTAATTGACAAAGATAATGAGAAAAGAAGACTGAAAATCAAAGGCAATCTGGTAACAGCATTCTTAGAGTAAGCCAAGTTGTCACTATTCATAGACATTTACTTCCTCCTTATGTAGTAACTGCGCTGGGGGATTCCTGGATGACAAACGCCCTTTACCAACTGCATAAGAAGCGATGACAACAGGCTCGAACCTCCTGTTGTTTGTTTTGTTGTTTTGTTTTGTTTTTCCCTTTGGCATCTGCTGCACAAACATTATTTTATTTTCACACTCAATCCTATAGGATTAATTTAATAATGTCTGTTAACATCCTCAAGAACAAAGTGTTTTTTCTAGACTCCATATTTTGCTAAACTATAACACAGAGTAAAACTGTAAATTTTTGTTCAGTTGATCTGTACAAGGCTATATTATTATACACATACGAAGTAGTTAGTTTTATAGTAAGACTCAGTTGAGGCTTGTCATGATTCTAGTTGTAGGCACCCGGTGCTCCTGTTGGAACATATGTTGCCATGGAAAATAGAATCAGGCTTCAAGGTGATTTACATTGTTCATGCTTATTTGTTCAGTAGGGTGTCTAAACTGGGTTTGCTCCTGGTTTCCCACGTCCCTAGGGCTGTAGCTGACAGTAGCTTAGTTCCCAGGAGTCTGGTTTAATTTCCTGCAGTGAATGGCTGTAGCGATCAAAGCGTTGATCCTGAGACTGGTCCTGAGAGGCTTCTAATACGAGGCCAGTGCTCTGGGACCCTGAGGCTGTAAATGGAATGCTAAGCAATCAAAAAGCAATATTCTGTACTGAGGGCCATTGAACTTCCTGGGATGACAAACACTAGCTCATGCTATATTTTTCCCTGATAGATCCTCAGGTCAGGATTGTTTCCAAGGTCTTCCTCTAGATTCTGAATGATATGCCTGTGGCATTTATATTCACAACAAAGATTAATTGATTATTTTAATGCTTTCTTTATATCTAGCCTCACTTTTACTTACAGTTAAATTATTGCAGCATTGTATAGTTACCTGTATTGTAAGAGACCTTCAGTGAGCATCACTCATTAGAGTTGAGCAAACACACCTGCCAGCATTAAGTGACACATTCAACTCCATTCTTAACAGCAGAGTCAGTGCTAGAACTCAGGCCATATGATTTTCATTCTAATGTTCCCTTGGGTATGCCTCACAGTGTCATTGATATGAAGTTTATTTTAAAAATATATTAAATATGGAAATATTAATGAGAACTATATGTACACCAATATCTATATAAGAGATACAAAATAATCATTATTATATCATAAATATGACTTATTATGAATTAATACACTTGTTTAATAAACTTATTTTATTCACAGAATTTTTGAAACCCCTTAATATAAGTTGGAATGTTGTTTTGGAATATGGAAGATTTGTTGTGTGGCAAAGTTTATAGATTCTTTGTTTCAGATATCGGGCAAGTGCCTTTACATGCTGGTAAGTAACCATCTAAATGGTTGGGTTACATTCATTACCTTCACTGTATATTAAGATGCACCACTGATGTGGGTTTCTTGAGGTCACAGAAGAGAAAGGGGCTAGCATTCACTCAGTGAAGGAGCTTTGCTTAGGATCTAAGCTAAGGTCATCTTGTCTTTCAATAACTGCTCATCTGAAAAGTACATCTGCTGTTCCTCGGGGTTGCTACCGTATTTCTGTCATCTCCTCAAAATAGCCCTCTCCTCCATGGGAGCTTCAGAGGTGCCCTCTGCAAAGCGGTTAGCAGCCATGGCAGAGAACCAGGCTCCTGAATGATTGCCAAGACAACAGAGAGCGATTGCCAGCTGTCAGCCAGCACACAGAGTACCCAGCCTTTGCGAAACCTCCCTACCCGACTCTGCCTGTGATGTGTCTACAGAGCCACCCTCAGCATTTTCTTCCTGAGTCTTTGGATCTTGCCACTTAGAAACCTGCACTCAAAGCACTGGGCTTCATGAACAGATGGCAACGAATGCCCTGAGATCTCACAGTGGTCAGCTGTGGACTATCTACTTGTAGGCTGCTTGATTGGGAGTTAGCAGCTGCTGACCTCTAGTGGACTGTGTTTGCATGATGACGGTTGAGTTACCTACTCGGCCAGTTTTGCCTTGTCATCCATAGTTTATTTTTTCTAGGACTTTCAATAATCCCTCATAACTGCCAGATCCTGAATACAGTATGTAAAGATTGCTAGCTGGCATCATTAGAGGAGGTGGTAAGTCTAATGAAGGATTATGTTCTGAGGATACTGTTAAAGAAAAATCAGGTGTGTTGGAGAGGGCTGTTGAGGAGGTGGGGCAGCAGGTAAGAGCACTACTCAGCAACCATGAGGACCTGAGTTCAAATCATCACCACTCAACATAAAAATATCAGGTATGTATACACACACACACACACACACACACACACACACACACACACACACACACACACACACACAGATAACCCCAGGGCTATTGTGTTTTGAGACCTGGAGAGATGGGAGGCATGGAGACAAGAGAGTCGTTGGGGCTTGCTGACTGCAAGCTTTTATTTATTTTTATTTAGTTGTAAAAATAAATCTGGCAAGTTTGTTTATTGCTCTCTGATTCACCCTTAAGACTATTTGCTAAGCAAACTGTGCTTCATATCTGTTTCCTTTCCTTTCGAAGCCACTAAGCTTCTCAGGTGTACTTTCAAAGTTGCATCACGTTCCCTATCTTCTAATAACTTTAATTACTATTACAATGTTTCTCTTCATAAACTTCCCATTTTTACTTATATGCTACTATAACGATTACATCACTACTTAGATTTCTGTTTTGTTACTTGTCAAAAAGTAACAAAAAACCAGGAACTTACAATGATGACAGTGTTGTCTCATAATTTCAACTAGCAAACAACAGTCTGTGGGAAAGGACTTTGGGGACTGAAAAGTCAGAGATGTTATCTCATTGGCATGATAACAAGCTAAGCCATCACAATCGTTAGCAGCAGACATGAGACACTCAGGTCACAGACAGAAGCGGCTATTTATTCACGGCATCAGCAGAAGCCAGGGTGTTAGCATTTGCTTCAGTTTCATGAGCTGCCCTTCTCACATGGCCAGGTGGCAGCTGCATTCACAAAGTCTTGTTTTACAAAAGAAAAGACCTGCACTTCTAAGCTCTGGCCCATGGATGGGTAGTAGGCTATAGGTATGCCTGACATTTGCTCCAGAGAAAACACCATATGTATTACCCTATTTGCTGAACAAACATGCTTGAATAAACAATTCAAAATAGAAGGAATTGGTGAGTTTTCACTGGAGACAAGAGTGTAACTACTTCCTGTTGAAGTTTTCACCAACAGCATCCAGTCATTGTCTCTATCCTGCACTGGACTGATGGAACTGTCTATGTCCCATCCCACTGACTACTCAGAATCTACCCTCAGCAGACTGAACTCAATCCATTCATGAGGAGGACTTCAGTATCACTCAAGAGACAAGGGGCTGCCTCTGTTTGCCAAAGGTTCAATTCAGCAAAATCACCCAAATGACTTGGGTCTCAAAAAGCCCCAGGAAGCACTGCCACTTTTTGATATGTAGAGTTTTGCCACAAAAAGAATCCAATTAGCACCTTACTGGCAAGTATGGGTAAATAGCATTGAGGACAAAATTATTGGCTCAGTTGTTGGCTTATTTAGGCACTTATAGCACAAGAACGCAAGTTCTGCCTTCTTTCTTTGAAATCTTCCAATATTTTTAAGAATAAGCTCATATGTTCTCAGTGGACAGAGTGGCTAATTTCATAATGCAGAAACAAGAGGGATAGAGAAGAAAATGGGGAGGAAAGGGAAGGGAAACACAGAGGAGGAGAGGGGTGAGGAGAGGAAGGAAGAAAGCACCAGTTTATTGGCTTTAAATACTTGTTAAGAGCTCTACCAGTAAACTTCTAGTATTTTCAGTCTACTTGATGTCCCATGGTCCTTAGCAACATCTTAAATATTTATGCAAGGGAACATTGAATTGATTCAAAGGTCCTTCTGTGTTGCAGAACAAGATTTGTTTCTTTTGAGTATTAGACTACAGATACACTGCAGAAAGCATTTTTGTTGTTTCTGATCACTTTTATTTTTCTCAAGCACATAGTGCCCCATTATAAAGAAAAAAAATTAGTCATCCAGTTTCAACATTACTACTTGAGAAGTTTCACAATCTAACTTAGAGAATAACCCTAAAAGATTCAAGGAACGTAAACTTGTACAACCACTCTGGAAATCAATTTGGCGCTTTCTTAGACAATTAAGAATAGTGATTTCTCAAGATCCAGCTATACCACTCCTAGGCATATATCCAAAAGATGTCCAAGAACACAATAAGCACATTTGCTCAACTATGTTCGTAGCTGCTTTTTTCGTAATAGCCAGAAC
>CM053753.1:99359230-99387718 GCA_028658305.1 Pachyuromys duprasi | reverse complement strand
AGGCTGTTGAGGACTGCTTCTATTTCCTGGGGGATATAGGTCTATTCAATCTTTCTATCTGGCCTTGGCTTAGTTTAGGTAGGTGGAATCTCTCAAGAAAATTGTCCATTTCATTTAGATTTTCAAATTTTGTGTCATATAGGCTTTTGTAGTAAGACCTAATGATTGTTTGTATTTCCTCAGTGTCTGTAGTTATGTCCTCCTTTTCATTTCTGATTTTGCTGATTTGGACAGTTTCTCTCTACCTTTTTGTTAGTTTGGCTAGGGGCTTGTCTATCTTGTTGATTTTCTCATAGATCCAGCTCTTGGTTTCATTGATTCTTTGAATGGTTTTATTTGTTTCAAATTGATTGATTTCAACCCTGAGTTTGATTATTTCCAGCGTCTGCCCCTCTTGGGTGTATCTGCTTCTTTTTTTCTAGGGCTTTCAGTTGAGCCATTAAGTTGCTTGTATGAGATGTTTTGAATTTCTTCTTGAAGGCACTTAGTGCTATGAACTTTCCTCTTAGCACTGCCTTCATTGTGTCCCATAAATTTGGGTATGCTGTGCTTTCATTTTCCTTGAATTCTAGGAAGTCTTTAATTTCTTTTTTTATTTCTTTCCTAACCAAGCTGTCCTTGAGTAGCAAGTTCTTCAGTTTTCATGTATGTACAGGCTTTTTCTGTTTCTGTTGTTGTTGAGGTCCAGCTTTAGACCGTGATGCTCAGATCGGATACAAGGGATTATTTCAGTCTTCTTGTATCTGCTGAGGCTTGTTTTGTGACCAACTATATGGTCTATTTTGGAGAAGGTTCCATGAGGTGCTAAAAAGAATGTACACTCTTTTGATCTGGGGTGAAAAGTTCTTTAGACATCTATTAGGTCTAGTTGATTTAGGGACTCTGTGAGTGTCCTTTTTTCCCTGTTTTGCTTCTGACCAGATGATCTCTCCCTTGGTGAGAGTGGAGTGTTGAAGTCTGCCACTATTAGGGTGTTGGTATCAATGTATGATTTCAGCTTTAATAATGTTTCTTTTACAAATGTAGGTGGTCTTGTATTTGGAGCATAGATGTTCAAGATTGTGATGTCCTCCTGTTGGAATTTTCCTTTGATGAGAAGGAAGTGCCCCTCCTCATCTTTCTTGATTAACTTTGGTGGAAAGTCTATTTTATTAGATATTAGTATTGCTACCCCACCTTGTTTTTTGGGTCCATTTTCTTGGAAAATATTTTCCAGCCTTTTACTCTGAGGTAGTGTTTATTTTTGTTGGTTAGGTGTGTTTCTTGGATGCAGCAGAAGTTGGGTCTTGTTTCTGTAACCATTCTGTTAGCCTGTGTCTTTTTATAGGAGAGTTGAGTCCATTGATGTTGATAGATAATAGTGGCTGTTAGATTCTTTTATTGTGTGGAGTTGGTGGTGTTTCTATGATTCATTTTTTTTCTTTTCCCCTTTTAGTTGGGAAGTTACTGTATCCTATATTTTCTTAGGTGTAGTTGTATTCATTGGATTGAAGTTTTCCTTCTAGTATCTTTTATAGGGTTGGATTGCTGTGTATATATTGCTTAAATTTAGTTTTGTCATGGAATATTTTTTTTCTCCATCTATGTTGATTGAAAGCTTTGCTGGGTATAGTAATCTTGGTTGGCATCTGTGTTCTCTTAAAGACTGCATGACATCTGCCCAGGCCCTTCTGATTTTCATAGTTTCTGATGGGAAATCTGGTGTGATTCTGATTGGTCTACCTTCATATGTTACTTGGCCCTTTTCCCTTGCTGCTTTTAATAATTTTTCTTTGTTTTGTAGGTTACATGTTTTGACTATGATGTGATATGAGGTATTTCTTTTCTGCTCTAGTCTATTTGGCATTCTGTAGGCTTCTTGTATGTTTATGGACATTTCTTTCTTTAAGTTGGGAAAATCTTCTATGATTTTCTTAAAAATATTTTCCGGTCCTTGGAGCCTGGAATGTTCTTTTTCATCTATTCCAATTATTCTTAAGTTTCGTCTTTTCATGGCATCCTTGATTTCTTGGATGTTTTGTGTTTGGAACTTTTTCGATTTTCTTTTTCTCTTGAGTGAGGAATCCACTTCAGCCAGCATATCTTCAGCTCCCGAGATTCTCTCTTCCATCTCTTGTATTCTATTGGTGATGCTTATCTTTGTGGTTCCTGATCTTTTCTCTAAGTTCTCCAGTTCCACGTTTTTCTCTGTTTGTGTTTTCTTTATAGATTCTAATTCTGTTTTCATGCTTTGTATCATTTCCATCATCTGATTGAATGTGGCTCCTATTTTTTTGTTTGTTTCCTCTCTATATGATTTTAATTGTTCCTCTATGTGGGCAGTAAACTTTTCTGAATTTCTTTGAGGGCATTGTTCCTTTCCTCTTTTTGTTCTGCTTTTTGTTCCTCTAATATCTGCATAATCATAGCTTTAACATAGTTTTCCTGTGTCTCTGCTGAATTAAAATCTCCATTGCTTTTGGGTGTTTCTGGTGGGGTCATGGTGTCCTGATTTTTGTTGGGAGAGTTCTTACGTCGATCTTTGGCCATTTGTTCATATATAGTCAAGGAGCTGTTTGTGCTTTGAAGCTGAACTTCCAACTGTAACTGTCACTCTCTGGTGTCTGGAGTATTATTCCAGAAGATCAGGGAGTTCCAGTGGTTTGAGAGTGTGTGTTGTTGTCTCAGTTTAGTTCCGTTGTGGGATCTGTGTGCCCGGCTCTGTGGTCTGTGCTAGAAGCTGTGCACACCGCAGGCTGGTCGCCACTATAGTCTGGAGGCTTGGCTTCTCACTCTGTGCCAGAGGCTGAGTGTTCCTGTTTGAGAAGGCAGCCGGGGGGCACCGCTCTGGTCTGGAGGCTCCACAATCTGGCCTGGCTTGCTGCTAAGAGCTCCCCTCTGGTTTGGAGACTTGGTGCCTCCTTCTTCTGGGCGAGGGGCTGTGCACCATGGTCTGAGATGGTATCTGGAGGAATCTCAGTCTGGCCCAGATGGGTGTGGGCCCGCCAAATGCTGTGCACAGTATCTGGGGGGATCTCATTCTGGCCTGGAGACTGTGTGACCCAGTCCAGAAAGGCAGCTGTAGGTGCCCAGTGTGGCAGTGCGTTCAGATCTGGGCTGTGCGCAGCCGGTCACCCGGAGGTTTTCTGGGGAATAGCTGGGTGTCCCTAGGACTTTTCCACTTGATTTCCTCACCGTAGGAATTCCACTCACCTGACAATCGCAAACGCTGGTGTTTTATGTCCCAGATTTCAGTCTCCTGGTCGCTGTGCCGCTCCTCACTGCTGTCCTGCTCCTCAGACACAGTGTCCTCTTGGGGCAGCCATCTTGGATCTCCTTAAACTATTTTTTACACAAATCATTAAAAATAACTTCTGGAGCTATTTACTAATTCATGGTTAATCTCAAATGATTATCAGTGTCACCTGAAGTAGCTGGTACTGATAGTTTCTAAGGAGAAAACTAGTGGCAAATTAAGCCCATATAAATGATGACACATGAGAAGCATGATCTGTATGCGAAGCCATGATTTAATTTTAATGAAAACAGGAAAAAAATCATTTTATGGAAATACAACAATCTCAAGCTTTGCCAAAAATTACTAAAGTGATCCACATCTCAAAAGCACCAAGTTCAGGTGAAGAGACTTACAATAGAATGAGCATACACAATACAGCTGCCACAGAGAAGTGCCCACCCTATTGTGCTGGCTGATCTCTCTCAAAGCCAGGAGCATGAAGTTGCTTCAGCTCCTCACCGTTTTCTTTAGTAAGGATAACGCCGAGCACTCACAGAAGAGGAGTATGGTTGAAAGCTGCCATATGTGTAGCTTGTGGGTCTGTAGCAGTCAGGTACGAAGCTGAAAGGATGGCATCCGCAGGTCTGGCTTCGCAGTGGTGGACGGCTGTTGGTCGTGTAGCCCAAGTGTTGACAGCCGTCGGACAGGTAACTGGGCACATAGCCGCTCAAAGGCTGTCTACAGTATGTTGGACGGCCAAAGCTGGGATTGTGGGATGTGATGGGAAGACAGCTAGATCCTTCCTGGGATCCAGACATCCCTGAGGTAACTGGAGAGCAGACCGCAGGGCGGCCTGGGCTCCTATTGCAGCTGTTTGACTGGCAGCTGCTGTGTTCGCCACAGGGCTCCTGGCAGCTGTCACGTGGCGTGTTGCTGTCCAAGCTGCTGGTAGGAGAGCAAGGGGCTTCTCCACACGTCATCTCAGAGGAGCAGAGCCCAATGGCTGAGGTGACAGGGACAGGACTAGAGTTGCTAAGAGAAGAGCTGTGGACTTCTGAGCAGAAGTTATTAGACATGGCAGCGGTAGGAAAACAGACAACTAGGCCTCGGTCAAATGGCCGAGAACACGCTGCTGAAGTATGTTTGTTGCAGGCTAGACTTCTTTATATACCCTGGGTGCTGGGTGGTGTTGTCTCTAGAGCCTGTCCTCCTGGCACCATAGTAGAATGTCGCTCAGCTGCCTACTAAGCACTTCCCCCACTAACTCGTAAAAGACAGGTGATTAGTGTCACATCTTAAATGACTGTCATTTCAAAGTCAGTCTGGTCCTCGTTCAGTTTCTCATTAGAAGCAATTTTCCTTTAACAGTCTTAACAGTTTCTTAGCGTCACTGCCAAAAACCCACTAATGCCTCTGGATAATTGGTAAGAATTTACATAAAACCACTTACGAATAAAAGAAAATTAAATATATCTGAATGTTTAAACTATTAAAAACACATTGGAGAGGTGATAAATATTGAGGAAGTTGATCTGAGACACATAATGCTTTTTTGGAGAACTCACCTGACTCAAAAACCCCATGCCACCTCCAGAAAGCCTAAATTAGATACTGTGTTCAAGTGCATCTTTCCTAGTGAGGAATGGTGACCTGAAAACACGTATTAATTTTTACAAAGTTCCACACCCAAAGAGTATGTGTCACTGTTCTACCTTTAATTAGAATGAAACTTAAAGTGTTAGCAAACATCTTTTGATAGATGCTATTTACAAAGAAAGCCACATGTCTTCGGATATTTGTGTCTGTGAGTTAATTGTATTGTAAATACAATTGGTAGTAAATAAAAATGATAGTACATTTGTAGCCAGTCTCCCTATAAATTCACAAAGAGTATCTTCTCACACACAACATATTTTCACACAAATCATATTTTCCCTATTGTTTAACAGGTAAAGAGAATTTATTTCTTCTTCCTGTCAGTCATTTAGAGACATAATGTATAGTTGGAAAGGAACTGGAAATTCCCAGTCTATTCTGCCAAACAGAATCATAGTTGTAGCTTTGTTATTTCTTCCCTGTCCTCTACAACTCAACCTAGGCCAAGGAATTTAGATAAATGGCCTCTGAATGTTTCTTGATGAGTTTCAGATCAGGGGAGTGCTTCTTGCATCATGTGTCACTGGAAACATGCTTTTAGTGGTACCTGTTGGGAAGGAAAATAATAGGCCTTGGAGAGTTTCCTTACCCCCAGATTTCAGTTTTACCTTCTGGAAGCAATAACAGCCAACATTTTTGGCCAGAAAAAAATATAACCAGAACTTGTACATTGTCTACTATTTTATCATTGTATTCTCAGATGCAGTGTTTTAAAGCTTGAATTATTTCACTTAATACCAGCACATAGTTGGGCAAGGTAGTACATGCCTTTAATCCCAGCTCTTCGGGAGGCAAAGGTAGGCAAATTGCTGTGCATTCAAGGCCAGCCTGGTCTACAAAAACAAAACAAAACAAAACAAAACAAAACAAGACAAAATATCCCCAAACAAACAAAAAGCCTAGGACAGCCAAGGCTACACAGAGAAACCCTGTCTCAAAAAAACAAAAACAAAAACAAAACAAAACCCCATAAAACAAAACAGCACATTTCAAACAAGCTCACCAGTATCTTTCAGTATTTAATGATAGTAATAATAATAATAATTATTATTATTATTGTGATAAGATGTGTGTAAAGTTTGGACTTCCACACAAAAGTCCTCAGCAGACTTGATTATAAGGTTGATCTGAGGCACAACAATCTAGTGTAGGCAGCACTGAGCTTTGGTTGTAGATATTTTTCACAGATGGCTATGGTAAATGTCAGTTAGGGGGCAAAATTTTTCTTTTACTGAGGAAGAACATTCCTTTGTCATGAGAAAGCTCAGAACTGACTTTCTTGTTAGAAATTCTAAACATTTCTCACGGTGCACTCATTTGGATTTAGTATCTATCAGGGTGTCTTTTCTTTTAGCGACATCAGGAAAAATTCACACTGCCACGTTGTTTACATCTGTTTCGGGTGCATATCTCAACAGTCACATTTATTTAAATCCCTTTAATACTGCAAACACTATAAACACATTTTAAGACTCTTAGATAAACCAAAAATAGAGTGAGTCAGGTTACAATTCTCTTTACTGAATAAGGAGATGGCTAACCACCATCATACCTTACCTTCCCTGCATTGAATCTTGGAGAATTTTTGAAATCATGTCTATTGTTTGAGAATTTCATACATGCATATTATGTATTATGAGTAAGTCCGGTCCACAAGCTCTTCCTTCCATTATGTGCTCTATCTTCAAAACTCCACATGCTTTGTTTATAAAGCTACTGACTCCACTTTGTGCTGACTGTGTAGACAAGGATATAGGACTATCTACAGGATTATATGTAGGACTCCTGGACATACATCCCTATAGAAAACTGACTCCCATTCTAACAGCAGCCACCAGTTGTCAATAGCTCCGCAACTAGGAGTGGGGAATATATTCTTTTTTTTTCCTAAGTGGCCAACTGAATCTTTAATATAGAAGAACAATTACAACAAACAGTACATATTTTCTTGTTCCATAAATTTGTCTAATATGTAAACCACAAATAAGTTAAATCCTCAGATGGGTGTTTCTCCATGTGATGTGTATGTGCTTTTTAAATTTATTAGTTTTTAAACAAGAAGTTATGCTGCTGTCATAGCTGATAAAGAATATCCTGGATTCCCATAGCCCCATAGCTACATCCATAGTTGGAGACCCATGGCATAATTAGCGGGGCACTACTGTTAATGAGATAGATAAATCCCTTTTGTCATTCAGTGAGTATGTAAGTCTACGTTTCATTGAGTGAATAATAGGGATTTTCTTATGATGCACTATATTTGTAAGTGTTTGTATAGAAAAATTGTGTCCTAAATATCAAAAGAGGAGAAATGTTGCTAGCTCTGCCCCCAAAGTGGGGACAGAAAACAAACCAACACAAACACCTCGTACTTCTCATTGCCTTCTAAGGATCAGTCCACTTAGATGGAGATTAATTTGCTCTGTGTGCATTGATTGGTGCACATGTTGAAGTTTACGAAAGCTTGGAGAGGCTAAATTCACTTTTCTTTGGAATGAGAATTTTCAAGATCTTAGAAGCAGATTAAATAAAGAAAACCAGAGAAGAAGGAACACCGTGGCTGTCATGAAAAAGGCACGCATTCATTGTGTACTCAGCTCCGCAGCTTTAAGGGCCTTGAAAGTCAGGAAACATTAACTCTTTTAGGCATGCTACATATAGCCTCCGGGTAGATGGTTAGTCAGCAAGGAACAGCAGGAACAGCAGGCATATGGGACAGAATTCCCAAAGGATCAGAAGAAACAAGATGGCATGGTTTTAATAGGCTGTGGGGTCAGGGTGATCACAGGCAGTGATAGCCAAGAGTGGAGCTCCCAGTTCGACCTCCCACTGCAGCCTCCTTTGGATTTTACACCAGGATTTTGGAAACATAGTAGGTTCCTCCATTAGTAAGTTTATTGTTTCACTTTATTTTTCTCTCTGGCTGTAATTTTCCTCTGACTTTAATTTATTAGGAATTTTCTCCACGATTTGACTCACACTCTTCCCCATCCCAGTCATTGCAGTTTTATTTATGTAAGCTTGACCTAGGTATCTCTTTTTTTCTTTCATATCTTTATTTACTATGAATCTATTTGTTGTACACTGTAAGCACAGCTAATCTTATCGTCCTAATATTTTTCCTAGATAACTTTAACGTCAACATCATTTGTGCTGTGGTTCTGAGTAACTTTTGTTTGGGGATAGTATGAGTCTTATATCCATGTTTCTTTGCTGGCTTTGTAATTGTATGCCAGATGTTGTTATTAAACACTATGTGTGCTGCATATTTTTGTGTTCCTGTAAACACTCTCAGCTTTGTTCTGGGGTAAGGGTGATTTACATGGAAACAGTTTGATCCCTTTGAATGTTGCTTTCATGGGACATTAAGTGAAACTAAATCAGTACTTAATCTCTGATTATTTTTTACATAAGCAAAATGTCCCTTTGATTCCTCTGCCAACTTCCTGCTGTATCTGGAAGGAAGCTAAATGATCGAGCTCTGAGTCTGTTTGATAATTCTGTCAGGTGGCTCTTCTCCAACTTCATGAGGTGTCCTCACCTGCAGGGATTGCTCATTAAGCTGTGCGATGGCTTTGGTGAACTTTGCAGGTCTTTGCATCTCCCCCTTTCCCTGTGCTGCTCTCCAGGGTACCACCCTGTACCTCTCCTGTGCCCTGTATCTTGAAAAAGAAGATTTGTGCTCTCCTGTACTTTGTACATTTTTATTTTATTTCAACACAGAAATGTTCCTACTATTACATTTTTATCTAGAAGCAGAAATCCAAATTGGTTAATTTGAATCTCTACTTTCATGTGAGTAAATATCTGTATGAAAAAAATCAATTTGTCCTATTTTTTGAAGATAACTGAATATAAGTTCCATAGTTATAGCAACATTAAAAAATACCTAGAGACCTACTTTGTGCCCAATAATTACTATTTTTATTTTACTTTAAGCCTCTTTCCCCTGTTATATTCCTGTGGAGAACAGTTTATTAGGATGCCTTTAAAGGACGAGAAAGCACTTTAACGCAAATAAGCTCACTATTTTAACTTTCCTTATGCAAATACATATATACATTCTTTCATATACAAATTAATTTTTAAGTGGACACTGAGAAAGACCTCAACCTAAAAGCTCATGAAGTCAGCACAGTATATGAAAGCTGGATCATAGGAAATCTGCATTAGTTCACTAATTGTGACAAGTATCAACATAAGCTAACACTTACAGATACAGATTAAATAGATACAGATTAAATACAAATCTATACTATTTTCATAAGTTTCATATAAATCCAAAACAATTCTAAAATATTTAAATGTACACAATGGACTAACTTTAACTACTAACAAATCAAAAATATTTGTTTACTTAATATGTTTATCATTTTATCCAAATAAGAGTTAAATAAGTTACAGTTTTCTGTATGTTTTGCTTTGTTTTATTTTTGTTCTGTTTTGAGACAGGGTTTGACAGAGCCCATGCTGAACTGAGACTCACTACCCACCCAAAGCTGGCTTTGAATTTCTGCAGCTTCCATTTCCCACATACTTGGATTACAGGTGTTGTACCATGTCCAGTTTATGTACACACAAGCATCATACACACATAAAACATAAATACACACAAACACACACACTACATATAGAACAAATGCATAGAATAACCGTAAAGAACACATAGTTTTAAGAATTAAAATATATTTTCCATCATAATAATTAGAGGATAAAATGCATGTCACTATGTTTATCAACATAAACTGCATCATTAAAGTTTATTATTTATAAATAATGGTGATGCACCTTCCTAAGTTATCCCCCATTTTGCACATAATTCTGTTTTCTCAATTGGTTGTAGCATTTCTTCTACCTTATTTCTCAGGAAATGAAGTGAATTCAACATATTTCACGCAGAGAAGCATTGTTACTACTTCCCTGCATAGCATCTGGCAGTATCCAGGTGAAGAGTATAAAATATGAGAGTTCTATGGCTCTATTTGCTCTTCGTGAATGAGAGATATGCACTGTGTTTGTGTCTGTTTTTCAATGTCTTCATGCGTTTTGTCACCTATTTATTAAAAATAATAATTTCCTGATCTTAATAAGTTACAGAACACCAATTCAAAACCATAGCCACTAAAATGGATTGTAGCATTATTCTGAATGCACTCGTTGGACTCAAGTTTCAGTAATAGTCAATAAAATATTCTTAAAACACAACCATCAGATTATATTTGTATTTAAAAATTATAATTTAGACACTTTTATAATTGGTACAATTAATTAAGCCCCGCATATAACCTTAGCATAAGGTCCCAGCGGCAGCAAAGCTGATGGAATTCCACAGACACTAATGCCTCCTGAGAGAGCTGCATGTGCATTTTACTGACCCATGACTGATGGCTTCATGAGTCCTTGGTGCTCTTCTTACAATCACAGGGACCACACGGATTCTCAACGACAGAACAAGGGGGGTGTGAGCAGCTGCCATCTTTAGGAACTGTGAAAGTGTGGGGCTAACTCCATACAGTTCTCTACACTGACACGGAACTACAACAGGCTGAGATAGAGCCACATTTAGTTCTTCTCGCCATGGTCTCAGAAAAGCATTTGAGACTGGATCTCATCAGAATATTTTATCAAAGGCAAACTGGTTTTAGAAAGACCAACATCCACAAGAAGCCAAACAAAATAGTACAGTATCTGGCATGAATTTTAAGATTAGCCTGAAGAGATGGCTCAGTGGTTAAGAACACTGACTCTTCTTCCAGAGGACTAGGGTTTGGTTCCTAGCACGTACATACAGGCTGTCAATCATTGGAAACTCCAGTTGTGAGCCACAACTGAGAATTGAACCTGGGTCCTCTCGCAGAAGCAACAAGTTCACTATCCAACCAGGCCACCTGTCTACCCCACTCTCTGTCTCTACCATGGACATATGGGTCATATGTGTCTAGCTCTTTCATGTTCCAGCTGCCTTCCCTTCTCCACTTGCAACCTGGAACTGTGGGCAAAGGAATCCTTCCTGTCTTCAGTTACTTTTGCCCTGGCATTTTAACAGAGCAATGAAAAAATAAAACTAAGAAGTCAAAGGTGAACAGCTCTCTTGTTAATTAAAAACACTGTAGTTTACTAGAATTATCAAATGGAAATTATCAAAACATGCATACACAGCTCAAGAATGTACACTTATCAGGAGCTGGAAAAAGCTGTTTTTCACATGCTGGCAGACACACAAACCAAAACTTGACTTAGAAACTAGGCCATCCGGGAAATCTTTCAACTACTAGTACAAAAGTAAGATATTTTATAGGGAAGATTTAATTTTTTATATTAGATTACACACGGCCTTTTTAATATACATATAAATTGTACTAGAGGCATGTTCCTCCCATACACCCACTACCCTTCCACTTTGTGCCCTTCCCCACTGCCGTGCATTTCCTTAGTTTCTGACAGTTTTTGATACATACAAGACATTCTATTAGGAAACCCAAAACCTATATTACTCCTGCTTAATATGAAATTATTGGACCACAGATGCTATGTTCTCCAAAGAGAATTCAAGAGCTAGAAACTCCAAGGTACATGTCCCAGACCTTTAAAGAGTGCTTAGGCTAATGGTTGGCTGCTGCAACTCACATGGCCAATGGCCACAGTAGGAGACATAGATGGAAGGGAAACCACATTTAGACATGTCATTCATGGGCTAAAAGACCGGGAAGTGGTACTGAAGGGGAGGAAGCTATCAATTGGAAACCTTGGGCATCCTATAGAGGCTGATGGGCAGACTGAACCAGGACATGGAGAATAGCAGGAACAAAAGTTCTTGACAGGATCTAGAAGAAATGAGCAAGAGGTTACATGGCTGGCAGGGTCAACACAGTCCTCTGGGCAGCAATCCAGAGGACTGAAACAAGGAGGCAAACAAGGACTGAATAAACTGAGCTCCCATCTTTGGTACAAGGAATCATTGATAGCTCCCAGAGAGCCCCATGTGCTGTCTAGAGAAAGGGTTGCTGAAAGATTCGAGGTTAACAACACGAGCTTCCAAAGAGTAAAGACATTTCCATGAATGGGATTAGTACTTTCTTGGTGCATTTCCAATTTTATTCTGTGCTTCCAGGCAGTCTGTGCATGCATTAATTTCTGCATTAAAGTGTTTATTGTAATGGCAGTATCCCTGGATAGACATCTAGATGCCAGGGAAAATGCCCTACAACCTTCTCGTAGTCAAATACTGTTCTATTCTAATTACTCAGCTGTAGGTGTAAGGGCTTTATCCAATAGTGTTCTGGGACCATCACGAATTAAAATAGAGTTTCTTAGCTGAGCCTGCTTTTCCAGGCCAGAAAAGGAGGCTGAGACAGGAGAGGACAAGTCCGAAGCTTACCTTGTTTACAGAGTTCACAGCCAGCCTCTGTGACGTTGTGAGGACCTGCTTGTATTAGTTTGCTGCCAGAGGCTGTGACAAAGTCCCCTGCAAAAAGCAATTTAAGGACGATGTGTTTTGCTTCCCAGTTCAGGACAGATTCTGTAATAGTATGGGGTGCAGTGAGGATTAAGAGGTGGCTTTTTCATATTGCATCCAGGTATGAAACAGAGAGAGAGAGAGAGAGAGAGAGAGAGAGAGAGAGAGAGAGAGAGAGAGAGAGAGAGAGAGAGAGAGAGAGAGAGAGAGAGAGAGAGAGAGAGAGAAGCTGGCTCTCATTCTGTCCAGTATTCAGTCAAGTAAATGGTGTTTCCCTCATACCCTAATCTCCTTATCATGATTAACCGAATCAAGAAAATGTCCTGCAGGTATGCCTACAGGCTAACCAAATCTAGATGACCCCTCACAGGCCTGCTTAGAAGCTCCCTTCCTAGATGAGTCTAGTTGATGATAGTAACCATCACACATCTCCAGTAAAAAGTGAAAAGAAATGCTGCAGAGCCTGACTGATGCTTCAATGGGAGAAACAGTTTGTTCCACACCTGGACACTTGAGTTTGACTGCCAGAGCCCATGATAAAAGGGGAGAGCTGATTCTCAAAAGGTGTCTTCTGACCTGCACTTGCACACTATGGAGCATTTGTGCCCACACTCACATGGCAAACCTGGTTACCTGCTGAGCCATCACATTGATTAATTATCTGTGTTTCTTTAGCTTTTCAGGTTTTGTATTATTGTAGCCCTCTTCTTTTTTTGTTTGTTTGTTTGTTTGTTTTTTGCATGTTTGTGTTTTGTTTTTCTGTTGTATTTTTTTTTCAGCACTAGGGATTATGCCTTGGACTCCACATGTGTTAGGCAAGTATTTGACCACTGGGCTATATCTATTCTCCTAGTTTTCATATCTTGACTGTAAATTTTAAAAGCATTTCTTAAACACCTCCTTTATAAAAAGAGGCATATCTCCAAGAACCCAGAAGGAAATGAACATATCACAAAGGAATGTTTCAGGGAATTCTTCATTGCCTACCCATAAGTTGTTTTGAAAACTACATAGAGACTTTATGAAAAACAATGAAGCATGTAAGTGTGCCTATTAGTGGTTCACACTCACACAGTTTTAATTGAGCCCAACAAGCCAGTTTACGTTGAGCATATATCTAGGAAGCACAGTCCAGAATATACTGAATAAGAAAATTTGCATCTCACATTTCCAAACACTTAGATTACATAAAATATAAAAATACAACCCATTGCCCTCTGACCGGTATTACTGGTGGAAATTGCTTTTCTGTGCCATTTCTAATTTTTACAGAAAACACCCCTTTTTTTCCTAGTGAATTTGCAGTCACTTTCCAGGAAAAGGTTTCCTAGGAATACATTGTGTCCAAACCTCATTTGCTTTGCTGCTATATCTGAAGCACTGGCGTGCTGGTAGTTGTAAACTGTCTGTTGAGAAACAGAAAAGATCCAGAACATATATGCCTCCAAAAATCTGGTTTGTCGACCTGTAGAATAATGTTCAGTGTTTGACAGAGATTCCAAACTACTTGCTGAGTAAGTGATGCTGGATGAATATGTTCAGATATTTAATCTTAAAAGTGTCACATGTTTTACCAAAGTACTTTCAGGCTCCAAGGATTTTGTTTGTTTGTTTTGATTTTTAATGTAGTTGTTATTTTTTGTACAAGCTCCTGTCTTTTCTTCTTTTTTAATGTATGTATTGTATGTCTTCTGTATTGTTTAGAAAGATTTATACTTCCTGATTTCTTCCATAGGAATTAAGTGAATTAATTAAATTCAAACTGAGATTTTTCCAGCATGATGCTTTAAGGTGCTTCTTTGCTTCTGTGCTTCAAAGCCGTGTTTCATTCTTATGATAAGGAAAGTGGTGGAGAGCTGGTTTCTTTGTAGGAAACAATACAGCAGGTTTGCATTAACAAACAGGCCTGTTCACCTGGCAGTTGGTGAAGTTCTGTACCAACATGTGGGTCTGTGTTACAGGTGTTTCTTGAAATCAGTCGCCAACCCAGAGATGTAGTTGACACTGAACTGAAAATACCTAGGATTTTCAACCAATAGTAATTCCACAAGGAAAATATATATGCATACATATTTTACACAAGTATTTAATTTATTTATTTATTACAGTTTATTCACTTTGTATCCTGGCTGTAGCCTCCTCCCTTGTCTCCTCCCAGTCCCACTCTCCCTTCCTCTTCTCCCCCTATGCTCAAAATGTAAAGCATTTTTGTTTTGAAATGAAGAAAGTGGGCTCATCAATCACACTATAAACAGGACTAGGAGTTGCACTGTGTGTGTTTGTAACACTTTCTTGTGTGCTCTTTCTTTCCCACTGTGGAATTAGGTCTGAGAGCAGAGCACTTATAGTGGGACTTATCCTGGGATGGAGGATAGAATATGTGATGTCAATAGGAATACCTCAGGATAGAGGTGAAAAAATGTTGTTTTGCGAGGGTGTTCTTTCAATCTGCCTTTGAAATTTTTGATCTTAAGTATTGAGATGCAGCCTGTTTGCACCCCCTAAATGTCCTACAACAGTTCTTTATTAAGAAAATTTAATTTCTTCAGGTCATGGAAATAAAATGATTTTAATGTCTTTCATAGAGCTGCCATGTGAGGTGAGTAGAAAACATGATTGGATATCCTTCCTGAAAAGTGACCCATATTAAGAAATCTATTATTAATTTTAAATAATTGATAAGAGATGTGGTTAGAGAACACAATGTATTATTTTAGAGTACTTTCAGGAAATGCTAGTATCTTGGCTTTGGATGAGAAGAAAATAAGGTAGTGGAAGTTCAAAGGTAGACTCTCGGTGATCCTTCAACGTCTTAGAGCCAGAAACTGTAAGTTAATGGCTGTGGCCCACTGACTGTGGTCAACCAGGCACATTACAGGAATTAGTAGACAGACCCTGTCAGTTCCCATGAATGCTCTTTTCATTTCTAGCTTAATAAATAGCTGTTTTCTATGATTAGTGAGTGTGAATGTTTCCTGTTTAAAGGCATGTTTCATACTGCCATGTAATTTTCCATGTATGTTATGATAGAGCTTGTTTAGGTATAATTAAGTCAGCACCTAATATAGCTAATATAACATTTGTTGACATGTATAATTTAGAAGGCTTGACATTCTAGTGTGCTCTTTAGGGAAGCATGAAATAATGACACAGTATCAACAGATTTACTTTACAAGTGCTCTAATTTAACACGAGACTGTAGAGGTCATTGGTATCCAGGTTATATTAAGTACTATAGAGATAGGTTCATATTCTCCAGATACTGAAACATCTGTCAAACTTCACTTGAAAAAACTATATACCAAATGTCCATTTGTATGCTGTTTCTCTGCACTCAAGTGGGGGACCTTTAGAAATGTTAAGTGTTGTGTTTGACATAGTCGTTACAGATGGGCTGGTTCTCATTCCACCCTTACAAAGATAAGAAATTTGTACGTTTTGTGGTAGTTCATTCTGTGGCTTCTCATTTGCAGTTTTTACAGTGCAGGTGATGTATTCTGTATGAGTCTAAACAGTAAACACTATGCTCCTGATATTCTGGGGGCTGTGATGTCACAAAGGGCATGACCTTTTAGACAAAGGTCAGTCTTCCAGAATACAGAAATATTACAGTATGGCTCTAACATAGACACTTTCCCTAATACAGAGGAATTTTGTATAATTATGTATATTTATAAAGGCAATTGATAGACACTTCAGAGCATAAGCAAATGTGTGCCTTTTAATAGATTTTCAGTTTTATTGTTAGGCATATCTTTCAACACAAATTAAATTAGAAGTAAGAGACAGTATGCTTTTGTTTCAGTGTGCTATCAAGACTTTGAGAAGTTTATTTTCTCAGTAAAAAAGGAAAAACCTTCATGGGAAAAATGTCAGTAATAATTAAGATCAATTAACTGTATATAATTATTAATTAAGAAAATATACCATTTTTTTTACTAAAAATGTAATTAACTCCTCAGTTAAAGAGAGTGGAAACATGCTAATCAGTTGAAAGAAGACAAATGGCTGGATACTGAAAAAGACAATGGAAGAGTTTGAGACTCCCAGGGCAACCGTGTCAGAAATGTTTCAAAATTAAGAATTTTATTTTTTTATTTAAATTTCACATGAAACTTACAGTGAGGGTAACTTTCACATCCCAGTATATAGCTTGACTTGCTTAAATTCAAACTATGAGCAAGGCTTTTGCAAGGCATTGTATAGACATTTTGCGGATGAAAGTTATTAAATATTATCTAATTTGACTTTTTTTATTTTGCAAGCAAAGAGTTCCATAATTCTTTGCGTGACTCTGTATGACCATTCTATGCATGGTGTTCTTCCCTCAACCTCCCACCTACTTAATCTCCACCTCTGGGACTTTAAGAATTATGCACAGCACACTTAAACTGTATTAATGAGAAAAATACATCTGAAAATTTGACCTATGCCATCCCATGTTTCTATTCAACAAAGAGGTGAATGGATAAATGGGAACAAAATGTTATTTTGAAGCCTCTAGAAAAGAATATTGTTGTTTATCTCTGCTCACCTGCTGACAGTTATAAAAAGAAAGGGCAGAAGAAAGAAACAAAAGAAAAAGAAAAAAATCACATAAACAAAATTACAGAAGAGGCAAGTAGCTTCATTCTTCCCTTCATCAGTCATTTTCCCTGAAAAGTCTTAAGTCTAAATCTACACTGACTCCAAAAAGATACCACCGAGTGAAGGATGAATAAATCCCAAACATTGTATTTTCAAGCTCATCTCATGGAGAAGTCAGAATACTTGTCTATATGGACTTTGAGTTTTAGTATCTCAGCAAGATGTTATGATTTACAGTATGTCTCCAAGAAATCTTCATTCCTAATTAGAGGCCCATCTGGCTGACTTTACTACATCTTTGGAAAATCACCAATGCTTACTACACACATTTTAGACATACCTGATGGGGCTGATCCTGCTGTTGGCTACGTGCTTGATACGCTGAACACACAGGGCAGTCTCTACAACTATTCTCTTCTCTCACTTCCCTCTGGCTGTACCTGTCTCACTTAGCTCTGCATTATCCCCAAGTTCCTGTATTTGACCTTGGTCTCCATGCCCAAATTACACCTTGGCTAGTTAATCACAGGGTATTCATTTTGAAATCTGTAAGTACAACTTATTGTCAGTATATATACAAAACTGTAGGATGAAAAATAGAAAAGATAAAAAGTAAAAATTAACACTAAAAATGATAAAATTAAAATAAAAACCTAAGAGAAAAAGACAAAAAGAAAAATCCTGACAGGACATTGTGAGACAACAGATCATCCCAGTCCTTTGAGTTGGCCATCTACTGTTGGGCATGCAGCCCACTCTGAAGGGTAGTTTGTTTTCCCAGTGAGACAACCCAGTGTTTGTTTGTGAGTGTTTATCGATTGGAGATAGCTTCTGGGTTAGGGATGGGGATGTGGGGATGGTGTCCATTTCTTTGAGTTCTAGGACCCCAAGTGGTGCAGACCCCTGCATGTCCTGTGTAAACTTCCAGTCTCTATGGGTTTACTTGTGTCTTCATCACCTTTTGTTCCCTTAGTGCCTCCAACTCCTCCGGCTTTTAACACTCTTACTGCCTCCTTTTCTTTGGGTTTTTTTTTTTTTTTTTTGAGGCCTGAGTGTTGAGATTTGAAATATCAGGTTTAGGGCTGAGTGATCCATTTACACACATATTCTCTCTGCATAATGTCTAGCTTTTGATCTCTGTATTTGTTCCCATTTGTTGCAGTGAAACTAACTGGGATATGTTCTTTCTGTTTCTAACTTGCAGAATAATTTGAGGAGTATTAACATTAATTCCTCCTTATAAGTCTGATAGAATTCTGGGCTAAAACCATATAGCTCTGGCCTTCTGGTTGGGAGATTTTTAGTTACTGTTTCTTGATGCTAGGAGTTAAGGACTTGTATAAACTGCTTATCTTCATTCTCTTGATTTCACTTTGGTAAGTGGTATGTAAGGTATATAAATTTTCCAATTTGCACAAGTGCCGGTTTTTAAGGTATGTCCTTATGATTCTATGGATTTATTCAACATCTATTGTTATGCCCCCCATTCAATCTCTAATTTTGTTAATTTGGATTGAGAGAATTCTAATTTTTTGTTAACTTGATAAGGGTTATAAATCTTATTGATTATCTCCAAAAAGAAAAAAAACCAAAAAGCAAAAACCAAAAAAACTCTGTTTTGTTGATTCTTTGTATTGATTATTGTTTTTATACTATTGATTTTAGTCCCAAGTTTGATTATTTCTTCCCATATACTCATTTTTTGGGTTTAATTTCTTCATTTTCTTTTTTTAAATTTTTATTTTTTATATTAATTACAGGTTATTTATTATTTTATATTAATCACAGGTTATTATGTCCCAGCTGTATCCCCTCTCATTCCCTCCCAATCCCACCCTCCCTTTTTCATCTCCTCCCTGCCCCTTCCAAGTCCACAGATAGGGGAGGTATGCCTCCCCTTCCATCTGACCCTTTCTTATCAGGTATCTTCAGGACTGGTTGGAATGTCCTCTGTGGCCTAGCAAGGCTGCTTCTCCCTTGAGGTGGAAGGGAGATCAAAGAACCAGCCATTGAGTTCATGACAGAAATAGTCCCTGTTCCCCTTACTAGGGTATCCACTTGGATACTGAGCTACCATGGGCTACATCCAAGCAGGGGTTCTAGGTTATATCCATACATGGTCCTTGGTTGGAGAAACAGTCACATAAAAGACCCCTGTGCCCTGATATATTAACAGGTATGCTCTTAAGGTACTAGAATGAGATCTTTCTTGCCTTTTAGAAATTCCTTCATCGCCTCCCATAAGTTTCAGTATGTTGGGTTTTTTTCATTTTCATTCCATTCTAGAGAGTATTTAATCTCTCTGCCTCTGTTTCTCTCTCTCCCCCCTCGACCCAAGACAGGTTTCTCTGGGTGTCCCTGACTTTCCTGGAACTCACTCTGTAAACCAGGTTGGTCTTGAATTTGGAGATCCACATGATTCTGCCCTCCCCCCAGTGCTTAGATTAACAGTGTGTATTGTCACCTCCCAGTTTTCAGTCATTTTTTATTCAGTAGTGAGTTGTTCAGATTTCATGAGTTTGTAGCTTTCTCTTGTTTCTGTTGTTATTGATATCCAGCTTTAATCCAAGATGATCAGGTAGGATTCAGAATGTTATTGTGGTTTTTCTGTATTTTTTCACTCATTTTCTTCCACTGTTTGTCTTTTATAAATTCACTTAAGGGATTTATTCATTTCCTTTTAAAGCACACCTGTCATATTCATAAAGGATAATTTAATGTCTTTTTGTTGTGCTTAAACTATCTCCGAATACTCAGGGTAGGGCTGTCTGTTGGGCACTAGCAGAGACAGGTTGTCCTAGCTGTTAGTGATTGTGTTTTTGTGCTGATATCTAGACATCCGAGTTTGGTATCCCAAGAAGATTGTAACTCTAGGTGATAATTTTTGTTATTGTCTTTGTTGGGTAAGTGGTGTTTTTTCTTCCTTATTTTATGCTGCTTTCTCTGATTTGGGGAGGATTTGGTGGCTATTTGTTTCTTAGCAGGGGATTCTGGGAATTTGCCAGGTGTGTCCTGGATGTGTTTCTAGGTATTGGACACTGACACTTAGGAATAGGGATGGGCTGGTGGAGGTAAAGGTATCCACAGGATGGAAGAAAGCAGGATGCTCCATCAGGATATGCTTAGTTCCCTGGAAACAGGGCAGAGAGTGAGGAGAGGCTGTAAACAGTAGGCTGCTACAGAGCTGAGGATGAGACTGACTGAGCCTTGGATTTAGAGGAGAGAAGGAAGAGGTGAGGATTCTAAGCTTGCCTACTTGCTGCTTCACTGGGCTAATTGCTTCTCTGGCAGGAGGGGCTGGTAGGTTCTCAAGGAATGCCTTCTGGAGTGGGAGTTGGGACAATGTGTAAGTCAAGAAGGATGTTGGAGGAGATCCTCTTGATCTGCTGGCAAAAGAGACAGAGATGAAAGGGAGGCCAGGGCAGATGGCCTGATACAGATCAGGGGTGAAACAAGGGAACTGGATTTGCAGGGGAGGAGGGTGAGGTGAGGTTCTGCAGTTTGTCTATCCACTTTTCTCAATCGTCAGTTTTAAGGAACAAAATACTTTTGAATTTTCAAAGAGTAACTGCATCTCTTTGTTATATCTTTTACTCTTTCTTTGTACTACTTAGTACATTCTTACATCATATGTTTGTATCAGAATTTACCATTTATTTTATAACCCTCTCTTATGATTGAACTGTTTACTGTTATATTCCTAGCACCCAGAAGAGAGTTTGCCATGAAGCAAGAATCTCTTGTTTACTTAGCAATTTAGCATGCTGAAATAATTTCAAAACATACAATTCTATTAATCAAATGAAGCAATAGCACACTGAATGTTCTCAGTCTGAACAGCCTATAATTTTACATAGACTTTCCTAGCTATTCCAGGAAGCAGAGTCCAGCAAAGCAAAGCAATTTAATGATTTAGATAAAAATGTGACAATGATGGGGCAGAAGAGACAGCTAGGTGGTTAAGAACAGGGGATGCAAGGGAGAAGGACCTCCCCATCAGTGGACTGGGGAAGGGGCATGGGAGGAGAAGAGGGAGGACAGGATTGGGAATGGTGGAGGGAGGGGATTATAGCTGGGATACAAAGTGGATAAACTGTAATAAAAAATAACAGAAGGATGGAAGGATAGAAGTTTGCTTCTCAACATCCATGTGGTTGCTTAGAACATATGTAACTCTAGTTCCAAGGGATCCAATGCCTTGCTTTTGTGCCTAGCAGGCATGCACTCTAAGCAAAGGCTTATTACTACACATAAATAATATAAAATGAATTTATATAAAAAGAATGGGACAAAAGAAAGCATCATATTCCTACATTCTTTTGAAATCTTTTCTTGTAGTTGTGATTTCTGTAGAAGATTGTTGTAGCTCATTCCCTACTTCCTTTGAAGAACAGAATTTCTCTCCAGTGTCATCAGTTGGTAATGATATTCTCGAGTTTCATGTTCTTTTTGCTAATGTTGCTTTTATTTCCATTTATCAACACTGATACACTCTCTCACTTTTCAGAATTTCTGGTTTCATGTTTTTGTTTATTTGGTTTGGTTTTGCTTTGGAAGTTCTTAGCCATTATTACTTATAGCTCTTGTTTCTTTTTATTTCCAGTGTACTTGGAACTTTCTCTCTTCATGTTTATTCTATATTCAACCTGTAGAAATTTCTTTATTTTCTTATCAGTTATAAATTCAGCATCTTTCCCTCAAGGAGAATCAAAATAGACTATTAGTTCATATAAAAAGTTGGAAGGATGACACTCTATTCTTAGTAAAATAATTGCATGACATGTGCTTTAGGAAAACACTTTATAATTTTATTTTGAAGTTTAAAAACAGATAATATGGGTATATTGTCCAGTCATCAGAATAATAGCTGCATCTTTAGCACAGAATAGCCTATGCATTATAGATCAACTGGTCTCAACTGGTCTCACTTGGAAATGATCTTAAAGTCAGCAATTTAGCCAGGTCAACAACAGCTGCATGCCTGACTTAGAGACACACTGAGTTTTGTGATTTAACTATCACACTCAGGTATCAGGAAATTGTCTAGGACAGGATTCAGGAATGGAAGGTGTGGATGGCCATCAACTCAAAAAAAAAAAAAAACCCCAGGAAGTGTCAGTAATTACTTATTTAGAATGTATTTTACAACAACAGCATGAAGAAAAAGATAGGAATTATTCTGTCTTTCTGGAGCTGAGGCAGTAGTGCAGTGGTAAAACTTTTACCTCACACACAGGACACTTTAGTTGCGCACCCAACATCGCAGCAGAAAAATATAAAGTTTTATAAAGGAAGACCTCTCATTCTGTGTCAGCACTGGGATTTTTACAGGTACGATTAGAACTGTGAGACAGAGGCACATGCTCTTCCTGGGCAAAAAGACAACAAGTTAGTTTCTGCTCTTCATTACTTACCGGGCCAAGTTTCTCTGCAGACACACAGAGCAGGTGGAAGTGCTCTGTGATCTCAAATTACATCTCGGCCTATTGTCTCTAAAATAGTTCTCAATGTTTTAAAAACCCTTTCATGGAATTTCCACCTTTCTGTTTTCTCCAATTGTTTTCTGATCATAGCTTGAGATTAATTTTAAATCCTTTTCTGATTGTTCTAGCATCTGTGTCACACTTGAGTCTGATTTTGATGTTGTTGCTTTCCTCTTTTAATTTTTACATTTGAAGATGGCTATTTTCAGTGTCTCACAAACATGAATATTCACATACTCGTAGTTTAGATTTATTTAATTAATGGGATTTAATTAAGATTTACCCTATGGGGTATGACTTCTGGCAAACTCTCATACAAATCAATCTTCTTACTATCTTCATCTTGTCTGCCTGATGCACTATGACTCTATAAACAGTGAGTGTCCAATGGTTTTTAGATGTTAAGTGTAAAGTAAATCAATGAATTTGTACCATCTTTGTGATATTTCTAGCAGATGGAGGTCAGTTTTTTTGATAATGGAATGTATAAAATGGTGATGATTATGTTAAAAGAAATATTAATGAGGCATCATATATTAGGCAACAATGTCAAAGCCTGGTCATTGGAATACTGAGTAGAAGGGTATAAATCCAGAGAAGACAAGACAAAGGCAACAGAGGAAATGCTTATCATGTCTTACAGGTTTTGATCAATGGAAGCAACATAGGCCCCCACAAAAGCTTATTGTTGGGTTTGCAATTGGAGAACATTCTAGTGGAGGTCAGTACAGTAGAAGCCAGAGAAAAGAGATTATTGCTGAGCTCTCCTGATCATAACTTCCAGAAAGGTCCTTATTTGGTCCATCATATTTGTCTGAAGTCATTACTCTCCTAAATGTTAACCACTGCCCAGGTTTCAGGATCACCTGGCAAGCAGGTGAGGCTGCTCGTTTCTGTGTTAGAATGAAATCATGAAAGACAAATCAACACACTAGATCCTTAATTCTAAATCAACATCTTTTATTATAGTATGGATCACATCAAGTACATAGTCCTCCTATCTGAGCAGCGTTGGCAGCAGTGTGGGCAGAGCTTCGACATCAAGGAAAGATGACAGCAAGTCACAATGTGAAAAACACAGTTTGCATTAACTCAGACACAGTGCAAGAAAAGAAAAGCAATTACTACTTAGAAAGAAGCAAAAGTCCAGAGAGCTGCAATTTTTATCCTGGATCTTCATCATTATTCACTAGAACAAGGAGGCTACTGGCCTCCTTGTGCAGAGCAAGATGGACGACAAGTGCCAAACATACCAGTCATTGGTTGGCAACCACCGCAGACAGGCTGGAGAGGTCTGAGGCTGTTGGACATGATGTGAATGGTTTGTGGGCCATAGGTCATACAACCTGAAGGCCTGCATCCATAAGTGACAATGCCCAGGGGTCGGCAGTTGTTGGGTACACAAGGGAATGGACGGAATCCACCAGATCCACAGCCTATGGGCTGGCAGTTGTTGACGAAAGAGCTCACTGGCCGGCAGCTGCTAGATACATAGCTCACAGGCCTATAGGATGCTGGGAGGCAGGCGCCAGAGATGAAGGAAGAAGCTGGAAGGAAGCCAGATCCTTGGCAGTGTCTGGGCCCACAGTATGCAGAGGAGCAGCAAGAGGTTTCATAGCTGCTGTTTTCACGGCTGGTTGGCTGGCCACTGGTAAGTTCTGCGAAGGTCTCTGGGCAGTTGTCCACGAACCAGGTATGATCTGGACAGCTGCTGGGTATGCAGAAGACCTCCCCGCAGCCCATGTTTGTAGAACAGGGGGCCATGGAAGAAGTGGCAGGGATATGGCAAGAATTTCGGAGTGATCCTGAGCTGCAGTTGCCAGAGCAGTTGTTGCGGGTAGCCATAGTAAAGTTGAGAGAGCGGTGGTCTAAGAGAAGATGCGAGCACCTCGGGTGTGATTCTGACATTCATTTGTCTTGTTCCTTTATATATTCTCAGAGACTGGCAGTTCTGTATACAGACTCATCTTCCTTGTTGTCTGAGGCCGCATCTGAACTCTATTATACCCAGGAAGTAGGGCTCCTACCTCCCATAAAACTGATGATTCCTGCAATGCCTTTCATCGATTGAGTATAGCTATAAATCAGAGTGTCTGGATTTTAATAGAGCCCCTGGTAAAGTTATCGAACCCAAACAGCCACTTCAGAAGGCTACAGACTCATTCCAGTTCTACCCACCAGCACACAAACATTTTTCTTAGAATTCTCTCTTGGAATTTTCTTTGAAATTCAAAGCAAACTACTTTCAGTAGTGTTAAATTATACACAGCTCACTGAAAAGTAATTCTATCCTTGTAAATTGGCAAAAAACAAAACAAAACAAAACAAAAAAACAACCCTACCAAACACGTTTGCAAAAGAAAGTAAAAAACAAAAACAAAAAAAAACCCTTACAACTTTTATGATCAAAAGAATTTTAAAAGCCACACTGTGAAAAACTCCCATGTATTTTGCTCTATTTCAATGTCTGAACATAAAATAGTTTCCAATGAAAATATGTTTACTCAGAAAATGAGTGCTTGCTTCATTAATTTCTATAAATGAATAAACAGACATTTGAGATTGTGCTCTGTCTGTGATAATTTAGAATATAGGTAATAAGATCAGTTCAATTAAAATGATGTATTCCAGTTTGAACAAGGGCAACTAAATAGAATTCCACAAAGGAAGCTGAAAAAAAATGGCATTTATCATGAGTCCAATGGACTTATATAATTCAGTGTTATTCATCTTACCAATGAAAACTATCTGTCTGGATAAACAGAAAAAAAAAACTCTTATGATGAACATGCCAGTGTTCATTTCCTACCTTACATCTGACCTCAATTTTCAAAGGAGACTCCATGCATTTGTGGGCATAAGTAAGAGCACTGGAATGGATGCAAACTTTCTTTAGGCTTGAGGACTTTGAAGGCCATTTAAAAACTTGTATGTCTCTATGTATTTGTTTCAAATGCATGAAAGTGGTCAGCTTCCGCTATCCTACTGCATTTTTTCAGACTGGCATATCCAGTAACTCCAGTAGCTATTTTAATGGGAATTTAAATTATCTGTCAAATCTCAATTCCATCCCCTTTGGCTAAAAATTCAATTTAAATCACAGCACTTTCTTCTATTTTAATGTTCAGTGATCATGGCCACACGCATCAAGTCTCCCACTGCCCAAGAGAGCATAAAATATGAAACAGTACATTGGTTTCTCTACAGCAATACAGGTCTCTTTTACCAGCAGGGATATGTATGAAGATAATGCCATATAGACTCTGAAGTCTTATGCCCATGTGCTAAATTTACCTCAGAATGTGAGGTAAGAGGTCATAACTCTTTGGTAGTTTGTGCCTGGTGTGCTTAAGGAACCTATCCCAGGACCTCATCACCAGATACTCTGGACACAGCGGCTAGAGTCTTCTTGTGCAACCTGGGACACATCTGTTGAGTAACATTAACAATAGGCACAGCCATATTTAGGTTAATGTTTATCAAATATATATTTAAATGCGCTTCGCGTGGACTTATCTCTAATAAAATCAAGAGCCTAGCCCCTGTGTCATGAGTGCATCACTGAGGCATATATACATGCTTGGGTTCTGTGTGTGTTCTATGCAGGCATAGCTGGGTTTTTTTTTCCTAAAGGGAAGTGTTATGGAATTATGAATAATTAGAACTTAGTCAGCACTTACTCCATGACAAACCTGGTGGCATGGACATGCATATGTCTGCTGTTAAGTCACCCTTATAATTTTTAAAGTTTTTTTCTTTTTAATTAATTTATTTTTTTATTAATTACAGTTTATTCACTTTGTATCCCAGGTGTAGTCCCTTCCTTGTCCCCTCCCAATCTCACCCTCCCTTCATCTTCTCCTCCTATGCCCCTTCCCCAGTCCACTGGTAGGGAGGTCCTCCTTCCCTTCTATCTGATCCTAGTCTATCAGTTCTCTTCAGGACTGGCTGCATTGTCTCCCTCTGTGGCCTGATAAGGCTGCACCCACCTCAGGGGGAGGTGATAAAGATCCAGCCACTGAGTTCATGTCAGAGATAGTCCCTGTTTCCCATACTAGAGAACCCACTAGTAATGGGAACACACCCTTACAATTTTAGAAGGCAACATTTTATTGTTTTAAGTATTCATATCTGAAATATAGAACAGAGTAAGAGACATAAAGAAAAGTATATAAACAAAAATTCCTCCTAGCTCCAAACATTTTTATTCCTACAATCTGATATAGCATAATACAGAAATGAATTTATGCTGTCAACTAATAACTACATATATTTGGAGATTATTTAGTTTATGTATCTCCCATAACTCGTCACTGTCAATATCACCTTTACACACAAAATACTACAGACTTTCAGAAGGTGATTTCTGCAGACTGAACGATGCTATTTCATAATGGCTATGTTATTATAAATACCAGCTACCTTAGCTGCAGGCTCCTTTAACTTACAGATAGACCATTTTACATCATCCTAGATTCCAATAAGTCCAAGACAAGGACAAGTCATGTAGTTCCCCAAATTAACCCATCTTGAGGCTATTTCCAACAAATCAGGGATGTTACCACTCCGACTTTACAAAGAATATTGTGAATATTTCTGTCTTGGATGAACAGTCCTCACCACATTCAACAGTGAAGGTATGCCAGAAAGTGACACACATTCATTGTTTCACCTAATTGTTAATTTAGAAAACATTTATTGTGAATTTCAGACACATATCAGAGTATGAGAGAAGGAGCAACACAAGGTAAAAACGATTCCAATCCCAAGTACACTTCATTGCTAGGCAAGCCACAACATATTTACTAAGTTCTATAGCGATGTGCAGAGAAGGAAAGCAGAATCCACTAAGCTTGACTGAAAGATGACACATTTCACTAAGTTCTATGGCTAGAAAGAAATGGCATAGGAATCTGGAAAATGAAAATAATTCAGAAAACACTGAAAGAAAATTGACAACATGATTCTTTGACTGGAAGGTTCCAATTCTGTCTCTAAATTCCGAATGTTTTGCTGGATACTTTTGTATCATTAGGTAATGAATTAATGTTTTTTTTCCTAAAAAAGTAACAACAAAGTGTTTTCAGAAAATGATGCTAATAGTAAAGAGAAATGTAGATTGGAAAGTAACCTATTATGTCTTTCCATTTCCAAGCCTCCAAGAACACACATTTCATCTGTCTTCTAATTCTGTAGTCTGTGCTGTCATTTACAATGTGTTTTTTGAATTCTTTATTGTCATCTGTATGTCCTAGCTCCACTGTTTTCTTTTTTTCTGAATATTGTGTTTAGAGTTATACTCTCAAGGTTAATTAAATCATGAAACCCTCCTCTAACCAACCACAATTTCCAGTTGTCCACAGAGAACAAGCCAGGCACTTGAACAATCCCACTCTGCTTTCCAGTGAGTTTCACAGACATTCTTAGTTTGCCTCAGCATGCTTACATCACATCACTTCTCTTTTCATGTCTTCTGCCAGAATGACATTCCAGTCCTGTCCTTGGGAATAACTACAATTTTATTGATATAGACTTTAAGTAATTTAATTTCTTTTTCATAATTACTTCTCAGAGCATTCCTGCCAAACTCAATGTCTCTAGTCATTAACTACATATAATTACCATCTCTTAACATCATGTCAACCCTCCCTTTCAAGCTGTATTGCTCAGCCCCCTGCTGCCTCTGTCTACCTGTTTGATTCTGTTGTACACACTCTCTTTATCTCCCAAGCAACACATATATACACAAAGACTGCAAGTACTTCATAAGCAAAACCTTTCCCATGTTATTTCCCAACTGTAATATAGGACTGCAGTGGCTATCACTTCCTGTGGCTGCCCTGTCATTATCATACACCAGACACATATTACTTAATTAATTCTCACCACATCCCTACTTGAGGAGGCGTGATCACTGTGGGAGAACTTAGTTTATCCTTAGTAAATGTTCCTAATTAATTGAAATCACAAAATATGGCAATTCTTTTCTTTACCGAATAAAATTCAACAATCTCTCTCATGTACTTTTTTAACCCTTTATTTATATATACTTGGAAAATTAATTTATTAAGAATATAAAGAACTTGAAA
>CM053753.1:99348443-99358730 GCA_028658305.1 Pachyuromys duprasi | reverse complement strand
CACCTTACACCCTCCAGAATAGCTAAGATCAAAAACTCTAGTGACAACGCATGTTGGAGAGGCTGTGGAGAAAGAGGAACCCTCCTCCATTGCTGGTGGGAATGCAAACTTGTACAACCACTCTGGAAATCAATTTGGCGCATTCTTAGACAATTAGGAATAGTGATTCCTCAATACCCAGCTATACCACTCTTAGGCATATATCCAAAAGATGTTCAAGTACACAACAAGGATATTTGCTCAACCATGTTTGTGGATGCTTTATTTGTAATAGCCAGAACCTGGAAACAACCCAGATGTCCCTCAGTCGAGGAATGGATACAGAAATTGTGGTACTTTTACACAATGGAATACTATTCAGCAATTAAAAATGTAGCTTACTTCTTTAAAGAGGCCTCAGAGCTTCCGTATATGGAAATCATTTTACGTACACTGGCCGAGTGTTGGGTTGCTTGGACCAAATCTCTATTCCTTCTCTTTGCAGTCTCTGAAGAGAAACCCACTCTCTGAGACATCAAGAAGGATTCTTTGAGGGCATCAAGACTTAGGGAGACAATTCTCAATAACTGCTTGGCGGAGTGCTATACTGAAACAAGCATAATATGACATCAACCATTTAACAACAATAGAGGACTTTCAAAGCAGGGAAGGATCACCTCCAAGGAGACAAATGACAGAACCCTCTCTGGAAAGATTGGCCGTGGAGTGATGTCTGAGTGCTGTAGTGACAGGGTTCTGAGTGCTCAGGGATGCTGGAGGAAGGTGAAGTGGTATGTAAATGTGAACCCGAGTGGCACTGAGCTTGTGGAGGAGGGGTGAAAACAAGTATCAGCAGTGAGGAAAATGGAGAGAAATATGGGACATTACATAAAAAAAATTATGGGCAAGGAATGCTCTCTTAAATTAAAACAAGCAAGTTATACAAGATTTATAAATATGGGCATGATAAAATTAAAGGTGCCTAATAATGAAAGATACTGTTTAAAAATCAAAACCAGAGAGAGGTGGTGGAGCAGGTGAGAACTTTGTTCTTGCAACCTGAATTTTCTGTAAACATTAAGCTTAAAATAGATCTTTATTAATGACATCAAATAACTGACAAAATAACACAAACAACTCCCTAAAGCAGTATTAAGAGAAAATATGGAGCATGAGCTCCACAAAATTACTTTCTTAACTATTTAATAACTACAAATTAAAAAAGCACAAATGTCTTCATGAGAAAAGTAAATAATGTGAGCACATAATTACTAATAAAAAATACAACTGCCTGTAAAGAATTTACTATGTGAGACCTCGGTAGTAATAATTCATTATGAACACAAGGTATTCTCCTTAGCACCTATTTGTCAAACATATTTACAATAAAGTTCAAAAAGTTAGTAAAAGTGTTACCTTTGGCATGCCAGTAAAGGTTTCAGAAGACTCCATGACAACCACGTTTGTTTCTGTCTGCCATCTTGAAACTCATTTTCACTCCTATCAATTTGAATCCTTTATAGACTCTGATTTTTGGTGATTGTATTAAATCTACATAATTTCCATAACAAATGTAAGCATCAATATGTTTCTAAACATTTTTTTCATTTTACTTTCATTATAATGACATCTTTTGGGTTTTTCATAAAATTTCTATCAACTCTCTTATAAATGGTTGGTATGCTCTATGTAGCTTGCTAAATGCAAATGGATGTCATCTTCCCAGCAGACGCTTCATGACCAGGATCCTCTCCTGGTTTAATTAAGTAAATTTTCACCTCTAGTATGGGAAGAAATGCTCTAAGATATCTAATGCTGTGTTTGTCCCTAACCCTCAGAATTGCATGTTTATGCTAGAACTTCTAATTACTTGGCTTGCATAAGTCACTGTTCCTAGATTGCTTCAAAGTGAATCAGAATTTGGTTGAGACCCTACCCAAATACGTATGCCTGTGATCTCATAGCCAGTGTCATTATTTTGTGCTTACTATACTCTGGCTTTGTCTCTGTGCATTAGCATAATCTCACCAACAGCTGTGACTTCGTATCACCAAGCCAGGCCACTGACAGACAGAGAACAGAGCCTTCCATGTCCCATTTGTATCTTATGCCTTATGGCATAGAAAAAGCACTATATGATACTACCATTACCGACTTTCATTCTGAGGTATCTCATATTAAAGAAAATTATAAGAAGTCATTTGCTGTATTTTTAAAGTATATAATTTCTGAATTTACATTTTGATGTTTAATATAAAAATATGGTAAATGCAAACATGTGGCATAAACTTTGTCTCTGCAACCAGGAAGAAAAGGTGGCTGAGATAAGGGTTCAAATGCAACCTAGTTACACAGTGAGGCCCTATGTTAAATTAGTAAATAAAGGTAAAATGATGTTAAATTTCTTTCATTTGAGAAATAACAATCATGAATCAATAATTGTTTCTTTGAGGATACTTTGAGTACAGAATTCTTTAAGTACAGAATTCTTTCTTTCAAGAAATAATTATGATGCAAACAATATAATTTTCAGAATTGCAACTTTATATAGTGGACTATTTCTCATACAATGTAACAACTGAGAATGGGAGGTTGTAAGCTGTGCCAGTTGGAGTCTGTTCTTTCTTATCAGTGTGTCTTTGCTCTCTGTTCTTTATTTTAATCAATTTCACTCAGATTTGGTAACACAAAAGATCTCTGTCCTGTTTTATAAAAGGAATGAGTGCAGTATGAATGCTGAGTAACTCCAAGCAATTTTTTCTACTGAATGATGAGAAGAAACATTCAAACTGTTTCTTAATGGTCATAAGTGATCTTGAGTATTATTTCTAAATAAGAACAGTTATGCTTACCCAAGTCAATCTGTCAGTTAACCCTCTTATAGAGTAAGTGGTCTTCATAGACTAAAATCATGTGGACTTTTTATGCCTGCCCCAGCTCTGAATAATGACATGGAGTCATATTTATCTATAATAGCTTTAGAACATAGCTTACTCATGTTCCCAAGTAACTTTTATAACCTATATTAATCCATTTATATTAATCTATGTTCTGCTGTGTGGCTCTTTGCCTCTTCTCAGTTTCATAAGTCTGACTTCCTCTGTGTCTTGTAGGTAAATCCCTTTGTATGCCTTCTTTTTTTCCCAAGTGCCTATCTCTAATAGGAAGTCCTGCATCTCTCTCCTGCCTGTGCTATGGGCCATTGAGCTTTGTATTCCACCAACCAGAGGGTTAGGGAAGTGTATGTTTACAGAACATTGAGATAGGTGATGCTTAACAATGCCAGAGTCTGGTCTGTACTCAGATCATTGTTGGTACAGAAATCAGCACTTGAATAACGTAAGGGCAATCTTCACACGGTGCATAAAAAGCGTACCCCAACGATGGATGGAGATGCTTCCTAAGAATTCAGAAAGATTGTTTATTAAACAGTGTGAACAGGCAGAAAACTCAGTAAAGTCCTCAGCTTTTGGTTCTGTAGAGGGAATGATGAGGACAGTAGCTATTCAGTTAATTTGAAAGCTAGAATCACGGTCTCCATTTCTTTTGTTCCAGTCCACTCTATTAGTGGGAATATGTTATTGCTTTGCTTCCTACATGAATCTGGATACCCTAAATACACACTGGATACCCTGTATTCAGGCCAGCTCCATAGAGGTGATCTAAATTTTATGATAGACACATGTAAGGCTAATTGGGTGTATTTTATCTCTCATGTACAAACTACCTATATGGTAGCCTCAATGAGGATATCATTGGAAAACTGACAAAACTATTGGATTCTAGAGTTCAAATCCATTTCCTTTCATAGACATACCTTCTGCAACCTGACATTGTTTTTAAAGAATGAAGACAATAGCAGTACTTTAAACCTACGATTTCTTTCCATTTCAAATTGCTCAAAATCCAAATAGTAAGAACCCTAGTTGTTTTATTGGTGTTTATTGGTATAGATCAACAGTAAATTAATGGGAGATGCTAAGCACTCAAGAATATCCATTTCATACAGATGATTTTATGAAATACAGCCAGAATATGCTCATTATAAACAGAGTTTGTGGTATATAGTAAATCACATGAGAACCCTCCATTCTATGATATCTTTTTTCTGCTATGGTTATCACATATGCTAAGTGAATTGAACATGGAATTGGAAAGTAGTCACACAATATAAGCATGTCCTTATGTTTCTGAGCCTAACGTTATAAGAAGAAAAATAGATGATGAAAAGGTATATGAAGAAATTGCAAATAAAATAATTCTTCAAACACTGGTCCTCCAAAATCAGATTTTGCCATTTACTTTTCTGATGATGCCTGAAAATAAGAATCTGGAAGGAAAAGGGGGAAAAAATAGAAAACAGAGTTTGGTACATGCAGTCTTTCTTTCCAGGCAAAGGCATTATCCTAAGGTAGTGAACCATGAGATTTTACACTCTACAGTATGTAGAGAAAAGAGCACTTATGGATGGGTACACTCAACTGTGAGTAACAGTTATGAATAAAACACATTTTAAAATGGGGATTCAAACTAAAGTCATTTTTGAGATAACTTTTTAAAACTGTAGAATGTAAAAAAAAAAAAAGAAGTGCATCTAACCCTGTGCATATTTGACATTAACAGTCTATGAAAAATAAAATAAATAAATACAAACTCTCAAAGGAAGAACTTCAACTGGGAATACCAGATCTCTTGATTTCCACCTTGGAACACAGGACATATATTATTACCACCAGCCAAAAGGATCACAGAAAAATAATGATAGGGGCTGAGAGAGGTAGAAGAAAATTGGACCAAAGATGAAGGACCAATACCAAATGGAAGTGAAATGACAAAATTAAAAGAGGGAGAAAAAGGAAGAAGAAGGAGAAGGGAGGGAGATAGGGAGAGAGAGAAAGTGCAAAAGCAAGGAATGAAGGCTATCTTCCAGAAACACCTCTTGTCCCATACATGAAATATTAATTTGAAGACTTACAACCTGAACAATAAAATTAAATTAAACAAAGAATAAAGGAGGCCATCAACTGTAAACTCATAAATGCTGTCCTACCTTGGGGTCTCCTTGCTAAGGTGGGTCACATCTAACACTCAGATTTTCATCTCCTAGAAAACTTACTAATGTGTTTGGTGAAGATTATCTCGGTACTACATAAAGGCAATGACTATGGTAACATTTTGAATAATTGTGACTGTGCCCATATGTTTATAGATATGTATAGACACCATAAAGAGTGGGGAACCAATTCCTTTTTATCTTATAATCATGATTCTTAAGCCTATGTGTAAAAAAGAATTTCCCCTGCATCCCACCCCCCCAGCCGCTGCCTGCCTCAGAATAGGTACAGGACACACCCAGATACCAAATTCCCAGCACAAAGATTTATTATCCTGGAGGGGCAACCAGAGGTGGGGAGGGGTGCTGCAAAGGCAGGCAGCAAACAGCAAGCAGGCAGCAAGCAAGCAGGTAGGTTTTTTTGTTTGTTTGTTTTTGCAAGGGTGGGTTTTTAAGGAGCATAACAGGAATCTGTGCGAAGGTGTGTTGGTAAATCTTGATTTGACATGTGAGTCAAATAATGATTTCTGGACCTTGGTGTTTTGCTTTAGGGGTATAAACTAATGGTTTTGAACAAGGGAGAGGGAAAGGGATAAAAAGGCAAAGCTCATCAGGCCTGTGTTTGCCATGCTAGGCCTATTAGAGCCCTTTGCCATGAACGCATGCTCAGGGGAAATGTTTATCTCTTCTTTGTCTGTTTAACACTTGGTTAGAAAAACCACACATATCATATTTACATGGATGAAATTCTTGGAAATTAAAACAGAACTCAGCGAGGACATCTTTTCCCTCTTGTTTTTAATCTCTTAGAATCGTAGGTACCACATATTTTAAGCATAACTGCAATTAGCCTGAGGCATAGAACGTCACCATTCCTCATTGCTGTCAGGTGAAATATAGAAGTGTTATAAAATATTAATAGAAACATAACATGAAGCTCAAGTATGCTAGTGATTGACATGACATCACTATTGGACAGAAACCTTTATACATTTCACAGAAACAATATCTGTTCATTCCAAAGTAAGAAGGGTCTCATTAGCAAAAAAAAAAAAAAAAAAGAAAAGAAAAAAGAAAGAAGAAAGAAGAAAATCCCTCATTCACCTTACTTTGAAGCCCAGTGCTGCCAGCTTCAACCAGGCCCTGCAGTGGGAGGGCCATGCACACTTCCCAGAGCATCACAGAAATTGTGAATCAGTGTGATGAAGGTGTCCCCACGCACAAAAGCAGCTCAAATCTATCTTCTCCAAGGTAGGTTCAAAGCCCAATGTTTTTTTCTTTCTCTTCCAGTGTAGGTCCACATCATCTGCTAATCAAATTTTGTCTTAAATTGGGAAGCTCTCTTGCTTCAAGCGACTGCCAAACAATACATTAGGAAACCGACACCCATCACCCATTTTCCAGGTTCCAGAACTCTGTGTATGGAAATGTGTCACTATTACCTATGTAAGAAATTTTAGGAATACCAGGGCAGCCTGTTCTACTGTGGACCACTGAAGGCAGGGAGTCCTCTGAGTCAACACCAAGCCACACTGTGAGTACTTGATCTCATGGCCAGCCTCATGCCTTCATTCCTGGGAAAGAAACAAAAAAGTCCGTGAAGCAAATCCTTCAGGAGGATGTGGTCAAAAGATAAAAGCAGCAATTTGGTCCAAGTGCACATTTTCTGTATAAATGTTAAAAAGCCACCTGGGTGTAGCTGAATGGTGGCCTGAGAGGAAGATGCATTTGTGGGGTTTGGAGGCTGTATGGTTTGCTCAGTGAGCCAAACTAAATAAATGGCTGGTGACAGAGAGGGCAATGTCTGATATCACAGAGTGACTCTGATTGGCCCAAAGAGACCATTCTCCAGCGCTGGTTTGTACTAAGTAGTTGTGGGACACCCAGGAGTGGGACACCTTTTCTCTCGAAGTCTCAGTTCCCCACCTATAAAACGAGGAGGCTGATCTTAATGAGCACGTAAACCTGTCCAATGTGAGGACTGGCTCATTCTGGCACAGTGTGTTGAGACCATTTATGATGTTTAACTATGCCTTCCTTCTGTGCGTTCCTCCTTTCCCAAAGTGCGTATCATGATACACCCAAGCCTAGTCAATGTCTTTTAATGATACAGGTACATTTTCATTTCCTGTCACAAATAAACTATTAAATTGTGAGTGACGCATATAGTTCTGTTACACCCTAATTACTCAACTGCCAATGGCTGGCAGGGGAAGCTTTATGCCTAAGTTATAGACTTGCTTAGGACATCGTGTTTGAGCTTCTGTGAATTTGTTTCAGGGCTAGACAAACAAAGGAAGTGCCGTGAGAAGCACTATTATCTGCCGTTCCGACTGGAGCTAATTTCCTGAAGAAGCTGCAAATTGCAACCATTTCAATGTAGAGACTCCACCCGCTTGTAAAGCACAAGTGCCCAAGTACAGTAGTAAAACCTGCCTGGGCCCCCAGGCCACATCGTTAAAGTGTTTCTCTAGACACAAGCCCCTGTCTGCGGATTGGATTTCACAACCGAAAACACTAAATGCTGTAATAAGGTAATACCAAGGTACATGCTAACAACAGCCATTTAATCTCTGCAACTTATTACACTAGTAAAAGAGTAGAATAAAACTTCCTGATGCTGCTTCGCCAGCAGCTTGCTAACTGGATTTGGGTTGTGTTGTGATCCGGACTATTCTCAATAGTGGTTGAGAAAGATTATGAAGTTATATATTCCTTCTTGGGGCAGGGGGAGCACTAGAGATAGCTTCTACTTATTTTTAAAGTGCTAAAATAAAAGACAAAACATAAAGAAAGGACGAGAACATTGGTACATCACTCTCAGAAACCCGAGGCACTCTGTGAATAAGGAAGTTTATGGTAGCTAGGAGCCAGAATACAAATGATCAAAGGGGCAGATAGGAAATCATAGGAGGACTTTGGGAACAGATTGTTTTTAAACACTGTAGTCTTTTATGGGCTAAGAAGAAACAACACTGGGAGCTTTTCTTCAGTTTCACAAATGGCTGTGTGAATTTGTGTTGATAAATCATTTGGAAGAGTGATATTGCAATATAAGGCGAGAGAATGTAGTTTTCTCTTCTACATTCTCTTTCCTTTCCTCTCTCCTTACGAGAAGAGAACAAAAACAAAACAGAAACAAACAAACAAAAAAGAAAACATTGAGTGGGAGCTATTCCCGTCTCCTCTGCCGTGCCCTGGAAGGCGCTCGCAGAGAAAGAAGGCAGTTTTTAGATTCTTAGCCAGAGCCCACCAAAGCCTATTCCAGAATGACAGAGTTCAAATGAAGAAACCATAGCTTCATGTCCATCACATTGTATGCTGTACACTTATCATTCATTTTAGACTTTGCCTATGAAATCATAAGCACAACAGTATTATTCTTAAAGAAGAAAATGGTTCTATGTAACTATAATAAGATTCATGTTGTGGGTCAACCCTGTATCGATACGTCTGGATAGAAATTTGTAGGTGAGTCTTAGGATATTATTCATGATAATCCCTTGTTGATAAATAATAGCACCATTTCAGTGAAAAGCATCATGTTTTCAATGCAAGACTAGTCTATTACTAAAAACAAACAAACAAACAAATAAAATGTAGACAACAAATCAGAGAAGTGTAACCAGTCAGCTAGCAAAACTTCTGCGTCATAACCTCCCCTGTATTTCTCTCCAATGTCTCAAACATTTGCTGTTACAGTAACAGGTCTGAATTTATTTGTTAGGGTTGGATGTTGTTCCGAAGTAAAATATATTCTTTCCTTATTGAGGTTAGAATGACTGAAAACTAAGACAAGAGTAAGCCAAGTAAACTGCTTGCTTATTCTATGAAAATGTCTACTCTTAGAAACAGGTGCTTCTCTCTACCGGGAAGAGCTACTCCTGTTATTAACTTCCAAAACAAACATATTGAATTATTTCTGCAGACTGTGAAATTCCAACATCTAAGACGATGGTATTAAGGGATAGAGGGCTAGGGAGAGATCTATGTCATGATAAAGGAGCTCAGTTGCATGGAATTAGTAATGAGTATTAAAGAATTTGTTTTTCCCTCAGAAGAACTCAGAAGTTTGCAATCATGAGATGGTGATCAGAATGTTCTGCCAGCACCCCCAGCTTCCACATTCCAGCCTTCAGAACTGAGAATAATCATTCCCTCTTGTTTACAATTGTCTTAATCTTGGTGGTTTTGCCATAGTGTGTCAGTGGAGTATGTGTATGTGTGTGTGTAAGAGAGAGGAGAGTAGGGGAAAGAGACAGAGAGACAGAAAGAATGGCTGACTGCATTCCCACCAAACCTTGCAACTCTGTCTCTTGTACAAGTCCTTAGATACCCAAGTTCCTCTACCATAAACAGGAAAAAACAAAAATGCATCTGTTTACTTTTGCCTCTAACATTCAATAATGCAGATTAATGTGTTAAGAATTTCATTATATTTTATGACTAAATATTTGGAAGCAGATATAAATTAATAAAAAATATTTAACCTTAACGTTTTGTTTTCAGATAGATACAAATGAAGTAAAAAAAAAAGTCTAGAATGATTTAACTAGTCTCTCTGTGGTTAGTTTCTTTGACTGTATAAACTGGACAAGAGGTTTTTCCTGGGTTCATGATGGACTCTGAGTGGGAGGATGATGATGAGAAAATAAAATGTTAAGTACTGGAGTCAGAAGGTCTGCTAAGGCTGATGGCCCAAGGCAGCACGTTTGTTAGTATCACAGTCCCTTAGACACCCTCAAAGGGGGAAACAGAAAACAGGACGATTAAAGACATCAGACATCAGGAGGATGGGGAGCTCTGAGCAGCTCTAGCTCCTCTTCTGCAGGGTCAACGGTGGTTCTGTGAGCAGAGTTTCCCTCTCAGTGTCTGCAATCTTTTTATATTTATAACCATAAACATACATATTTATTCAGCATTACATATATATATATATAATGTTGTGTCAAGATTTTTATATTATTAGCTACATTTTTATGTTTTTTAATGTAATTTATTTATTTTTATATTAATCACAGGGTATGTATTTTGCATCCCATGCGTAGCCCCTCCCCCACTCCCTCCCACTCTCCCCCTCCCTCCCTCATCTCCTCCCCGCCCCCCCCCGCCCCCGTCAAGCTCCAGGCTCCAGCCTGGAGCACCTGGAGTCCTTGTGTCACTCCACTTCTGGCCTCAACCGGCATGACCCATGTCATGGAACATAGCTCGGTGCTCTTTGTTCCATCCACAGGCCCCTCAAGGACCTTTGTCCC
>CM053753.1:99298069-99341249 GCA_028658305.1 Pachyuromys duprasi | reverse complement strand
CTCTCTATAGCTCTTCAACATAGTTCTGGAAGTCCTTGCTAGAGCAATAAGACAATTGACAGAGATCAAGGGGATACAAATCGGAAAGGAAGAGGTCAAAGTATCACTATTTGCAGACGATATATAGTATACCTGAGTGACCCAAAAAATTCTACCAGGGAACTCCTACAGCTGATAAACACCTTCAGCAAAGTAGCTGGATACAAAATTAACTCAAAAACAAAACAAAACAAAACAACAATAACAACAACAACAAAAAATAAAACAGTAGCCTTCCTGTAGACAAAAGGGCTGAGAAAGAAATTAGGAAAACAACGCCCTTCACAATTGCCACAAAAGACATAAAGTACCTTGGTGTGACCCTAACCAAGGAAGTCAAAGACTTGTATGAAAAAAATTTCAAGTCTCTGAAGAAAGAATTAGAAGAAGATATCAGAAGATGGAAAGATCTCTCATGTACATGGCTTGGCAGGATTAACATAGTAAAAACGGCCATCTTACCAAAAGCAATCTACACATTCAATGCAATTCCCATCAAATTACCAACACAATTCTTACAGAACTTAGGTTTTGAGCACAATGGATTTGGTGCACTTTATTATGAAATCAGCACAACAGAGAAAACTCTGCTGGATCTAAAAGGTCTCATTTTGAGTTACTGTCTAGCTGTGATAACTAGGAAAGGCCATTTCATTTCAGTTAATTTTTCTCACCTTTTAAATGATAATTTAGCTATTTTGGGTTTGACATAAATGTGATAATTGGTCTAAGGAAGCATTTTAAGAAGTATTTCGCATATAACAAGGTCCTTATAATTAAATTTTAGTCTTGGTAGAGGCAAGAATCTCGTGTAGAATAAACAATTTCTGACTAGGGTCAGCAGTGGATCCCAATAACCAGAAAGCTTGATTTTCTTGGATCCATAGAGCTATTTCATCATTCAGTCCTGAAACATATTTAAAAAGTTGTTTTACCCCAAACAAAACTAGCCATTTCTACTCATAACAAATGCAGAGGGCTCCTCCACTAAGTTTATTGTTGATCAAGCCAGGAATGTGAATATTACTAAGTACAGATATCCCAGAGTACCTCAGGGTGCATTCACCCTAAGTATAGTTCACTCTAGTCAAAAATATAGCGGCGGGTCCCAGAAAAGATAGCATATGCTTACAAAGCCACTTGGGGCATTGGGTGTTAGCATGACCTTCAATTTCAAGATACTCTTATATTCAACTATATATCTCAAAATGTCTAGACATTTTATGTTTCTGTTGGTCAAGGTTTGACTTCTGCCCAGTTTCTTTAGGGATATAGTCACATGGATGTCTCGTACTTCATACCTCTTAGGTAGTGAATGTATTAAAGAGACTGAATCTTTCTGAAATTGAGATATTTAGGCCCAGAAAATAATTGAGCAGTTTATTAAGTCATTACTTCCTTGAAGCCAAACAGCAGATGATTTACAGCTCCATTGTGCCAAAAATGAGCACTCTTTTTTTCCTAATTTTTAATGTTATGTCATCAGTTTTTGTATATTAACTAAAATTTTAAACATTTTTGATTACTTTTTATTTAGGTCTTGGCCTAAAGAGATGCCAGCAAAATGTCTTAATTTGACCAAGACACTTATCAAGTTTATCCTGCACTTTTTAAAAAATGTATCTATTCTTTGTGAATTTCAGATTATGCACCCAGTCTCACTCCCCTCCCTGTCACTTCTTATCTGCCCTCTGTCCTTATAACTTTCCCCCCTCAAAGAAAATAAAAACCAAACCAAAACAAGAAACAACCCCCTACCCCTTCCCTCCAAAAACTCAAAATCTCATTCCGGAAGCTTTGGTGTGTCACAGTGCTGCCCACAGTCCACACGACTTTACTATCAAATGTTCATCAGAATGAGTCATTGGTCTGGTTCAAGACCTCTGGCTTCTGCTATACAATAAATATTGGATCCTCACCATGACTCCTCTCAGATATCTTGTTTTTGACGTGTGTCATGGAGGTCTTGTAGCTTTGGATCTACAGAAATGGCCCCTTCACAAACTCCAGCAATTTATGAATGGGGTGGATGTTGGGATGGGCCAGCGCAAAACCTTGAATCTAGGCTTAGGTGGGAGCTGAATTGGTCAGCCCATCAACTCTCCACACCCACACCACCACGGAAAGCTCTCCAGCACTCTCCCAGCTAGCTCACCCAATTCCAAAGCTGGCAAAGAGCAGAGCCTGTTTCCTACTTTCATGCCCTCTGGCTCACCTGCTTCAACACCACCAGGGCCAGCTTTTCTGTGGTGCCGAGGCGACGTGCAGGGTCCACTCTTCTGAGTGTGGCAGCTCGTGAGGAACAGGGACAGCTCTCCAGCCTGCTGCAGGTGGGGAGGGGATGCCATCTCCCCCTCCACCATGCCACTGCAGACAGATAAGGGGAAGCACCAGCTCTTAGGACTGGCTTACCCAGAGCACTGCCACGAGGGTCAGCTCAACAGTGCTGGCCAAGTGAGGTACATCTCCTGCACTCTTAGTGTCCTGTCCCATGGACTCTATTAGGATAAAAATAGTGTAAAAACTCCAATCTAGGTTCCATTGGAAATTTTCTCATTTTTTGTAAATTTGTGCTTCACTGGTTCACCAGAGATAGTTTCCCAGAGTGAAGGCATCCCCCTTAAAGACCAAAGATGGAAGGTATGTGCATGTGAACACATGTATCACATGTATGCATGTTCAAATGTATATGGACTCATGTGTGCATGTGTGTGCTCATTTGAGTAGAGACGCAAACAGGCTGGCTTGTCATCTTAGATTGTTCTCTACTTTATTAATGCATTCGGCATCTCTTGCTGAGCCCAGACCTCATGTACTCAGGCTAGTCTCCTAGCCATCATGCCAGGGAAATTTTTACCTCTTTCTGTGGTGCTGGGATTATAGGCAGCCACCGACTCAGCATGGCTCTTGTGTGGTGTTTGGAGATCTAAGTTCTGGTCCTCACATTGGCATAGCAAGTGCTTTCTTCCCTGACCCATGTGTCCAGTCCTTTATCTAGCATTTTAAGATACTGAATTTAATTTTCCCAAGTCTCTGTAAATGCAGACAATGCTGTAAAACTTGGCACACATCCCTTGTAACTCATGAGCACACAGGTATTCTATTACCATCGATATACACCTTTACCCCAACACACCAGTGTGTACCTCCTGACCCGAGCAGAAACTCCTACTGAGAAGTAAAAACCATAAGCCTTTGATGTTTGGTAATATATACAGGAAAAATATTTTCCTAGTCATTACTTCCTCCATTTTATCAATGACTTTGAGTTGCAAAGGTCAGATCATAATCGCTGATAAATTGTGATAGAATGTAGGTTAGTCAATTTTCACATGGACATGAATAGATGTTGGAAATACTATGTTTTCTCATGTGCTTATTGCCCTAGGAAACATAGTGATGGAAAATGACCTGACCATTTTGTTGTTATTGCTCTTTAAAGGTCAGGAACCCTTTCATATAGAATTAATGTTTCCTTTTTTGACACTAGCTAATGCATTCCAGAGTGACTTTAAAAAGTGAATATAGTGTGAAATACTTCAGTTGAAAAAAATAGTAATAGAAATGTGAGTACATTCAAGGTTTGTCAATTATCTCTATGATTCTATTTATTTTATGTTTGCACATATGTGTATGTGATATGTTTGTGTATGTATGTTTACATATGTACAGGCTCCTGTAGGCAGTGTTTGCTTATGCACATATGTGTGCATATCTGTAGAGACCCAAAGTTGGTGTTCAGTTTCTTCTTTGATAACTCCCCACTTTACTTGTTCAGGGAGTCTCCCTGAACCAAGCTAGCTGGCTTTCCCAGGGAAATCCCCTGTCTTTACCTCCTAAGCGCTAAGATTACAGGCATCCTCTGTGCCTGCCTGGCTGCTTTGTGCAGGCTCAGGCAGCCTCTGTGCCTGCCTGGCTGCTTTGTGCGGGCTCTGGCAGTCAGTGCTCTGGCCCTCAAGCTTGTACAGAAGGAGTTTTATCCACCACTCTCAGTCCAGTGTGCTATTTTAAACAAATTTGTAACACTTTTAAATTTTAATTTAATTTTACATTAGTCTCCACTAAAAAAGCTGTCATATTATCCTCAGAAGACATGGCTAGAATGAAATGGTATGTTTTTTGTTCTCCAACATGCAAATCTTGCTATCCTGTTGAATAGGGTACATAAATGTAGTATGCAAGAGACACTGACAGAGCTATGTAATCATGCACTTTAGACTCCAAGGTATAAGAGATAAATACTTTTTCTAGAAAACAACTGGAGAAAACAACACACAAAAACTACTTATAGCAGAGACTTTATCAAAGTTCAGTAGGGTAGTTATTGAGTTCTAACTACTTCCTACCATAATAAAATGGTAACTTACTCTATTGTTGTCTATGATAAAACTTATATATGCATGTATGTGTGTGAATTATGTTTATATAAAGGCCTACAGGAAAGTTGGGCTCAAGCTTCTGTGCTGAATCCTATGTCATTCTCATTACTCTTTGCCTAGTGGTTTGTACTAGTATTGTCTGGGGATCCTTCTTTTTCAGTTTGAGCCTGGCATATCAACCTGTTGATTCCTTACTAGTTGAGAGGTGTGAGATGAAATCTGTCTTTTTCTTTAATATCCGAAAAATTCCTTCCTTGCTCATGAGTTGCTGCAGCTAACCGTTTGGTCATCTCAGCCGTACCTTATGGTTCAAGAGACCCTGCTGGGGTCAGTGTTCATTTGGTTTCATACAGAGGAAGAAATAGCAATAGTCCCTGTGCTGGAAAAGACCTCTTGTCCCTTGGAACTGAAAATAATTTTGATGTGATTCTAACTCATATGATTTGAATATTATTATCAAACCCTATGTAGATAATATGATTGCCATGAAAACACAGCCTAAGTATTTTTACTGCACATAGAAAAGCTATGGTCAAAGCCATATCTTGTTAACAAAGGTTGATAAACCAAGAGGTGTGCCTTGTTTTCTGGAAAAATAAATCATGTTATTTCCCCATTCCTTTTCCTCCTATTGCCAGCAATCTCTCCCTCTAATTAAAGGTGTTTCCACCCCACAAAAGCCATAAAGCAAAACCCTGTGGCATATTAACCTACTTTCGAGGGTTACTGCCCTCTTTAGGAAGGCTCAGTTCAAGGATACAGTGTTCTTTTTTTTTTTTTTTCCTACTGTCCTAATTGCTTCACATCCCCCACTGTAAATACCCTACTGCCTCACAAGCTGACTGCAGATACAGAGCACAAGAAACCCAGATAACCTTTATACTATCCTGGTTTTCCATTCGAGATCTAGTCTGTTTTTATGCAGTGACTAAATAACTGAAGCTGCTGCTGCTTCTAATCATCTGGTGATTATCAATGTGGCAGTAAGTTTTATTCTCTTCAAAATTGCTAGAGAAAATTATGTTCAGCTTTAGACATCTGAGTTTCTTGAATGTGCTTGCAATCCTACTTTTATGTCTCATTGAGAAAAAACTGGTCTGCTCAGGGCACTAATCACATTCTGTTGGGCATTTTTTGCTTAGTGAACTTGGAGCTTTGTGGCATACTGTGCACTCATTTCATGCAGTCATTTGTTCATCGGCTGATTTGTGTGTTTGTGTCTATGTGTGCGCATGTGTGTGTTGATATCTCTTTTTAATTCTACCTCATGCAGCCTGCACTGACTTGGGTTTCACACACCTAACTGTGTCTACCTTTTCTCTTCACAATTAAGCAGATGGTGTGTTAAAATTAGTGTGAGATTCCAAGTACTGTCCTTTTCTAATACTGTGTTAAATCGGATTTTTCTATCACCTTAGAAACAAGATAATGAATTCATTGCAAAGCCTTTTGGTAGTATTGCCAAGATTCAAGAAGCTTTAATTTGTCAAGTTGCTCTGTGACAAAGCTTTGAATCTTGTGGATGGATCCTAGTGGATTTGCCCACCGATAGTATCTGTGTGTTTTCATGCTCACAGCTGATATGCTGATAGTTTGATGCTAAAAAGACCTGTGATCAGACTAACTAGTTAACTTTCTAAACTAAAGAAGTTCACATAACCTGTTCAGTAACATTATATTGAGAACTAAGAAATACCTCTTCGTTTATTTCCACCAGCTGGGCTCTATCCAATGTTAATCAGAATTCATTAGCTTAGATCCTTGGATCCACATTAGCTAAAATCCACACAAAAGTATTTCTATCCACATAATGAGAAAGAGCAAGAAAGACAAATAGACAGACAGACCTTGGGTATTAAATACACCTTCAATTCTCATTGAGGTTAGCCTTGGTCTCTACAGTGGTGCTGTCAGAATTTAGCTCTATAATCTGCAAGTCAGTTCCTTGGTGGTCCATGGTTGACAGAGATTGTAATCTCTTTTTAAGGAATATCACAAAGATTGTACATAATCCTTGAAAATTCCCTGACCTTTGTTCCCTAATAGTAAGTGCTGTTATTACCAGGTCCACACAGAGAATGTGTTTTCTGTCTCTGCTGCATCTACCCTCTCCTTGCTAGTTTCAGTGTTACAGGGAAGAACACGACCCCTCCCTTCATGTCAAGGAGACAGAGTAAAGGATACAATCTCATTCCAAGGAGATATCACAGCTGTTCAGTAGGTGGCAGCCTTTTTTCTAGAGTTAGGACTAATAAATACTAATAATTAAGACACCTGTGTTATTGAGTGTAAATCAAGGCATGGATGTTAGGAGGTAGACATAAGTTCATCTATTAGTTGACTCTGACAGCACTGATAATTCTCTTGTTTGAGGATTCTACTTAAGAATTATGAAAGTCTACATGGTATTTCAATAAAATTATAAGCAAATACTTGAAGTATATTTGTTCTGTGTTTGGGAAATAAAGAATTGTTCCTACATTATTTTTCCTGTATCACTAGAAATATTAGGAAAGATTTACTTGGAAGAAGGATGAAGACAAATAGCAGGAGAGACAGAACTCAACATAGTCAAGGTAGAAGATATACTTGAAAAAATATCATTATCAAACTCACCTCTTCAAACAATGAATTTACATTAATGAAGTGTTTAAATAAAATCTGCAACAAGTATATGAAATGCAGGTTACTTCATCATAGTGTTTTCTTTTCACACCTGCCTTTATTTTTCCCTTTCTGATCATGTGAACTGTACATTGCTATGAAACCAGTAGGTCTTGAGAAAGAATTCCACTTGGGACAGCAGACCATATGTGATCAAACTCTTTCCTATTGTGGGAGGAAACAGCTTTTTTTCCTATTAGCAAGTCTCTACACTGATAAGCAAATCTTGTATCTTTATGTCATTTCTAAGACTCATCATGTTGTATTCATAACTATACAGTAAATTGCACTAGGAAACCTTATGTTATTTCTCACATATTTAGTAGACTTAATTATTTTTAATTAAGGAATAATAGAGGACATGCATTTTATCAGTTTATATTTGGTCTTTCTTGCACTCTGAAGCAGTTTTTCTTTTTTAGATATATAGACATATATATTACATATTAACAATTTAGCACACTGCTTTTAATAAGAACACTGAAGAATTAGGTTTATTAAACCTTTAAAATTCAGGAGGCATTATAATTGTTTTCAGTTAGGACACTTAAAACAATTAATCAGAGGTATCCCTGTCTGGACCATGGAACTGTTTGGGAGGAAAGGCTAGCTTAATTAGTGAGAAGACTCACTCCTGTGTATTTAATAGGTGAGTAAAGAAATCCCTGGAGGAGTTAGGGCATAGCTTAGTCACCAAACTGGTTGCACTGAGTTTGATCCCCAAGAACTACTCACACATTGGCATGGGATTTTATCTTACCAACAATGTACTTCTTCTTAAGGGAAATTCCGTTTTTCTCGATGTTGATTTCCATGTTTCACTGGGATCCTTAAGTGGTGGATACTGAGATGTACACTCCCTGCCTCCTTTGATCAGGAGGAGGTTGTGTGCTGTGTGTCTGTGTGTCTGTCAGAGAATGTGAGCATGCACACTGGTCCTTCTTCATCCTTATCAGTGCATCTGGTCCTCCCAGAAACATTAGGAAGGTTCAGTAAATAATCAAGGATATGCTGTTAAACATTGTTTTAGAAAACAGAGACAGGCATTCTGCAGAAGTCATTCAAATGTCTCCAAGTGATTTAGAAATAAACAGACTGCAGATGTGTTATTAAAGTTGATTTTGACGAGTTCTAACCATTCTCTCCTCTTTTCTTCTGTCACACACAGAACTGAAATGCTGTGGTGTGGCACAGGTAGACTGCTCTGCAGCATGAAGTGCTACTAACAAACACAGTGTTTGAATAGTTTTCTTATCCAAGGAGATCTAAATCCTTCCCAGGGCCATTAATTCTTGTAGAAAACATTCCATGAAGGCAGCTAGCAGGTTCAGCTTGCCTAGCATTGATGAGGAAACTCAAGCATGGGTAAGGCTGATGTCCAGTCATGTAAGGACATTTCTTGATGCAAGCTGATAACTGGGGGTTACTGTGTCTTTATACCCTGTTTGATTATTAGCCAACCAAGCCAGAACTATTCCATGTATTCATTCAACAACAACACTATTGGCAGTGTTCAAAATTGGGGGGAAAAACCTTATGTCTCTTGCTTGTTATGAAGATGGATAGCTTTTTGACCATGGAAGCCAAAGCCCAACAAAGGCAGCCTGTGCTTAATTAAAGACCCCCACTGTTATTTCCATTGGTCCCATTTAATTCTTTTCTCTTCCATTTTTTGGTTTTAGCAAGCATTTGTGTTTGGGAAACTTTTTGAAGGCATAATCAACAGCAAATTTGGTACAGAGTAGGGATCATGCCCACAGCAAGAGTTCTTCTCTTGAGACATCTGGAAGGACCCTGAGGAAATGTACCTTCTTCTTGACTTTGAATAGTGCCTCTCTTATAGTCGTGAGGTGATCAAGTTTTGACTGATAAAAGAACAAACACGTATATGAATGTCTTATAATAGTATTTAATGCAAGCTGTCTCTTACTGGGACTGTGGTAAAGAGAGTTTATAAACTCTCTTGAGCTGAAAAGTGTATTTGAGAGGTTATTGTTGGTTTTCAGAAACGAACTCATTGGTTGAATTTACATTGTCAGTACTACTCAGGTTTTGACAACAACAACAACAAATATATCATTGTAACTGTAACTGTGATTTCAACCCTAGAATTAAGGTTGACTTAAGATTTCTGTTGCTGTGATGAAATAGCATGACTAAAATCAACTTGGGGAGGAAAGGGTTTATTTCACCTAATGAGTCTCAGGTCACAGTCCACCACTGAGGAAAGTCAGAGAAGCAGTTGGTGGTAGTTAGAAACCTGGAGGCAAAAAGTCAGCCACTGAGTTCATGTTAGATACAGCTCCTGCAGCCTTACCAAGCCTATGGCAGGCAGTCCTGGTGAGACCAGATAGGCTAGGGTCAGATGGAAGGGGAGGAGGACCTCCCCATCAGTGGACTGGGGAAGGGGCATGGGAGGAGATGAGAAAGGGAGATGAGGAAGGGAGATGAGGGGATGAGGGTGGGGTTACAACTGGGATAAAAAGTAAATAAATTGTAATAAATAAAAATTATATATATATATGTATGTATATGAAAACTGGAGGCAGAAACTAATACGGAGATCACAGAAGAACGATGCTTATTGGCTTGCTCATCCTTTCTTTCTTCACATGACAAAATTATATCTAAATAAACCTTCCTTATATTTTGAGCTATAACAGAAACAGCTTGATATAGCAGGGAATTGAAATAGTTTGATAGATAAAGAAAACACAGGTGTAAATGGTAACCTATGCAAATTTCTGTTTATTTTCAAATAAAAGCACCTTTTCAAATTTTGCCCCATATTTTTGCCTGTTTAGTGGAATCCAAATAAGCCAAAGATAATAGCCAGCTGATGTATTTGTCAGTCATCATTGGAGCAGAAATTTCCTTTTCTCTCTGAGTTCAAAGAAAACCTCAAGGCAAATGGAGAAAGATTGGCTGATGTAGCTGCAAATCTTATATCAGTAGTTTAATGTTCCTAAGTGAAACTCCATTTCCAGCAACATCATAAAATAATATGAATTCCAGATGAAAAATAGGCAATGAAAAGTAACCATCAGAAGACATCAAGTGACTGTCTCAGAGAGACAGGAAAACAAATTGTCCTGCAATTAGAAAATGCAGAAAATACACATAAAGTCATCTCCCAAACTTAAAATACACAGTATAAAAATATTCTATTTAATTGCTCATTACACTAAAATCATTTACTCTAATTAATTTAAAAGAATGTCAATTACAATCAAAAGTTTTGGATTATATTGAAATCATTTGTTATTCAAAAAATGCATTACACAGACTTCACACTCACCCATGACAGGAGTGATGATGTAAGTGATGGGAGTGAGTCTATTAATAACAAGCTACAGAATTTTGGGATTTGGTAGACTGAGAAGAAAAAGAGGAGTTAAATAAATGAGGGAAAACATGGCTCACAGAATATCCATAGGAAATGGGCAGCACATTGAGATGAAATATGTGTTTCTCTGTGACGACATTTGTACCTCCTCAGAGGTGAGACGGGCTAAGTGTGTAAAGATGAAGCTGAGAGAGCCTAGCCCAGCGCCATTTTAAGTGTGTCTGTGCTTAATCGCTGACCCCAAAAGGGCTGGAAAATGGCATAATTGGCATTCGAAGTAGATTCAAACACTTCTGCATGCTAGGATTAATTTTTAAAATTATATTATTCAAACGTAAATATTTTTTCAGCTATTACCATTTTCTAGGCAATAGTTTTGCAGTTGTGGAGAGATGAGAAAAGGAGGCAAAACCATCTGCACTGTGGGAAATGACACAACAACAGGCAGTAAATAATAAACAAGTAACCGATGGTCATCTCGTTGCTATGTCATCATAGTTAGTGAAGGCCTGTCCAGAACTGAGGCCCAAACCACCAGCACTGGCTTTGTTAAAAAAAAAAAAATCTTTGTAATAAAAAAAATGATTTAGAAATTTAAAAATGCTTTCTACATGCCAAGTTCCATCAAAATACTTTAAGTCCCAACAGAATGCACGTGCTTCCTTCCTCTTGCCTGCTAGAGCTTTTGGGCCTGATGTCACTAGAATGAAATAGTCACTACATGATCCCCCAGGCCTGTTTTGTATTTCATATTCCACACAGATGCTATGCGGAAAAAGCTATGCATGCACATTATCTTTTCTAAGCTTTTGACCTGGAGGCAGCCCTGAGAAGGCAGGACCAACCAGTCTGGTAACAGAAAAATGAGATAAAACACTGTTGGTCACTGTGAGAAAGCAATAGCCTCGCTGAGAACGCAAGACACTTCCAAATCCCAGATGGATAATAACTTACAGGTCCTCAAAGCAGGAGCCCTTAGGAAAGGTCACGGCTCATACAAGAGAAAAGATAAAGAGCAGAAAGACTTTTCTTTTTGAACCAGAAATTGAAGTGCGTACCAGGGACAGATTTTCTGCTAAATGTGTACACAGGCTAAAAGCAGTGCTGTTTGTGGGGGTGTTTCTGCCAAATAAAAGTGAGGAACTCCTTGGGGAACCTTTATTTTTTATTTTCTTATCTTACCTTTTTGTATTTTAACATTGCATGGGTAGGCTGCTCCCCCTTGTCTGTGCAGTTAATAGTGTATATGGTTTTTGTGTTTTTGTTGGTTTGTTTTAAAAGGTAAAAAGAACGTGTTGGCTTACGGATGCTTTTATTTTATTTTTTTAAACCTGAACAAAATAAGACTTCCTGACCAAATTGCCAATAAACTCATGACCCTGGATTTTTGAAAGACTTAATAAGCCAGTGTTTTCTGTTGGTGCTAGGATACACTGGTAAGGTAAAGGCAGAAGCATCTTTTACCCCGGCAGAGAAAAGGCCAAATAAGCCAGATAATTCTGGAAGAGCTGCATGGAAGGTCAGCAGGTCATGAGGAAAAGTGTCTTCAGTTCGCCTGGAAACCCTCCTGGCGGACTGCTGCAGAGCATGCCGGAAGACTGGCAGGCGCTCATCCTTCTGGCACATGCATGGCTGATATGACTGTTATGACTTTTAGTGACCTGGGTTAAGAGGATGAGGTTTGCTTGTTCCCGCACTGTCCAGTTGTACTCAGTATGTGGTGTTATAAACAGCAGAGACAACGTTCTATATCTCTGGGTCTCCAGATCGTTTTTGGGGGTCCATCACAGAATATGTGTTGAAGGATTCCAAGCAACGAAAAGATATTTTATGGAGCATCTTTCAAATTTCTTTACAAGTGTAGAATGTCTGTAAATATTTGAAATAAGAGCTTTAACACCCTTCTCATCTTCTCACATTCGTCTTGAAAATATTAGTCCAACGTGTTGTAACATTTCTGTCTGAAACCCGAGAAAGCCATGCATGGCTTGTTCCAATAATAGTCTTACCCAGTGTGGTCTGAACTTGGTTTTAAGTAAGACACTTAATGTCTAACCCTATTAAAACTGGCAAACATTGGTTGCCTAAGGCAGACAGGATCTTAATTTGAATTTTAAGTGGAAAGTTAATTGTTTTGTAAATTAATCAGTAACTTGGCTTAGCTCTATTTGCCCTGTTAATTACTTTTTGCTGTCCTGTTAGCTCCAATGTTACAAAAGAATGTCTCTTCTTGGGTTCCCATATCTATTGTTTGCCATAGGGATATGAGTGCAGGTGTACATGAGCGGGTGCTTTCCATGAACAGCCTTTTGTCTCATGAAGGTCTGCCCTATGGTTCTTCCTACTGAACAGCTACTGCTGAAGGAGACAACTTAGTTTTGGTCATGCCACTAAAGGCATTGCAAAAACTGACCGCAGAACAAGAACATCACTTACACACCCTTTCTGCTCCACCAAAGCTTCATCTGCTGGAAGAGATTTTGTGCCTCCGCAGTGATACAAGGAATTGATTTGCTTTAGTGCTGGGTCTGTCGTGGGGGAAGAGCTTGCCTTTGAGGAAAAAGCTATGCATCAACGCTTCTTTACTCCCAGTGGCATTAAATATCCTAACCGATCTTTAGCTCTAGAACATAACGCTGGTAGCACTGTAAATAAGGTTTCTGAGATGCCCAAATCCTGTAAATAATTAATTATGATACCATTTAATTACCTCCTTATAAATATAACTATTACGAAGCAGTTCTTGGAGTAGCATAAGCTTAGTTAATGTTTCTCTAAAATTTACTATTTTATGCCTGTGTTGTTATATTGAAAATACTATCTTACACAACTGTTTCATTTTTCTTTCTTCACATAATTAATAAGACTTAAAGTTTCTATGAATTGCTCTGGATTGAGAAGAAAATTACAAGGTATCTCTTTGGGGCTTTATTCTTTGCCTCCTGCTACTTCCTCTGGCAATGATGAGTTTCTCTGCCTGGCCAGGAATTCCTGCCCCAGACACCTGTTTCTCCTGCACTGATGTTGTGCATCTTCCCTTGCACTTCTGAGACAAGGGAGGTGAAGATTAGTTTGCAAATATTTTTCAAGCATATTTTAAACAGTGTACGGGGTACAGCTTTTAGGCAATGTAAACATGTTTTCATTTTTTCTTTGGTCAAAGGGAGAAAGAAAAATTCTAAATGGGTCATTAGAACCAAATTCTAACCAAATACTAAAGTCCCAGGTGCTGCCATGCCTGTGTTATGAACTTCCTGTAAAAGTTCAAGTATAACTCAATACTTGGGAAGGTGAGGCGGGAGGATTATGGCTTCCACACCAACTAGGATAATGAAGCAAGACTTTTTCTAACAATCCAAACTGAAAACAAACAAAAAGGGGTAAAATTTCCCCCACATGGAGGGAATTGACACATTTGAGCATCCGCTTCACTGAGTGGAACTTGTTTACTGTACTTTAGTCAATTATGTGTCAAATGGCTGTCAGCTCACTGAGTACAGATAGGTGGTGTGAAGTGGAGGAACTACAAAGAGGAAAGGGGAAATGTGCTTACGACACCAGCGTGGGACTCTGTTTGCCCAAATAAGGAATGACCATGCTCTACAATGCTTCCCCTCACTGAACATGTTTAAATAGAGGATTTAAAGAAATCTATTTCAAACTTTATAAATTAGGTATTTTTAAAAGAAAAAACCAAAATCTCTGTTTCTTCATTAAATTTGATCATGCACATTAGTACATTTTAAAACTTGATGATGGGAAACTATTTTATTTACACAAAATTAACACATTAGTACACAAACCAAATCACTTCCTGTGAGCAAATGCACGTCAATACAAATATAACCACAAAGACAACTTATGCATTATTAAGTATGGGCATTGATATTTCTAATCTTTTCTATGTTGTTCAACTTTACTAAAGAATATGCCCTGTATCTTAGTGAACAATTGTTGAATTGCATTTATTATTTAAATAATTTTGGTGATACATCTTAGGGAAAGAGGAACTAAAGAACAGAATAGAGGAAATGATCCTCAAAAAGTAAATTTTAAATTAAAGCAAAAACATCAAGCAAATCGTTTTCAATTGTTTGCAATACTGTGCTTTTTCAAACTACAATCCTTTCAGTTGACTGTCACTTGTGATTATCAAAACTTTAAAGCCGAGGTGACCTAAAACACAGAAATTGTTAAAAAATCATCTTTTAGAACAAACTCCTATTCCAGCACCTTAAATATTTTTCATTTCTAATTTCTTCTGTGGAGACTGTGGGCAATCAAGTGAGAAAAGACATAGGTTTCACATTCCATTCTTGTGTAGAGCAGGGGAAACTGTGTGCTTAATGCTGAATGCCATCTCTCTCAAGCCTTAACCTATTCAACTATAAAAGGATTCACATACTCCTTGCATTTTAAGAATGTTTAAATGTGAAGTAAAAAGATAGAAGAAACTCATGTCAGAGAGAATGTTCTATATTATGAACAGTAAATTTTCTATCCTACTATCCTTTCCCCTCAAAAAAGAAAGAAAGAAAAAAAGAAAAGAAAAAAACTTCTAGAAATCAGTGGGATTGGAATGTTCCATAGAAATTCATTCCTCTAAACTACTCATTTTTAGTTATTTCTCTAGATTCACAGTTGATATCAAATATATCACAGAGCTTAGCCTCCCAAAAATCACAGAACTCAAGAACTCACCACACATTCATTATTCTTATTTACAAAGCAATAAATTCAAAACAAAGCATGTGTTTATCATCATCACCATTTGTGACAGGTAATTCTTTCTACTTAATGAGATTTGGAATCACATGGAAGTGAATCTCTAGGAGATATTACCAAATACTGTGTTGAGTGTGGTGAATTTGGGGAGCACCATTTCACGGGCTGGCACACAGGATTTAATCTGTCAGGACAAAGCTGGCTGGGGGCACATGTCTGTCCCACTCTGTTTCCTAACTGTGGTTGCAGTGTGACCACTGACTCCTGATACCGCTGTTCTACCTTCACTAACCTAGTAGACTGTATCTCCTAGGACTGTAATTAAAGAAAATTCCTCTCTCCTTAAGTTGATTGCCTCAGGCACTCTATGACAGAAGCAAGAAAAGAAACAAATACAAAAAAACAAATTACTACCAAGAAGGGGTGCTCTTGTGAAAAAACTGGTCATATAACTCTGAAGCCTTGGGAGGTGCTTTGTGAAAGGAGCATGGAGGAAGTAGAACTGAGCTATAATAGTCCTGTTTTAGGCAGAGCTTAAGGAGACTTCTTAGGGAATCTTGGAAGACAAGGATGTCTCACTCAAGGCATTTTAGAGGGCACCAATCACTCTCCATAACTGGTTCAATACTATTCATGTGATGTCCTAGCAAGTAACTTGTGATGTTCTAGCAAATACGCTCTGCTCATGTCTTAAGACCTTGAATGATGTTGAAAATAAAGATACTAAAGTGATCTCTTAGGTAGAAGAAAGTTAAGGACAAGATCGTTTTCAGGTGGTTTCATGGCCATTGCTCACTGCTCTCATCTAGCTTTACAATAAGAGAGGAGAACTGGAAAGCAGCAGGCAAAAAGCTGTGGCTGGGAAAGAAAAGGTGTCAAAGTTTAAAGTTTCAGGCAAGGAGAACATAGACCCCACAGCATGTAACCATTGAAGGTCTCAGTACCAATAATGAGAAACCTCTGCTCTTCCCTGGGACAAGAGAAAGGTGTCCAAGGAGCCAAAACTCCATCAATGGGAGGCTTCTTGAAAAACTGGATAGAAAGGTGAATAGGAACTGCACATCAGAATTTATCTCTGTGCTATAGATCCAAGGTGAGTCATGCTCCTGTTTCCAGGCCTTCACTAATGTAAGTGTCCCTCCCCCCAAACCTTAATCATTTTGGCTTTCTTTTCCCCAGAAGAGTGAGGAATACCATTCTCCCATTGCAGTCAACAGGTCTACCTATGACATTTTTTCAAAGTATCCGAAATGGCTAAGGTACTAGATAATTACTATATAAAAAAAGAATTCATTTTTTTAAAGCATAACAACTAAAACAGGTCATCAAGAGGTGGCAAAGATAGACGTAGGGAACAAACCAGGAATGGTAGCCAATCAACAAGTAGGGTGTTGGAAGAATGTTGATCCAAGCACAGCTAATTAACAGTGAAAAATAATTAACAGCAAATGCACGTGAAAACTATCCACACAAATATACGTAAGAAACAATAGAAATCGGCAACTTTATGAATGCAGAATCAATAATAATTTTTAACTGTCAAAAAAAGTATTAGAAGGCCAAGACAAGAGCTGGAGTTCAGAAATAAAGATGACAAAGACAGGAAATTTAATTAGAGAACATAAATGAAGCTTCTTTTTTTTTGTCTCCAAAAGCAAGTCCGTAGTCAGGGTGCATGCCTGTCCCAGGTATGTCAAACCTTTTGACATTACAACATTGTCCACTACAAAGTTTATGCTGGAGAACTATGCAATAGAGATAAAAATAAAAATAAACGTCACAAACAAACTCATGTACTATTTATTTTCTGTGGGTTTACATTCATAGCTATTCTGGGTTCAGCTCCAGAATTGACATGGCTACAAGTCAGCTCAGAATTCAGGAGGCTGAGGCAGGACATACAAAAATTTCAGGCCAGTCAATGCTGCATGCTCTATTATAGGCCACCCTTGACTGTGGTCTGAGGTCTAGTCTTTAATTATTTTAAGTGCACAGTCAATGTGAGCACTTGTTTCTGTCTTATGTTCTTCATAGCTACTCAGTTCCTTGTAAAAACACAAGCAAAACCTTTAACTTCTCAGGTCGTCTACAGTACTAAAAAACATGAAAAATATTAATCTACTGAATCTCAAATCACTACTACTACTTGAATTTTCTGGCCAAATTAATCATCTCAGTAGCACAGAAAAGTAAGTAAACAATTTCTGAATTCAGGCTTCGGACTCTATAAAACATGTCATACCCAATTTTTCCCTGCCTTTCTCAAACCTCTGATCTTCAAAACATGGCTACTTCAAAACACCACGGAGTAAATTAGATCACTGCGTGACTTAAACTGGATGCCCTGGGCCAGGTGCTACCAGAGCAGTTAGCTATGTAATTATTCTAATGTCAGCCTAGGGTTAATCTCTCATACAGGGCTTAATCTTTTGGTTTAAACAATTTCGATTGAGAAGTACTTAATCCTTTTTAAATGAGGAGAATATTTCAACAATGAAGTTCCTAACATGGCCCAGTGCTTAAGGGGGAGGGGAGACCAAGTTGCATATAAAGCCAGAGGTATCTACCCATACTAGAGAAACATTCAGTCTCATGGGTAGCTCTCTGTCTCATATGCCCATCTGATGCAAGTGTTCAGCAACGTTTCTACAGAACTCCCAGAAAACGTATTACTTGGGTATTCAAAAATTCAATTTTGGTGCATAACACAAGCCCTTTCATTCCTTAAATACAAGTTTGTCATTACCCAACCAACACCATCATTCCTTTTCCATTTTAAACTTATGTCTGTTATTCAATTTTCCCATATTGACAATTAAAGATAACTCTCTCCAGATTCAAGTCATGATTTGTAGATTGAAGATAATTTGCCAAAATAATATTTTTATATTACCCTATGTGCTTAAAACTGTTAAATGTGCTTGAATCTGTGAAAACTGATAAGATTTCATGAGGAAACACTGATCTTTATATCTACATCAGGATAATGAAAAAACAGTGAGCTCTTATCAAATAAGTAAATTAAGAAAACAGTGGAAATACAACATTTTAAGTGATTACTTAGTTCAAAATGCCCAATATAATAAGAACTTGGAACTATCCAGTCTTTGTTCTTAGATGATTTTGTTGCTGTTAATTTAATGATAAGGCCTAATAATGTTTATTATAAGCCCTATATTATTACAGCAGAATATCTAACCCACTATCACAATCAATAAAAACACAGACACTTGATAGATTTTAGAATAGCCTTATATCACCTGGAACAGGGCAGATATTAACCCTCTCAACTACTTTTCCCTCCCAGCCCCATATCAAGCTACCTCCCATCCATAAGTCCATAAATACTTGCTTATTCTTCATCTGGGCTGCTTTTTCTATCTATGCCCAGCAAAATGGGCTTCTTTTACCCCTGTCCATGGTGGTTTCTCTGCTTCCTTCCTCTCCCTTTTCTGGTTTCTCCCTCTTTCTTCTCCTTCCCATGATCCTCCTGTCCTCAAAGCCCTCAAACCATAGCTATGCCTACCCCACTGTGTGTAGTTTTTATTGGTCAAACAGGAATAATTTCTTAGGCAAGTTTTACATGAGGACAGGTGTACATGAGAATGTGCTGGGCAGCAGCCAGATCTTGGGGGCCAGTAATTAGCCCCATAATATGTAATATCAGACCAAGCCCCAACAGGAATGTTTCCTAGAGTGTCCTCACTTTCCCTTCCCTGCCATGGATAGGTTTTATTTTTAAAGTTTCTATAAACTATTCATTTTTTAGACCATTAGAATTTCAAAGTGTGATGAGTGAGCCTGAACCTCTTTCTCCAATCTTTGGATTTAATGTAATACAAAGAAACATTCAGAAGCAAATATTTAAGGGATGAGTTAGTACTGTAACAGAGAGCAGAGTCATGTGCCTATAATTCAAGTACTTTAGAGGTAGAGGTGGGGATATCAGAGGTTCAAGGTTATTCTTGGCTACATAGCAAGTTCCAGGATAGAATATACTTACTACACAGGACTGCCCCAGAAACAGAAAGAACAAAAGAATGAAAGAAAGAAAGAAAGAAAGAAAGAAAGAAAGAAAGAAAGAAGAAAGAAAGAAAGAAAAAGAAAGAAAAGGGTGGGGTGTCATTTTATGTCAATATTCTGTTATGGTGACAATAAATTAAACTACGATTTGAGGGGTTACTGGTATAGCTCAGTTAACTGGTTTCCTGGTGTAACCAAGCCCTTGTTGGATCTCCACCACTGAGTAAATTGAGTAAACTGGTATGGTAGTACATACCCGTAACCCTAGCCTTTGAAGGATAAAAGCAGGAGGTTAGGAATTTAAGGTCATCCTCTCAGCTACATTGCAAGTTCAAGGGTAACATGGGCTGCCTGGAGGGGGAAAATTGCTTGAAGTTTGGAAAGGCAGAGCAGAAAGCAAAAGACTGCCTAAAGGAAGTTTCTAAAGGTGCTGCCCCCAGTCAGTGGGGATGCTGATTGCACTAACACTTCTGTCTTCAGTTTGCAAAGACAGTTAGTTCAAATTGCAATGCACTTAGGAGCTGCTGAGGATATTTGCATGCCATTTGTTATGTTAGGTAGGAGAGATGATTTTGGTTAACATCTAATATAATTAATTTTGTTGCAAATGTTATTTTAAATACCAGCCATTTGCAGAGCCTTGAAAATTCTTGTACAATATCCAGAATTCTGTTTTCTTCACACCAGAAGACAGAGTAGGAAGAGGGGAGCTAGAAAATAAGGCTTCAGTTTTAATAGCTGCAGACAACCTTGTTTAAGCACTTTAGGGATTCCGCCTCACAAAACCATCTGGCTTTTCTTTTTGTGTGTTTGTACTCTTCATTGTGAATCAGTATTTCCAGGAAAGCAAATGCCAACAAGCAGCTTTCCTGGCTTAAAAAAACAATTTACATTTAATGCCAACAAGGAAGGCAGCCTTGTTCCTTTAGTTACTTCAGTCTAGCTTTGGCCTTTGGAATGCTCAACTGGCTGAACTCACTTCAGGAGAGCTCCCTTTGAAGTCCTGGACAAATGAAATCAACCTTTCAGATCACATGTGTCCCAAAGAATGTGGTTTCTCAGAGATTACCGGAGGACAATATCTCAGTCCTTCATTCTCCTGGACATCCTCCTTTAATTTGGCTTTGGGGCCATCCCTGCCGATTCCCTAAGAAGACCTTTTATCCTAACCTCAGCCACTGCAGCTCAGGGGCAGCGTTGCCTGTGAGGAGAACAGTGACGCTTTTGCAGGGAGAGACTGGCTCAGTCCTTGCTGATTGTGCAAACATTTAGAATTGTGCCTTTAGGTAAACATACTGCTGTCTTCTTGGAAAAAAGAGAACTACAAAGAATGTGTATTTGCAAGCCCAGTCTCCCAAGTATCCAGAGTCGGTTCAGACACACCTGAGCTCCCATCCCCCCTCCCCCACCCCGTGTATTGGCTAAGAAAGTTGCCACACCTGATTTGCAAGTTTACTGTTGGAGCCAAGGGGGTGGAGGGGGGGGGGGTTGTCTCACTAGCCAGCACTGGATTTCATCTAGCTAGAAAAAGCAAAGCCGGTGTTATTGGAAAGAAAAAAAAAAAATCACTGCTCTCTGAGTTCATTTCTGCAGAACTGTTCCTTCCCAAGGCACACGGATTTCTGCTTGAGAGGAGCCCTACCTCCCTATTCAGCATTCCAGCTGGATAAAACTCGGGACAACCATGGCAACCTACGTTCTTCAAATGGCTGGACTGGTGCTTGGTGGTGTTGGCATGGTGGGCACAGTGGCTGTTACTATCATGCCTCAGTGGAGAGTGTCCGCCTTCATCGAAAGTAACATTGTGGTCTTTGAGAACCGCTGGGAAGGCCTGTGGATGAACTGCATGAGGCATGCCAACATCAGAATGCAGTGCAAGGTCTACGACTCCCTGCTGGCTCTTAGTCCAGACCTCCAGGCATCCAGAGGACTGATGTGCGCTGCATCGGTCCTGTCCTTCTTGGCTTTCATGACAGCCATCCTCGGAATGAAGTGCACCAGGTGTACCGGAGAGGATGAGAACGTGAAGAGCCGCATCTTGCTGACGGCAGGAATCATCTTTGTCATCACTGGCTTGGTTGTGCTCATCCCTGTCAGCTGGGTTGCCAACTCCATCATCAGAGACTTCTACAACCCGCTGGTGGATGTGGCCCAGAAGCGTGAGCTTGGAGAAGCCCTCTACATAGGCTGGACCACAGCGCTGGTGCTTATCACTGGAGGAGTGCTGTTCTGTTGCGTGTTTTGTTGCACTGAAAGGAGCAGCAGTTACAGATACTCTGTACCATCCCATCGCACCACTCAAAGGAGTTTCCACGCAGAAAAGAGATCCCCGAGCATATACTCCAAAAGTCAGTATGTGTAGTTGTGTGTGTATGTGTTAACTGTAGCTATAAAGCCAAGCAAATCACTGAAATGGCTAATATTTCAGAGAAATGGAGCCCGCAGTGTATCCATTTACCTTTCTTAACTGCCTAGCACTCATTACAGGAAATATGCAGCGTCTATGATTCCATAAATGATTTTAGCAGAGATATTATGCACATTGCTTCAATTGTTATAGGAAGCACAGTCATTTGTTTTCTGAAATGGTTCACACAGCTCTTCCTTTTATCAGTTACTCTAAAACAGCACATCTAAAGACTGTTGGTTTAAACTGTAATTTCTCTGTGTCATGGTATTATACAAGTAGGTGAGGGTGGCAGTTATATCTCACACAAATAGAGACAGGCTTATGTGGTTCTATTTAAAGTGAAATGCCAATCCATCACATTGAATAAATAGAAATCAGTTATTGCTTTTCAGGGGGAGCTTGGGATAGAAGGGAAGAAGGCTGATATTAATTGCCTTAAAACAGCTTAAGGATTAGTGTACTCTATTTATAGTGAAGGTTAAAATGAAGGCTTTAGTCATTAGTGTAAAGGAAAATAAATGGCTTTCTGATATCCTGCTTTGCAGCCTCTGGGAGTTAAACACCCCATCACCTTTATCCTTTCCCTCCAGAGGCCATTACTTTTTGTTGTCTATTAAATTAGTTTCTTTTAAATTTTAAAGGCGACGTTTTGGCAAAATACTTTTTGCCCTAACTACTTTTTTCACAGTTGTTCTGAGAGATAAAGCAGTGGTCTTAGAAAAATGAACAATTTTAGAAAAATGAATTTATTTTAACCTTTATGTTTAGAGAAGTATGTATTGTTTTTCAAATGAAGTCATATATGTAAGGGATATTTCAAACACTATTTGTGCATAATTTTGGAGAATTTGTCAATATAAATGAAGGAGAAAAAGAATGTTTTGATTGTCATTTTCTTACCTAAAAGAGGCCAACTGCGCCAAATTAAAAACTTGTCTTTTCTGAATTCATGTAACTAAATCAAAGTAGTCATTTCAGTTCTGTTAAAAATTAATTTCTCTACTTGCTATTTGTTTTTTGCTGAGTTTTACTGAAGTGTGGTATTACTATATGTTTCTTCCTAATTTGAGACAATTGTTAATCCAATTTCAAATTTCAAATATGAGTTTGTATTAATAAAATGATTTATGTGTAATTCGCTCTATATCTCTTATATTGATAAATCACACCTTTTATAACAATATAGCATCCTTACATTTAAAATCCTTTTATTTGTGCAAGTTTTTAAAACTTGGCATTGACTATTTTAATTTTGAACATAGATTATATGTTCATTTTTGGGTGTAGTGTATGATATAAAATCAATTTACCTTATAATGACTACATGAATGCACTAATAGTTGATGACTATAATATATTAATAATATGTTAAGTTTTACTTAAGTCCAATGAAATTTATTTGTTGTAAGTGTTGTTGATGTAATCATCATGCTTTAAAAAGTTGTCTATGTATATTTCAACTTCTGAGAATTAATATGAATTAAAAGTAATACTTGATTTTGGAGTATATATCATATTTATGTGAGGTATATTATTAAACCTTTGTAATATTAATATTGTAGTTGCTTCATTTCACTAGTGGGAAAACCTCAAAACAGTTCATTGATTGCCAATGATACTAGTAGAAAACATGAGTTGACATCACTGCAAAAGTCTCCAATGAAAGTTCATTATGTTTTATACAAACCAATCTTTGTATGTGACATTAAATGAAAAAGCCTTAGTTATTGTCCCCATGAGGGTAATGTCACTGTATTAAGTGCTGATCCACCTTGGGCAATTTTGCGCCTCTGGGTCCAAACATTTGCTGGAAGCAAAAGCAACATAATGGCTTAGAGAAGAAATCCAGAGAACCCCTATTCTACACTCCAGTCTCTAATCAACAGTTACTTAGTTTCCCTAAGTGTCATTTACTCCATTATTTTCTTGCTCCACACTTCCCCCAACTAAAACAGAATCTGAGATTCTGAGATCACTTCTTTGGTGTTTCTGAAGTGTCTCTTCACTTTCTACCTTTACTGTAATCCCATTTCTTCTTTCAAAAATAGTTCTTGTATTCTTGTGTCACTGTATCAATAATATTTTTCATCCAACTACCTGCCAAATTATTTTTGATTAATTAATTGATTAACTAATTAATTTCTTTTACATCTTACCAGTTTCCCCTCCCTCCTCTCTTCCCCAATCCTCTACCTCAAACCTCCCCCCATCCCTTCTGTTTAAAGTAGGGCAGGCCTTCAATAGACATCACCCAGCCATGGAAAACCAAGTTATTGTAAAACTAGGCACCTCCTTTTCTAGTAAGGCTAGACAAGGCAAGTAGGGAAAAAATGGGTCCTAAAGGCAAGCACAGAGTCAGAGACACCGCCTTCTCCAACTGTTAGAAGTCCCATAAGAAGACCAAGCTACACAACTGTTAAATATGCAGAGGGCCTACATCAGGCCCATGCAGTCTCCCTGCTGGGTATTTCAGTGTCTGTGAGCCCCTATGTGCTCATATTAGTTGGTTCTGTGGGTTTTCTTGTGGTGTCCTTGACCCCTGTGACTCCTACAATCTTTCCTCTTGTTCTTTCACAGGATTCTCCAAGCTTTACAGTATTTGGCTTGGGGGTTTCCAACAGTGGCTGAGTGAGGCCTCTCTGATGACAGTTGGGTGAGACAGCAATCTATGAGTATAGCAGCATACCATTAGAAATCATTTCAGTGACTTTCTTTCCATTCATGTTTAGCTCTACTGTGGGTCTCTGGGCTATCCAGTGTCTATTTCCTGGCTCTCTGGACAGTGTCAGGGGTGAGCTCCCTGTCATGGCATGGGTCTTGAGCTCAACCAGTCATTGCTTGGGCACTCCCACAATGTCTGTACCACCTTTACCCCAGCATGTCTTGTGGGCAGGACAAACTGTAGGTTGAAGGTTTTGTGGTAGGAGCCAAAGTTTTATTATAGTTGTTTCTAAAATATGCCAAGAACAACAAGAAGGTTCAGCAAGTAAAGGCTCTTGCTATCTAAATCTGGAGCCCTGAGCTCCACCCCTGGAATCCTTGACATATGTGCTGTGATATGTGAATCCTCTATACAGAGAAACACACACACACACACACATATATGCAATAAACTTTCTTTAAAATATAAAACTTAAGAAATAAATGCAAAATTATTTCCACCATCTTTAGTCTTTATCTTTGAAGGTATGTCAAATTTCCTGAAACATAAAGTCCAAATGCTTTGCATACAACAGGTATCAGAAACCAACAAACAAAACTGTTTTATAACATGGGAAGTGAATTCCATCAGATAATGAAACAGTGTGTGACCAGTAGGACAACTAGATGATTGATGTACAAATATTAGAAAACTCACATGACAAAGCTCTCCTTTAGTATTCTGAAAGAGATATACTAAACTTGGAAAATAATTCAGTTGGTGGCAAAGCATGTACCAATGTAAGCTTTTAAATATTGTTTTAAAGGAAAAAAATCACAAAACAGAAAGAACACAAAGAGTAAGGATAGTTTTATTTATTTGTTTATTTATTTTTAATCTTTCATTAAATTATTTATTACAATTTATTCACTTTGTATCCCAGCTGTAGCCTACCCCTCCTCTCTTCCAAGTTCCACCCACCCTCCCTCTTCTCCTTCTATGCCCCTCCCCTAGTCCACTGATAAAAGAGGGCCTCCTCCCCTTCTATCTGACCCTAGCCTATCAGGTCTCTTCAAGGCTGGCTGCATACTCCTCCATGACCTGGCAAGGCTGCACCCCAGACAGGGAGGTGATCAGACAGTCTGCCACTGACTTCATGTCAGAAGCAGCCCCTGTACTCTTTACCAGGGAACTCACTTGGAAACTGAGCAGCCTAAAGGCTTCATCTGAGCAGGGGGTCTAGGTCCTCTCCATGTATGGCCCTCAATTGGAGTATCAATCTCTGCAGCATCCTCCCCCCCACCCCCGGGCCCAGGTATTTTGGTTCTGTTGTTCTCCTTGTAGAGCTCCTGTCCCCTCCTGGTCTTTCTACCTCCCCCTTCTTCCATGATGTTCCCTGCACTCTGCCCAAAGTTTGGCTATGTGTCTCAGCATCTCCTTCAATACCCTGCTGGGTAAAGTCTTTCAGAGGCCCTCTATGGAAGGATCCTGTCCTGTTCACTGTCTTCTCCTACTTCTGATGTCTATCCTGTTTGCCCTTCTAAATGAGGTTTCAGCCTCTTCCCTAGGGTCCTCCTTGTTTAGCTTCTTTAGTACTATAGATTTTAGTATGTTTATCCTATATTATATGGCTAATATCCACTTATAATGAGTGTATACCATGTGTGTCTTTCTGCTTCTGGGTTACCTCACTTAGGATTATCTTATCTAGTTACATCCATTTGCCTGCAAAGTTCATGATTTCCTTGTTTTTAATTGCTGAGTAGTATTCCATTGTGTAAATTACCACAATTTCTGTATCCATACTTCAGTTGAGGGACATCTAGGTTGTTTACAGATTCTGACTCTTGTAAATAAAAAAGCTGCTATGAATATATTTGAGCAAATGTCCTTCTTAAATGGTTAAGCATCTTTCAGATATATGCCTAGGAGTAGTATAGCTGGATCTTGAGCTAACACCATTCCTAATTTTCTGAGAAAGCACCAGATTGATTTTCAAAGTAGTTGTACAAGATTACATCCCCACCAGCAATGGAGGAGGGTTCCCTTTTCTCTACCACCTCTCCAGCATGTGTCATCCCCTGAGTTTTTGATCTTAGCCATCCTGATTAGTGTGAGGTAGAATCTCAAGGTCGTTTTGATTTGCATTTCCCTGATGGTTTCTAATGATGCACTGCTATACTAATAGATTGGTGAATAGCTCAATTGTCATCAGAGACGCTTCACCCACTGATAGAGAAAGATGCAAAGACCCCAGCCAAATACCGTAAAGCTTGGAGAATCCTCTGAAAGAACAGGAGGAAAGATTGTAGGTGTACACACAGACATTTGCATTAACACCACACACAGAGAGAGACCATATACACAGAGACTACACACACACAGATCACACACCCCGCCTCCACACACCACCACAAACACACATTCCTGAACACACACAGCCTTTATAAACACACGTACATAGTTAGTTAATTAACTGTAAATACATAAAAATTATTTACACCATAGTGAGTGCTAAGCATGTAGCAATGTGCAAAACTCCGTTTTGATTTCACAGTATTTACAAAAAGTGAAAGGACAGCTTTGAGGCTATGTTTACCATGTGCTCTGTGTTGCTTTACATCCCTGATCCACCATGAATTCTATGCATTCAGTGTGAACCTAGGAGAGTACTGAGTCCCCAAAAGGTAATGTAGATAACAGATTATTACACATTCACTTAGAATAATATTCCACAATGTTTAAATACACGTATTCCACAGTTCATTTAATATATTCTACAGATGATTGAACAACTAACTGAATAATGCGTTATGTATTTATATATTAATATGTTTATATAGTATATCACCTTTGATATTAATTTCCTTGAATTCAAGATAATAAGTCCTCTCAGATCATAAATTCTTTGTTCTCAAATCCTCCCTCTCCTTCCTGTTGAAGCCTCCCTGTCTCCTCAAATCTGATCTAACTGTTGACGCAAGCAGAGGACCTTGAAGAGGAGCTTCTGGGAGCTAGGCCAACTGGCAGCACCAAGGGCCTGCTGAGAAGCCTTGGCCTCGGCTGTTTCAGGAGAAACGAACAACTCTCCCTGTGTTTGACTAAGCCTGGGGATGGCCCTACAGCTCTGCCTGGGGCTAGAGGCATAAATATGGGACCTACGTGCTCTATACACAACCCTGTGGGGTAAGCAACCGTGTTGTCTTACAGGGAGAACATTGGAACTGAAAAAACAGGCATCATCGTGGTCAGGCTGGGTCTAGGAGTGTGGACACTTGAGTTGCAGACACCAAAGATACTTTCTAGAATTTTAGTGAAGAGATTCTACCAATTGCTAGTAGAACACTTTCAATCACTACTGATAGGGTCATTTCCTGCCACTCAGGTTTAGCTTTTGTTAAATACAGCAATGTGATTCCCACAAGGCATCCTAGATTCCTCATGGGCAAAGCAGCAAATAAGATTCAGAGCCCAGAGAGAGAAAGAGCCCACAGATTCCAACATTTGGTCAGCTTTGAAGAAGAGGACTTCCAGTTCGCTGAAAGGACAACTTAAAGAGACAAAAACAGAGAACAAAGAACGGTGCCTAGACAGCAGGTGGAAATACAGAGCAAAGACTCACTTCCTACAAAAATAACCTAAAATTTGTGCTTCGAAAGTCTGCAGAGTCTCAGCATCTGCATTGATAACTAAACCATGGGCAGAGTACAGGGAATCTAATGAAAGACCTGGAGGGAACAGGAGCTCCACAAGGAGAACAACAGAACAAAAAATCTAGGCCCAGGGGTCTTTTCTGAGACTGATACTCCAACCAAGGACCATGCATGGAGATAACCTAGAACCCCTAGAACAGCTGCACACATGTAGCCCAATGTAGGTCATGTCCAAGTGGGTTCCCTAGTAATGGGAACACGGACTGTCACTGACATGAACTCAGTGGCAGGCTGTTTGATTATCTCCTCCTGAGAGGCAGATTTACCAGGCAACAGATGAGGACAATGCAGCCAGTCCTGATGAGACCTGATAGGCTAGGGTCAGATGGAAGGGGAAGACTACCTCCCCTCTCAGTGGACTTGGGGTGGGGCATGGGAGGAGATGAGGGAAGGAGGGTGGGATTGGAAGGGGATGAGGGAGGGGTTACAGCAGGGATACAAATAAATAAAATGTAATTAATAAAAAAATTTTAAAAATTCTGCAGAGGTGACTAGGAGCTAAAATAATGGGTGTTTAGAAGATTGCAGAGAAGAAAAGCCTAGAACAGAAAGAAACATAATTCACAAGAGAAAATATGTATGAAAGAAAATGGTTTAAAAGTCCAAAATTCTGAAAGATAGACTCATATATGATTGAGAATATATGAAGTATTAGAAATTATGATGAAGTAGCATTAGAAAATTATCTAGCCATGAAAATCACAGGCACAAATGACTCAGTGAATTCCACAAAAAAAACAAAAACAAAACAAAAAAACCTAAAGCCAAACCTTAAGTTAAATTCCTTTTCCAGGTGCAGCAAGAAAATATGACATCTACAAATTAAGTAACAGTAGCCACAAAAAAGCCACTTTCATCAGATATTTATTCCAACCACACACTTTGAAGCTAGCCAAACTATTGCTTTCACAGTATCATAGCTATGTTTCATATTTGATGAAGATGAAAAACCCTAAATAGCAAAAACATGAAAATAACCTGGGAGCGGTAGCTTGAGCCCAGTGATTTCAGAGCAAGCTGGACAGTGCCTAGTGTCAAAACAAAACAAATAAAGAAAAATGAAAGCAAAGTTGTCTAGCTTCAGACTTAAAAGTTTCAATCTTCCCCCAATGACCGTAGTGCCAACGGCCTTGGCAGCCACTGTGTGCTTCCCTGTCCACTCCCCTGCCCCCGCTTCTAGAGTTTCATCTTCCAAACCTCAGCTCATCTTTAATGCCCAGCTGCCGTGTACTGGCAATGCAGCTGAGCCCTGCATGTTTCCACCTTCCCACTGTGCCCTCTCACCTTTTGCCCTGGTGCCAGTTCAGATGATCATGTCCATGTCAGCTCCACCCGCTGTGAGAAAGGTGGGGCAGGTCAACCCCAGGTGTGTGTGTGTGTGTGTGTGAATTCCCAGCTTATTAGCTACTAATTGCATGTTGCTAAACTCATAATCCTCCCATTCCCTGGTTCTTTCTCAGCCAATGGAAACCATGCTAAACTATTAGAGACAGAAATAACTTTTAAAGGAAGAGAACTGAGGATTTTCTTGATTGGGTATAGAATTCATGCCATCTTTCTTACCAATAAGTTAAAAATAATTGGCCCTTCTCCATCTTTTCCAAAGCAAACAAAATAAATCGTATTAACAATGCCTTCGGACAACCCCATGACTCCACATACTTCCCCGTTGATTAGCTTTTCTCATCACATCTTCTTCCCTACACAACTTCCTTAAGTGTCACTCCATCACCTAGCATTTCTTCTACCACTATGAGCCTCAACCTGTTGCAGTTTGCTTATTAGAGACCCTCGTGGGAGTGAAAACAGATCATTTTGAAATACTTTTTCTTTAAATTTGTCTGAAGCATAGTAATAATACAGTTGTACAGGCTTCATAAATGATACTTTTTGTTTGGGGGTTTTGGTTATGTTTTAATAAATTGGATCATTTTGTTGCATTGTTTGTTCACTGTTTATTACAAATATAAGCATACATTGACTTTTTCATAGTTCTATGAGCTCTGTAAAGGAGGAAATGTACTTTGTTAGATGCTAAAATAGAGACATTGATGAGAAATCAAACTGCTTTCTGGTTTTAAAATTGGGAAAGCCATCACCTAAGTGCAATCAAACACAGACTCAACTTGATGGTCTTAGAGAAGAAAAAAACTTACCAATGGACCCTGTTCTGATAATGTCCTATATAACAAAGTATTCCAATGCATTACCAGATGGGTCAGCAAGCAAGGGCACTTGCTGTCAAGCTTGATAACCTGTGTTTGATCCCATATAGTGGAAAAAGAACTGACTGTTGCCAAGTTGTCTTTTTTCCTCCACATATGCACATATGCACCATGGCATACCCACAATCTCTGTCTTCCCCCCCTCAGTAAATAGAGAAAACAAAGTAGAAAATGAGTATAAAAAGTAGACTAATTTTATATCTTGTGATGCTGCAATTTAGGAATATAAGCAGCTTCTCAACAGAGTCACAATTTAAATGGGTTAATAATGATTTTCTTTACCAGCTGGTGCCTTGACAATGATCTCAGAAGTCTGGCTTTGCTGGGCCGATGCCCCTCTTCATGTCTTCAGGGTTTTCTTATCTCAGCTTTTCTGCAAGCAAGTAGGATAGCTAGCATGGAGGCTAAGGGCTCTCAAGATCACAGTGGAAACTCATCAGTCTTTTTATGAGACTTGGCTTCTTGCATAAGCAGCTGGTTAAAGACAACCTGAGGTTAGAGAATGGAAAAACAAACAGTGCTTCTCAAAAGGGAACACTGCCAAAGAATTTGAAGCCTCTCTAATCCTCTCCAGGACCAATAATGTTTTATTTATTTATTTTTGTGATGTTGTAATTGAGTTGTGTTTCTTACTTTTCTTTCCTCCTTTCAATTTCTCCTATGCACCCTCCACGGTCTTCTTCAAATTCATGGCCTTTTTTCCATTAATTATTATTGTATTCATATATGCATGTCTTAGTTATGTTTTTATTGCTGTGAATAGACAACATGACCACTGCAACTCTTATAAATTTAAGAGTTTCATTTGGGGCTGGCTTACAGTTCCAGAGGTTTAGTCCATTATCATGGTGGGAACCATGTCAGCATCCAGGTAGAAATGGTGCTGAGGGTTCTATATCTTGATCCCCAGGCAGCAGAAGGAGTCTGTGAGCCACACTGAGTGGTGTAGCTTGATCATATAAGATCTCAGTGCCTGCCCACCGTAACACACTTCCTTCAACAAGGCCATGTCTACTAACAGTGCCACTCACTATGGGCCAAGCATTCGAATACATTACTCTGTGGGGCCATACCTATTCATGGAAGAAAAACAAGATGGCTTCTCAGAAATGACACTTTCAGAATACCCACCCCCCTTTAAAATGAACACATATAGTTTTATAACTATGTGGAATGTGGTCAACAAAATGTAGTCAATGCTATCTTAACAAGGGCAGCTGTGGCAATCCACTGGAGATCCTCAGCAAGATGGGGACTAAAAGGACACTTGGACAATTTTATTACAACCTCACCTGAGACCCTAGGCACTGTCTTCTACTCCCACTCCCAAGGGGTCATTTTGGCTTCAAAGATTATCACCTATGCACATGTGAATATTTTTGGTATTGCAGCTTTTTTTTTCAAGATCTGTTGGACTCCTCTTAGTAAGCCAACTTTTACAAACCGGTATTTAAGCTTAACAAACTTATTAGTTCACCATACAGAATCATTCTTTGAACTATTCTCAGTACTATTTTTAGTTTTATTTGATGCCTGTTCATGTTTTCCCAGAAAAATCTAATGCAACAATAACTGATATAGTTGTTCTAGTTTTGATTTCTGCAATGCTAGCAGTTCTCAGGATTAAACATTAGGCTTCACACACATTAAGCAGATGCTCTGACAATGACCACCACTAGCCCAAGCTTTGTTCTCATTTCTGTGAGAAAAGAGATGATCAAAATATATTATGATGGACTGGAGAGGAAATGTTCCCTATTGGTGATTCAAAAGAGAACAAAATATGGCATGGAAGAAAAGGTAGAATTATGGGGTACATAATCCCAAAACAGTATTGAAGGCTTCTCTCCATGTATATATATTTATTTTAAATTGCTTCGTCTTTCTAGTCCTCTATCATCTTTCAAACCTTGGTCTTGTTTGACCCCTGTGATGGCACCATCTATGAACTAAATTTTTCTTTCCCTGAAGAATACCAGGTTTAGCAATTCAGAAAATTTAGTCTCTTATTCGGAGGTCATTTCTTAGTGTTTGCAGCAAAAGTAGTGCCTGGAACCCCGCAGACATGCTGAAGCAGGCTGGACAGTCCAGCATCACCGGTGTCCCTCAGTCATTCTCAACCATGCTATGGAGTACAGCATCATTGGTGCCCCTCAGTCATCCTCAACCAGGCTGGACAGTCCAGCATCATCAATGCCCCTCAGTCATTCTCATCCAGGCTGGACAGTCCAGCATCATCGGTGCCCCTCAGTCATTCTCAATCAGGCTGGACAGTCCAGCATCACCAGGACCCCTCATTCAGTCTGGACCATGCTGAACAGATATCATTGGAGAAGGCTCTTAGATAATGACTAAAGTGATTCCTTTATAAAGAAATTTCATAAACCCAAATGTTAGACTCTTAACATTTCAGGAAACTAGTTAGTATTAAATTCTCAGAGCTGGATAAAATAGATGAAGGAACACAAGTTTGGCTATTCTGGATTCAAGCAGAATATACGGATGGATTTTAGTCCTTTGTTTTAACAGCTGTTATAGACTCTGATTAAATGATGTCTCAAATAGACAGATGGCTCTAGACATTTGATGGGGTTACTTCCTTGTGCACCCATTCTAACTTGAAGATATTTTAAGCTCTGAGAGAAAATGTTCTGAAGCTGCCCAGTATCACAAGACAGTACCCGGAAATAGTTTGGAAAAAAATCATAAATACAGTACTTGAAGTAAAGCTCTTATTGAATACTTGTCATTTTTGTACCACCATACTGTAGAAAAATAACACATGAGTGTAAGAATTCTAAGCAAGAGAACATATCCACACAGCCACACCAACTCTGGGATCTTAGAGGACCTGACATGGATTTCATTTATGCATGATTCATTGATTCAGCAAGTATTCAATGGGAACTGAGAGTTTTTATTATTCTTGAACTCACTTCTAAGAAGCCTTGTGATATCTGAAGACTTTTACAATAAAAACAGTTTTGCATTGCATTAATTTTTATTGCAGATTCTTGCTAAATTCCATGATGAATGAAAACAACACACCAGGTTTGAAGCATGTGAGAAAAGCTAGGAATGATGCTGGTTGATGGAGAGGAAGTTTCCTTTTCACTTTTACTGTTATTGGGAGAGCGTATGTGCTTTGAGTGTTTAGGCATGTGCCACAGCCAGCAAGCACGTGGAGGTCAGAAGATAGCAGTGTGGAATCAGTTCTCTTTTCACGTTTAAAAATTGTATTACTTATTTTTAATTACATTTATTTTATGTGTGTGATCATTTTTCTTCATATATATGCCTCCTGGCCAGGGATGCCAGGAGAGGGCACAGGGTCTCTGGAATTTGAATTACTGACTGTTGTGAGCTGGCCTGTGGGTTCTGCGAACTGAATCTTGTCCCCTGAAGAGAAGCATGTGCTTTAATCAGTGAGCAGTCTTCTAGTCTCTCATTTCACAAGTTTCATTTGTTAGCATTTATTAATTGAATAGTCCATGTATTTCATTATGGTATTCCCCACATGTGTATAATATATTTTGGGCTCTGGGAATTGAACTTAGGTCTTCAGGCTTGTGTGGTGAGTGGCCCTACCCACTGAGATATTTTGTTGCTGCTAGAATCTGTTTTATTTTTTTAATGATGCCTAGATTAAATGAGCTGTTTAGTGTTAGAGTAAATCATCTCTGCATATACTTCAGTAGATGGAAAGGCTATTTTATTTGTGAAAAATATGGTAGTCTAGAGAAATAAAAATATGAGAATAAGTCCCCACAGTAAATCTAAGTAAAGTATCTAGATTGTTAAATTAGTCAGTTCCACCTTTGAGACCCAATAGCTATGAAAACTTAGGTGAGTTATCTTGCTACGGTATCAGTTTTACAGTTATAGAAATTGAAGGAATAATAAGACCTCCTAAGTTCATTGTGAACGCTTGTTCACAATAATAACACTGAGTTACAAAAAGCCTTCTGCAAAGGAATGGGAATGGCCGAGTACCACTTAACACACATCAGTGTTGTGGCTTCAATAAAAACTCAGATTTGTCGCATAAACAGTGCTGGAAATTCTGAGGTCAGTTGAAAGTGGCTAGACTAATTCTGCCTGAGAAGAAGAATGGCTATGAAGCAGCTGAAGAGCCCAGCGTCTAATTGTCAGAGATTACAGTGTCAAAGCTCTCTTACTTAATGTGAATGAAGTGCTCAGATGTACACTTCTGTGAGAGCAAACATTAGACAGTTATAGTTCTGGGTCTGGTTACCACAGTCAACATGACCTTTTCTTGTTCTGCCCATTTACCTGAAAATTATTTCATCTTTCTTACAGCTGAATAATTTCCGTAGTGTGTGTATGTTTTATTTTCACCATCTATTCATCACTTAAAGGACGTTTAAGTTATTTCCATTTCTTAGTTCTTGTTAATAGAGAAACAATATGGTTTAGCAAGTATCTATGAAATAGGATGTCAAGTTCTTTGGACATATACTGAAGAATAAATACACTTAATGTAACAAATAGCAAGCTGTCATTTGGGAGATTTATTTTGAGGGTTTTTTTGAAAGGAGGCAATTATTCAGACTGATTTCCAGAAACCTGGACCATTTTGCCATCCCACCAACAGAAAATAATGGTTCTCTGTACCCCACATGCTCCCTAGCATTTTTGTCAGCTGTTTTGTGTTCTCAACCATTTTGACTGGGGTAAAAGTATAGCTCGAAGTGTTTCAATGTGCATTTTCAAATTGCTATGAATATGAATGTTGTTACTGTATTTAATAGACACTTGTATTTATTCTTTTCAAAACTCTTCTCAGATCCCAAACACATTCTTTGAATGACTTCTTTCCTTCTTCTTGTTTGTTTGTACTTGCTGAGCAGTTAACTCCGGATGTGCTAGAACAGGAATAAAACACCAGGGGGCGCTCTGGTTTACTCTGTGCAACAGGGACAAGCATGAGTCATTCCTATAAATGCAGAATGGAAAAAGGTTCTGCTGAACCTAGTGGATGAGAGGGCAGAGACCTTTGAAATCACTTGCTATTTTGGCTTGAATCTATAGTTCATAGGAAGACTTTCTCCTATTTCTTTGACTTTCAAAAGTTAGTAAAAGAGAAACATAATAACTTTAGCCAACATTTCACAGCATAATTTTAACACAGGAATTTTTAACCCTCTTTATAGATTCAATCACTTTAAGGGTCCTTTGCAAGTCATCTGTAGGGAAGATATATTTTATCCACCAAAATGAAACACAGGAAAGAGAGCTTATCTTCCCTTAGCTCTTAGCTTATCAAATTCCTGCAACTGTTCCAGTCACCTTAATATAGTCTATTTTTCATTTTTCAGTCATGAAAATAGGTGGAATCATATATACCCCACGTTTTACAATATTAATTAGGCAGGGAATGCACACAAGGCACCAAGAATAAGGAGATTAACAAGTGCCAAGCCTAGACCCTAAGGTGATAAATCATCTGATGGTGTATTTGTCTGCAAGCTTATGTCAGTAAAAAGATAGTGACATGGAAGGAGGTGAATGCATGAGACAAGTGCGTAAACAAAGAGCAGCCAAACCATAGCCAACATTAGAATTCTGACTTTCAAATGGTCCAGAGTTTCCCATGTTTTCTTGAATTTTAACTCAGTTTCATTCAACAGTGTCACGTGCCACTAATCAATCCCGTAGGATGCTAAACTTCCAGTTATCTCAGCTCCAGCTTTCCCATACTACCAGCATCTCATTGGGCAGTACCGGAGGACTTCTTTCCCACTCCTTCCCTATATCCAACTCACAGCAGACATCTTTCACCTCCTGGTAATGTAGACAGAATGTGGAGATAATCTGAGTTCCATGACAGTGACAGAAGGGTTAAGGAGCCAGTTCTACTTATCGCTGCAAACAAAACAGATAGATATGCTATTGATCAGTAAGAACTGAAATGTTAAACAAAGAACATGGAACATAGAAAATGTTATGGGTTGAAGTCGGGAGAAGCTATTTGACATCATGAAGAGGTGTTTAGCATGATGGACAGAATTGATAAAATTGACCTTCATTATTGTGAGATTTTTGAGGTAGGCTATAGATCTGGCATACACATATCTCAAAAGATTTCAGGGGAAGTTTTAACATTACGAATAAAAGTTGAAGAACTGTCAGCATGTAGTTACCATAGAGCTGCAGTATTTACAAGCTGAGTAGGACAATAAGAAACAATCACATAGGGGTTGGAAAAATGGCTAGAGAAGAAAGAACAAAAAATAAGAATGGCAATTCTGTCACAGCACAGAAAGAACAATGGGGTTACCGACAGGCCATATTGTCTCTTAAGAATGAAAAGTAAAAATGGAAGATGTGAGTTAACAAAGCAGAGATACCACCATTGGCACTGGAAAACATTTTTGAAGGAAATTGTAAAGAATGAAGTCTTTGAAAATAACTGAGAGGAAAAATGGGAGCGTCACAAATGGATATCAAGAAGAGCAGGAAAAGGGCAACTAATCTGTCTTTAGAAAACTTTAAAGACAGAATTGAGGAGTAGAAAGAAATGGGGGTAGAAAGGTCAAAACAAAGGGTTTCAGAGGTCTACTGCGAGCAAGGTGGAGCTAGAAGAGGTGTTTGTTTACTTGCTTTCTGTGAATGATTGACTACATCCCCATGTCCTGGATAGTGAGGTTGGTGAAGCATCAAACCCCAAAAGATATTCTCTGTGTAATCTAGACCCTGTGACTATATTATGGCTTTCAGAATACTAATTTTATAGATGGATTAAGTTATTTTGAGGTAGACTACCTGAGATTAACCACCTGGCTTTAAAGAGATAATAAGTGATTTTGAGGAAGAGATTGGCAAGTAGAGAAGCGAACTTATTAGAAATGAGAGAAGTAGAGCAGAAGCACAGGAGAGGAAGAGAGAGAGAGAGAGAGAGAGAGAGAGAGAGAGAGAGAGAGAGAGAGAGAGAGAGAGAGAGAGATAGGAAATATGGAAGACAGTGATAGAACCTGGGCAAAAAAGAAATAAATTCACTGCTAGATCCACCAGGCAGAAAATAACCTACAAGTTCATTTGGGGCTTCAGACTCTGGTACTATCTGTGTTCAGGCATCCTCTAGGGCCTTAGAACATATCCCAGTGGGGTTACAGAGGATGATTGTATATGGTGCAACTGGTTGAAATAACTTCAGATTTGAGAGGTCCTCTGCGGAAGGCTCCTAATCTGTTCCCTTTCCTCTCCCACCAAAGGAGATACTGAGACTCATGGCCAAACTTTGGGCAGAGTGCCAAAATCTTTATGGAAGAAGAGGGGAATGGAAGGAGCTGGAGGGAACAGAACAACAGAACCAAAAACCTGGGCCCAGAAAGGACTGCAGAGACCAATACTCCAACTGAGGAGCATGCATGGAGAGGACCTAGACCTCCTCTTCAAAGGAATCCCAAGTGGGTGCCCTAGTAAGAGGTACAGGGGCTGTCTCTAACATGAACTCAGTGGCTGGCTATCTGATCACCTCCTCCTGGTGAAGAGCATTGTAGTCTTGCCAGGCCATGGAGGAGGAGGAGGATGCAGCCAGCCTTGATGAAAACTGATAGGTCAGATAGAAGGAGAGGAGGTCCTGCCCTATCAGCTGACTAGGGAAAGGGCATAGGGAGAAAAGAGAGAGAGGGAGTCCTGGGAAGAGACAAGGGAGAGGGTTGCAGAGGAGCTACAAAGTGAATACATTGTGATAAATAAATATATAAATAAAATTATTTTTTTTTAAAAGAAAGAACTTCAGATTTGGAAGTTTAAGGGAAATGAGAATGATGTCAACACTGGCAAGGACAGTTCTTTTTTTAAATAATTTATTTATTTTTATATTAATCACAGGTTATATACTTCGTATCCCAGCCATAGCCCCCTCTCTCACTCCCTTCCAATCCCACCTTCCCTCCCTCATCTCCTCCCTGCCCCTTTCCAAGTCCACTGCTAGGGGAGGTCCTCCTCCCCTTCCATCTGACCCTAACTTATTAGGTCTCTTCAGGGCTGGCCGCAATGTCCTCTTCTGGGGTCTAGCAAGGCTGCTTCTCCCTCGGGGCGGGGGGAGGGGGGAGAGTAGAAGAGCCAGCCATTGAGTTCATGACAGAAATAGTTCCCTAGTAAGGGGAACTATTTCTGCAATGACAGTTCTTGATGAATATTTTGGATATTCTTAAAAATTGAATACATTTAACTTAAATACTTATAGTTTTGTCCTCCAAATCAAGCTCATAAATTGCTTAACTTTACAGAAGATAAACAATATCAGCCTGTTATGTCATAGCTGTGTTTTTATGTGATGGGCTGACTTAAATAGTCAATGTCTATTTTTAATTCTTATTTTATAAGAGAATCTCAGTATCATTCAGAATAGAAATTCACCTTCTTCCCTTCTTCCAAGGTTGGGCCTCTTGGTCCTGCTTTGACCTGGAGCTGTCAAGTGATCCCACCTGGCTTGTAAGCACTGTGTGGGGATTTCCTACATGAGAATCAACAGAGGTTTGTTTTATCTCTGTCTGACACAGTCAGAAGCAGGGCATTATTGTTGCCTTTTGGCACATCTTTCATGTGTTTGCACAGAGGTGCCCTCTGCCATTTTGGGAGTATGAGGACAAATGAAGCGTGATAGAAACAGGAAGCCAGGCAATGGCTCATCGTAAGACTTCACAGGAAAATCTTGCCAGCCCTGAACTCCCAACTGTGCACTTGTTTTTCAAAAAGAGAAAAGCAACACTTAATAAGGGTATATGTTCCGTGAAGCCAAGGAAAATTACGAAAACAAAATTTTAAAAATACTTTCCTTTATCTTCTAAGTAAAAAACAGACATACCATTATAAATCATGGGTGTGCATAACAGCATCATAGTAAGATTAAGTAGACAGTTGTATAATAAAATAAAAAAAATGTTCATGACAAACTATGAGGTAGAGAAAGCAATGGAACTAACAGAATGCATATCATGCTTCAATCAGATTTCCTTTCATCTCCATCCTCTTTCTCTGTTGGCTTATTACTAGATGTAATGAGCCAAGGGCAAAGTTAAAGTAGTTCCAGGAATATGTGTTCTGAGACCCAATCTATGGAAACATCAAACAGCTTATTTAGTCATTTTAGAGTCTTGGATGGGGTACTGCTTCTTACTGGATGAAACACACAGTGGGTGGTTAATTCCTTGTATTCCATCACAGATTGTTGGAATTTCTCAGCAATTTAAAAATATGAGCTTTAATGATATATTCTAAAATTACACAATTAAAAATTTTTAATGTTTTCATTAGTTGTTGGCTCTGTTTCCACTAATTACAGCTTTAAAGTAGAAACAGGCAGCTAGTATTTCAAGATATTATCTATTGGGGTTGGAAAGATTGCCCAGTGGTTTAGACCACTTGCTGTTCTTGCAGAGGACCCAGGTTCGACTCCCAGTATCCATATGGTGGCTCACAATCACATATAACTCCAGTCCCAGGGAATTCAATATTCAATGACCTTTTCTGGCCTCTCCTGGCACCAGAGAAACACATAGGCACAGATATCCATTCATACAAATCACCCATATACATAAAATTAAATTTAAAATATATCTACTACTGAGAAGCATAGCTATTACTTAAATTTATTAAGTAATTGATAAGTAATTTTATAAGTAATTGGGGAGTAAACTTTTACAACTGAGGATATCCTGAGTCACCAACTACTGTTTAATGTGGAACTCATTTGTTTACAGCCAAAAACCATTTCATATTCTGACTTCTAAGTTCATAAATGGCATGCTCCACAGACTGTTTTCATGGTTTCTAGCCAATGCTTCTGAATTACTATACATTTAATTATGATAAACGTGAACCACACAACTATCCTGAATCCATGTACTATTTATGCAAGCAGTGGCATAAATAATTAGCACTTGTATTTACAAAACCACTTAATATCAGCTCGGTGCACAGTATAAAGTGCAGCAAGGCTCAACGAGTCCTGTATACAGCCAACTCACAGGAGCTGGCTTATTTCATCTTCCTTCATATAATTGGGGAAAGCGTTACAATGAATATCAAAGTCATTTACAATGTGTACACATTTCCCCCTTAAGTCTTAAGTCATTGGTTATTAATTTTAGGAAAAGCTAACATCCCTATTTTTGTCATCATTTTTTTCTTTATGCTTGGTAGGTTTAGGATATTCTTTAGATCATGATATAGTCTCGAGTACTGTACCGGGCACCACTCCATCAAACTGTGAAGGCTTTTCTACTCAGGTGAAGGAAGGCTTGCCATTTTATTTCTCCAGACAACAATCACACACACTAAACACAGCCTCAAGAACAAAATCAGTTTCTACTTATAGAGACCATGCCTAAAATATTAAGATAAAACCCTTTGTGACAAGGAATTCATTTAGACTTCTAGATTTTTTCATTTCTTTCACAATCTTTTACATTTCTCTAACAATTACATTGAAAACCCAGCCATTTGTGAGTCTGCCCCGCTATTTTCCAACTACTACAACACTTAATCACATGGGGGACTCCCTACCTGCTGGTTTAAAGGAACAAAACCTGAAATGCCTTAAGAATAGTGTCAGTTTTCTTTTACATCTCTAACAAATAACAAAAATTGCCTTGAACTATGGATATAATTGCATGTGGCTGGCAAACACAGGCACAGTCCTCTAGAAATGTTATTTAATCTACATTAAATATCACAACAGGGGAATTACTAAACTATACATTGCATTTCTTTAAAATCAGTCATTCGCTTTTCTTTTGATGCTACTTCTAAAATAAAATGAATTCAGTGCATTCTTATGGAGCTTTGACTGTGCTGGATTGAACTGATTAATGTGAAAGAAATAAACTTAAATGGATGGTTTAAGATTTCTCATTAAAGATATTTAAATTTAGGCATTTAACATGGAAGTCTAGGGAGGAGAGTTGGTCCTCACTGAGATAAGTACTCTGGTCCAATTATCAGGCTGTCCTAAAGAAAGGTAAAGAGAGCACTACACTACAGGTGTTCACGGAAGGAAAGAAAGACCATATGTGCACCTTGGGAAATTCGTGGATGCTCTCTTGAGTCAAATACCCCAAATGGAAATTGTGATGGCATTTGGACAAAGTTGGAAGTTTAGCTGGGTTGTCAGCAACTGGAAAATTTCAGGTAAAAGTGAATTATCATATATTTGAAAAAACTGTAGAGATGAAAAAAAAAAGGCACTAAATGAATTTAATTTGATTAAGGCTGCAGGAGGAGAAGTACCAGCAAATGAATCCTGAAAGCTGTTTTTCCTAATTTGGTACATGAGAATTCACACCAAGAGGGGTTATGTCAATAAGCTTCAGTCCCAACAGGAAAAGCTTTGAATCAAGGGAATCAGGTGAGCAATGCTGCCTGTCTGGGCCTCACATAATCCACCAAACGGGAAACCCAGCTTCTCCAGGATCTTTTGAGTTGCATCTTATGTATCTTATTTTATTTTATTTTTAAAATATTAATTACAGTTTATTAACTTTATATCCCTGCTATATCCCACTCTCTCATTCCCTCCCAGTCCCACCTTCCCTCCCTCATCTCCTCCCTGCCCCTTTCCCAGTCCACTGATAGGGGAGGAACTCCTCCCCTTTCATCTGATTATGGTTTATCAAGTATCTTCAATACTGGCTGCAAAGTACCGCACTCGGCGGGGGTGGGGGTAGGTCAAAGAGCCTGCCATTGAGTTCATGTCAGAAATAGTCCCTGTTCCCCTTATTAGGGTACCCACTTGGATACTGAGCTACCCATGGGCTATGTCCGAGCAGAGGTTTTAGGTTATATCCATACATGGTCCTTGGTTGAAGAAACAGTCTCAGAAAAGACCCCTGTGCCCTGATATATTTGGTCCTTGTGGAGCTCCTGTATTCTCCAGCTCATATTAACTCCCCTTTCTTTCTTATGATTCCCTACACTTTGCCAAAGGTTTGGTTATGAGTCTTAATATCTTCTTTGACACATTGCTAGGTTGAGTCTTTCAGAGGCCCTCTGTGGTAGGCTCCTGTCCTGTTACTTGTTTTCTCCTACATCCAATGTCCATTCCATTTGTATTTCTATGTGAGGATTGATCATCTTACCCTGGGTCCTCTTTCTTGTTTATCTTCTTTAAATTAAATATCCATTAATTTAGTTTTGCTATTATTCCAAACCTATCTTTCTGTTCTAACTCAGTTACCTGGTGTTCAAGCTCAAGCTCAAAAGCCCCAATTGAATAATCTCTCTGCATTCCTTGGCATATGAATTCAACCTGTCTTCTCTTCAAAACCTCCTACCTTTTTTTACATGTCATGTTCTCAGATTTTTCTCTTCTGCCTCTCCTTTTAAGTAGCTTCCTTAATTCCCTAACTCCATCCATGTGATAAAGGATAACCTGCCTTTCTTGATCCTTTTTCTAAATTTATTAATTTTTATATCAATCACAGGTTAGGTACTTTGCATCCCAGGCATAGTCTCCTCTCTCATTTCCTCCCACCCTCCCACTCCCTCCCTCATCTCCCTCCTCCCTCCCCCCTCCAAGTCCACCAACAGGAGAGAACCTCCTCCCCTTCCATCCAACCCCCTCTCATCCTGTCTCCTCAGGACTGGCTAAAATGTCCTCCCCTGGGATCTAGCCAGTCTGTCACTCCCCGGCTTGTATGGGGGAGGGTCAAAAAGTCAGCCAGCAAGATCATGACTGAAACAGTCCCTGTTTCCCTCACTAGGGTTTTCAGTCCTACACCGAGCTAACATGGACCCCATCTGAGCGGGGATTCCAGGCCACATCCACACATGGTCCTTGATTGTAGAAACCGTCTCATACAAGACCCATGTGCACTGCTCAGTTTGGTCTTTGTGGAGCTCTTGTTCTCCCCAAGTCTCACCAACCTCCCCCAGATCTATCATTACTTCTCGCCCTCTGCCAAAGTCTTGATTGCGAGTCTTAATATCTGCTCTGATACATCGCTACATTGACCCCCTCTCCCTCTGCCCAGAGGTCCTCCTTGGC
>CM053753.1:99274094-99297569 GCA_028658305.1 Pachyuromys duprasi | reverse complement strand
TGTCATGAAAGACTGTGCTGAGAAAATGATGAATTTGAAAATGGAGGCATGAAAGGAAATAATCACTGGATTGACTGCTGTATACTAGGGTACCCCACTATCATACCAAAGCATGTATACAGAACCTATTCAGGGAAACAGGGACTGTTTCAGTCATGATCTTGATGGCTGACTCTTTGACCCTCCCCCATACAGGCCGGGGAGTAACAGACTGGCTAGATCCCAGGGGAGGACATTGCAGCCAGCCCTGAGGAGACAGGATAAGCTGGGGTTGGATGGAAGGGAAGGAGGTCCTTCCCTGTTGGTGGACTTGGAGGGGGCGGGGAAGAGGGAGATGAGGGAGGGAGTGGGAGGGTAGGAGGGAATGGGGGAGGGGGCTATGCCTGGGATTCAAAGTACCTAACCTGTGATTGAGATAAAAATAAATAAATTTAAAAAAAAAGAAATGAAATGTAAGAAAACAGTGTTTGGAGAAGGGGGAGGAAGGGAGGTATTGGGAGGGGAGGGAGGAGGGAGCTACAGGGGAGATACAAAGTGAATAAAGTGTAATAAATAAAAAAATAAATATTAAGAAAAGAAATAGTAAAGGACAAACAGCAGACAGAGCTACGTAAACACAGCACACATTTCATAGTTATTTTGATTTTAACTAATATAAATAATTGTTAAATACCTACAGCAAAAGAAAAAAACAAACAAAAAATAAAATTTTGAAGAAGCATTATCTCTCCAGAAATCAAAGAAAGGTGTATTCTACTAAGAGCATATTTTAACTTAACTTTGAAAATTGAAATTTGTTTTTTCATACCTTCACCATTAATGGTAAAGAGCCAGAATAATGAACACTTACACATACTCTTATTTGAATGTAATTTTAAAATGCCAAATAAATCTGTAAAATATTTGTGAATTTAGTTTTTGTCCTAATGATTATGAACAAGAAGATATTCTATGAAATACACCAAGAGAACATTTAAAAAATGATAACACTGGATATAAAGTTAGCAGTTCATGTAGAATATTTACATGAAGTGCTTTATCAGTTTTTAGTATATTCACCCTTAATCCTTAAGTACTTCAAGACATAGATTGCTATTCAAGTATAAATGTCTTCTCATAAAAATTTAATTAAATAGAGCTATTTCTAGTAAATAATGTTGCCAAACATTTATGTTTTTATCAGTAGTCATTTTAAGCTAATTTAGAAAATTTACCTCTTGCTAGCAAGACAATAAATAATGAGATAAATGTTATCTATCCTCACTTAGCTTGTACAAGCAATAAATAATTGGAAGGGTTTGAGGCAAAGTGTTTATATGTATGTGTGCATGTACATATTAGTAGACATATATTTCTTTGCTATATGAGCTGAGATTTATAAAAACAAAAAAGGTCACAGTAGCAATAAACAATATTTAAACCCAGATCTTGCTGCTTTGTAATTTCATTATCTAACAATAGTAGACAGAGCTACTTAAAGATATTGTTGATTTAGGGCTGAAATAGGATGTATAGAAAATGAAGATAGAATATTTTATTACCTCAGAAAGTTGGAGACAACTTGAACAATTTGCATAACAAGATAAAAGAGTTTTAGATTATAGGTCAAATAATGAAAGAAAACTAGTCACTCTCTTCTTGTACAAATAAATGATCAAGTAAATTAATAGACGAAAGACAAATGTCTTATGCATAAAGACTTGAAACAACTTATATGAATTCTATTCTTTTAAAATACCCACTGCAGCTCTTTTCTTTTGTGGCCATTACTGGATCGCACTCACCAAAATGAAGTTCAACCCTGAGGTGACTTCAGACGGAAGCAAGAACTGCAAGCAGCCTTTCAATGCATCATCTCACATCTGGAGGAAGAATCTCCCCTCTATCCAAAGAGCTAAGACAGAAGAATAATGTTCGCTCCATGCACACTCGAAAGGATGATGAAGTTCAGGTTGTCTGAGGACACAAAAAGACCTGCAGATTTGCAAAATGGTCCATGTGTACAGGAAGAAATATGTTATCTACATTGAGCTACTGCAGCGAGAAAAAGCTAATAGCACAAATACCCATGTGCCAGCAAGATGGTTATCACCAGGCTAAAGCTGGACAAAGACCACAAGAAAATCCTGGGAAGGAGCACCAAGTCTCGTGAAGTAGGAAAGGAGAATGGCAAATACAAGGAAGAAACGATAGAGAAGATACAAAGGTAGAGACCTCTCATTCACAACTTTCATTAAAGACTTTCAAAAAAAAAAAAAAAAAGGACTGTGGAACTGTGTGTGATTTCCTTTATTTCCTTTTTCCTTTTCACACAGCAGTGTTGAAAATAGGAAAAAGTAACTCCACAGCAGAGAATTCTTACAAATATCACACTAGCTGGATAAACAGGCTTTCAGCAGTTATAAATGCTGATTGTTTATGCTCTGGATATGGGATGATGAAAATGGTACTTTGCTTTGGTCATCTTATTTATCCTTAATTCTGTGATTGCCTGTTTTTTGTCTAATTATAGGGAAAACATCACACAAGTTAAAATTTAAATGTATCTACAAACAATCAGAAGTTATTTCTCAACTGACCTGGTCCTCAATAAGAGAGAAAATATGACAGATTACCACAGTCACCAGAACACCAAGAACACAGGACACAAGCAAGACAGGTGTGCTCATGGGAGAGGGAAAGCACACTCACTAAAGTCCTGTGAAGTAGAAATAATCCACTAATCTTGATAATGCTTCAATGTGGTCTTATGGTGACAAATGTCCCCTAACATCAATGGTAATAGGGGAATCTGGGTGTGCAGTATATTAAAAGGACATGAATCATCACCTTGACCTTTCTGACAATCAAAATATTCTAAAAATTAATGTCTATTTGAAACATAATAAGCTTACCATTTAGTTTATCTCAAAGGGTGCTAACTTGCTGTTTTGTTTTCTGTAGTTCAAGCTAACTTTGAACTTGGCTTGCAGCTGAGGAGGACCGTGAAATCTTGATTCTCCTTTCTCTACTCCACAGTGTGGAAGTATAGGTAAGTACCACCATGCTTGGTTCAATAATATGCTTACTGATTCAATTATTTTAAATTATTCCTGTATTTACTTGACAATAAGCTATGAATATTTGCAGTTGTTAAGTTTAGTTTTGAGTTTCTTAAGCTGTGCAAAAGGAAGGTCATCTGGGGCTAGAGAGATGGCTAAGCACATAAGAGCTGTGGTTGCTCTTCTGATCTGGGTTCAATGCCCAGGATCCACATGGCAGCTCACAGCTGTCTGTAATTCCAGTTCCAGGAGATCTGACACCCTCACACAGACATAGACGCAGGCAAAATGCCAATGAGCATCAAATTAAAATTAATTAATTAATTTTAAAAAGAAAGGTCAACTGTGGTCAGAGTCCATATATAGAGTGTATAGTCAAGATGATGCATACGGGATAAAAGGACTGGGTAATACAAGAAGGAACTAGCTGAAGTTTCCTTCTATTCGCACTGAAATACAGAGCAAGCCTTGCCTTCATACAGATCCCAGGACATAAAAATGGTGATAAAAGCAGAAGAGTAGGCTTTAACACTGTTATTTCAATTTGCCAATATTTTATGTAGGTATAGTGTCAGCAGCTGCAGTTCCTCAGAGTACTGGGTCAGATAGAGAAGATGCTGTTGTTAGTAAGAGTAAAGGTGACAGTGATTGATGACCACTTCCTGTGGTAGTTTATAATGCCTGAAGTAAAATAAATAAAAAATGGCAAATAGAGGACAAATTATCAAAATACACATTTCTTTAAAAAAAAAAGAGCACTCAGTGTTTTATGTCAAACATTTGAAGAGTATTTACCAAACACAACTAACGGTTTAAATATGAAAAGTCGGACAGTCTTATCTGTGCTTCACTTGTTGAGAATATTGATTTTATAATTCTTAGAGGAACCACAAATATAAATGTTTACATCACATTTTATTTCTGAACATAATTGAAGTAATTTTGTACTATAAATATTTATTTAAACACTTCCTTTCAAAGATATTTGGGCATAATTCCCAGTTGCGAAGCTCCATGCTAAAGCCCCAGCAGAAGCCTTTTAATTATAATTGACAAGTGCTGTGCCCTCCTCCTGCTTTGCAGAAATATCAGTGCCTAATTACAGTGAGATAAGAGCAATAAAACTATTATCTCTATTTCAAAGCTTTTACCACCTACCCATTGAAGGTGAAGTCTAAAAAATATTTAGACTTCAGGTTCTTGTCGTAGACTATAACCACATGCTCACTGTCAAGATTTGAATGCACTATTGGGAAAATGGTATTTATTGATGAAAGCTGCCTTAAGAACATACAATCTAGTCATTCCTAGCAGCCGGTGGCTCTCAACCTCAGCTGTACACTAAAATCAACTAAGATACATAATATATGATGACACCTAGTCCCACCATAAACGATTATGATTTAATTTATCTGCTCTATGAAGTTATATGTGCAATAACTCCACATTTATGATTTTAATTACAAAAACAAACACCCGGGAAGGTGAGGCAGGGGTGCAACTGCAAGTTTCCGGCCAGCCTGGCCTAAGCAGTGAGTTTCAGGTCACCCTGTGACATAGATTGACTCTGTTTCAAAAATGTAAGACCTCATTCCAAAGAGTAATATTACAGGAACTCCAAGCAGTACTTTTCTGGACCTTTCTGTGTGTCTATCACAGGGATTTTGCTAAGATGCCAAAGTAAGTATAACAACACAAGTAAAGCAAACATGGGAGGGGATGGGGAGAAGAGAGGAAAAGGCAGAAATTATATAATATTGAAAAATTTAAAAATCTAAAATATTTCTGGTGATATAACTCAGATTCCGGTTTAATAGATGGTGGGGGCAGTAATTAGCACAAGTAATTTTTCCAAATGAATTGTAGTATGAAGTCAGTGCTAAGAGCCACTGAGGAAAATCTGAAGACCTGAGCACCTGGAAATCAAAATGTTGGCTCCTGGAAACAAGGACACCCAAGCTCACTGTGTCTGGGAATTTACAGTATGGATGTTCATAACGCTATTCCACAGTGAAGGCAGTCTTTTCTGCTGTCAGCAGGAAGGAGTGGATGGTACTTGTCTGCAGATTTGTTTGTTGTTTTCTTTAACACCTAAGAACCTTAGAGGCAAATAGATTAGTGGTATTTACCTAACAGGGCCTCCTTGACTGATAGATCATACAGAGGGGACCTATAGCTACACTGAGGTTTCTGTTTTATAAGTGATGGCTTTTAGTAGCAGCATTATCTACCCATGGAGGAGTTCTCCCCTCTAACTCAGTTTAAACTTATTTAATTACTTTACTAAGTAATAGATGTCCATACGGCTTTTTCATAGAGCATTGATTAAACTCACCTTCCTTCTGTGTCTCCTTACCTTTCCCATCCCCATCCTCTATTACTGCTGAAACCTTTATACTCTTTGCATTCCTCTCTCCACTTTCATATCATTTATGCTCTGCTAGTCTCCATTTTTAAGGCATGCCTTACCCCAACAATTTCTAGTTTCTTCACAAATTCCAAGTTGAACATACAAATCTTAAGATTCAAATCTACAATTTACATTCAGGACCTGGGTTACTTTACTCAGCATATATTTTTTCTAGTACCATACACTACCTTGCAAATATACTTCATAATTTTATTATTTTACACATGAATACAATTCCATTTTGCATGTGCCTATTTTCATTCTCTATACAATAGTTGATGGACATCTACACTATTTCCTATCTATTGTACAGCATTTCAATGAACATGGATGAGAAAGTGGTTCTGTAGTAGACAATAGAGATTTTTGTGTGCATGTCCAGGAGTGGTCCAGGAGTATGTCATATGAAACAAACTTAACCACAAAGGTGAAGGAACTTTTCATTAAAAACGAAAACTCTGAGGGAAACAAACGAGGAAGACATTAGAAGATAGAAAAGCCCTCAATGTTCATGGATTTAAATAATAACTACTGTGAAAATGACCATCCTACCAAAATCAATTTACACAATCAGTGTAATCCCAATCCTAATTGGTCACCACAGAAATAAAATGAAAAATTCATATGGAGGCACAAAAGACTTAAGAATAATGAAAGCAATCCTTGACAAAACAATAATGCTGTAGGTATTACCATACCAAGAGAAAATCATACTACAGATTCATAGTGACAAAGCCAGAATCACACTGGCATGAAACATGCCTGTCCATAAGACGTATAAATAGAAGATCCAGATATAAGTCAATACAATTACATATTACAGCCACCTGATTTTTTTTGGAAGATGCCAAACATATATACTGAACAAAGGTAGCACTTTTGCCAAGAGGTGCTCGGTAAATTGGATGTTTTAAATGTAAAATAATGACACTACAGTGGACTTAGAGAGGGACAGGGAGGAGAAAAAGGAGTGAGGGTAGGATTGGGAGGAAATGAGGAAAGGGGCTATAGCTGGGATGCAAAGTAAATAACCTATAATTAATTTAAAAAATAAAAAATATTAAAAAAATGGAACTAGCTTCTAATTTTTCAAAACAAAACTCAACTCCAAATCAATGAAGGACAATTATGTAAAATCTGAAACTTTGCAACTAAAGGAAAAGGTATAGAGCACAGTACATGACAAAGGAATATGTAAGGACACTCTAAGTATGACCCTGGTCAGCCAGGAAATAAGGCCAGCTGTTAACAGATAGAATCTCATCAGACTAAAGATTTTGAACAGCAAAAGAATTGGTCAATCAAGAGATGTGCTGGCTAACAGTATGACAGATTTTTTTCCAGCATTACCCCTTGCAGAGAATTTATAACTATAAAGATCAAATCTATGCCAAGATCTTAAAGAACAAAATATCAAGGGAATAATTTAAAAACAGGATGTTCTGTACAGAGAACACTCAAAATAAATACAAAACACGATATCTTTTTGAAGTAGTCAACATCGTTAAGAAATGGGAGAGTAGGCCAAGCATGGTGACTGTCACCATGCCTTTAATTATGTACAGTACTTGGGAAGCAGAGGTAGATGGATTTCTTGGAGTTTGAGGCCAGCCAGTCCTACATGATAACTTGTAGGACGGCCACAGCTATATAGAGAGACTCTGTCTCAAACCTTCCCCAACCCCCCCCCAAAAAAAGAATTGGGCAAGTAAATATTAAAAGTACTTTGAGAGTCTATCTCACCAAACTCAGATGGCTACCATCAAGAAGTCAAAAGACAACAAATACTGGCTATCAAGGAAGGCTCGAAATAGTAACAGTTACTTGGTGGAAGCATAAAATGGTGCTACTATAAATATTGGTGTGGAGATTTCTCAAAAAGCCAGAAATAGAACTGCCATGTGGTACATATTTTGCAGTAAATTTTATGACATTTTACTTCTTGTTTCCTTGGGGTAGGCTTATGGAGAACCCATAAATGATTTCATAAAAAGGTCTATATGTTGCATGGGTAAGTAAACAGATTTTGAAGAGTTGAATTATGATATTTCAGTGATCTAATTTTCCCCTATGATTATGCCTTTGGTCCTATTCACTTAAAGCAGATGCTGAGTGAAAAACTGACACATCTACACAGGGAAAAGTCAAAATGTCTTCAAAGTAAATAAGATTATTTAGGAACTCATCAAGAATCTCATGGTAGTCTGTGTCTTTTTATTGGAGAGTTGAGTCCATTGATGTTGATAGATAATAGTAACCAATGAATATTAATTAGTTCCTTTTATTGTGGAGTTGGTGGCTTTACTGTGATTCATTGCCGGTTTTCTTTTAATTTCTGTTGTGAAAGTCATCTGTATCCTATGTTTTCTTGGGTGTAGTTATTTTTGTTTGATTGGAGTTTTCCTTCTAGTATGTTCTGTAGGGCTGGGTTGCTGTATAGATATTGTTTAAATATAGTTTTGTCATGGAATATTTTGCTTTCGTCATCTCTGTTGATTGAAAGCTTTGCTGGGTATAGTAGTCTGGGTTGGCATCTGTGGTCCCTTAAAGTCTGCATGACATCTGCCCAGGCCCTTCTGGCTTTCATAGTTTCTGTTGAGAAATCAGGAGCTCCACAAGAAGAGCAACAGAACCATAATATCTGGGCACAGAGGTCTTTTCTGAGACTGATACTTCAACCAAGGTCCATTAATGGAAATAACCTAGAACCCCTGCTCAGATGTAGCCCATGGCAGCTCAGTATCCAAGTGGGTTCCCTAGTGAAGGGAACAGGGAATGTCTCTGACATGAACTCAGTGGCTGACTCTTTTATCACTCCCCTTCCCCTGGAGGGAGGAGCAGCCTTGCCAGGGCACTGAGGAGGACATTGCAGCCAGTACTGATGAGACCTGATAAGCTAGGGTTAGAAGGTAGGGGAGAAAGACCTCCCCTATCTGTGGACTTGGAAAGGGGCATGGGAGGAAATGAGGGATGGTAGGATTGGGAAGGAATGAAGGAGGGATCTACAGCTGAGGTACAAAATGAATAAACTGTGATCAATATAAAACATAATAATTTAATTTCATGGTAGCAAAATTATAGAGTAAGTTGGCCATCTATGTCAGGTTCTTCACTCAGACTACCCTAACAAGAAATAGCAGTGAACAGGACGTACTCTTTTAAGAATATAGACTAGACTGGCCACAAGCTCCAAAACATCTAATTTTAAGCACTTTTTACCATGATGACTGGCAGACAATACAGATTTTAAATCTGACAACAGTTCAGTTTGATTGACCTTTTTTCTAAACTGTATTTGTACTTCAGCATATGAAAGTACACAGTCTTGGGTAAGTTGTACCCATGTGGGCATATAGGCCATACGGTTTATATGGGGGTCATCTCTGACACCTCTTTCCACCTTAAAGCTCTCTCTCTCTCCTTCTTTCTCTGTTTCCCTCATGAATTGTCAAATCAGAGTTTCTCTGTGTAGCATTGGCTGTACTGGTCTTGCTTTGTAGACCAGGCTGGCCTTGAACTCACAGAGATCTGTCTCCATCTACCTCTCCAAGTACTAGGATTACAGGTATGAGTCACCAGGCCTGGCAGACCTTAAATCTCTTATCTTCAGCATTTGTACCTCCTATGCATAAGATAGATCCATTCGCATTCCCCACTACTACTTAACACACAGCTTTCACTACCCCTCACCTGGATTATTCAAATAACCTACATGGTTTCTTCCTGTTCATTTTGATGTGTCTCCCTCTCTCAAAGTAACTATATTATTTTGGTGACTGGTGATTTCCTTTTGTAATTTTAATGTGGGTTTAAACTTGATAGTGTCAGTTGCATGCTTAGAATCTTTAATTGGTTTTGCACAAATCCTAATAATTAAAATGATCATATGACCTTGCATGACTTGGTCAAAGCCTTATTTTAGCAATCTACTGTTGGTCTCAGTACTTTAATTATCTATTTATTATCCAAAGTCTTTTCATCTATTTAAAGTTGAGATGCATTCTATTTATTTTCAATTCATTTATTATTTTATCCATAAATACACATTTTAATGATGTGCATTAATGCAGTTACTTGTTTAATACACACTATGTTACTAAAATGTAAAATCTTTGAGGACATTTGATTGAGTAATGAATGATTATCATAAACCAGGTTTTAGATTTGTACAGGGACCAAATTCGAGCACATTGTCATGTCAAAGAATTTGAATTTATCCTCTGGAGCTGTGAAGAACCACTGGAAATTTGGAATTAAGATGAAAATATAGGCCAGTTTCAGTTTAGCACGGTGTTCATAATTTTTCTATGACATACAGACAGAATAAGTTAGACCATTGAAAAAAATGACTAAATAAACCTTACTAATATGATTCAGAATGGAATATAAAAGGGCTGAATTAAGCCAGAGAAATGTTAGATCAGGAAACACAATTAATAAATTTGAATAAGGTGTCAATCAATGACTATGTTCCTAGGGAGCTGGCTAAACTGCAAAGATTAATATACCCTGTTTCCTGTACATCAATGTCTGAGCAAAGACAAGAAGGAAGAGACTTGAGCAGAAGAGCAGTCTGGTGTGGCATACATATGATAAAGGCTTCAGCTGGCTACACAGGGGACTCCAGAGCTTGAATACACACTTGCTTTAAATCCCTGGTTGGGGCTGTCAGGCTGGCCCTTTACATTCCCTGATTGATTCGTCACTAGATATGAACTTCCCACATAAATAAAGAATGACTTGGGTGTATGTTTGCCCTTAGGCAACATCTGAAGGAGTCTGACCACTTAGAATGTCTTATTACAACCCTCTTAGCAACTAGAAGGTACATTTGGGTAGAATATCACAGAATCTCCCATAATTTCCTACTCACTCAAGAGCTGAGAAACAAAAGATAATAAAAAAGAGTATATGATTGACATGTGTGTTACGGTGTATATGAAGATCTGAAGGAAAACAGACCTGGTTAACCACGCCTCTCAAATGAAGAGCCAAAGAATGAGAGAGGGTTAAAGAGGTAGCAAGCCTGATAACATAAGAAGAGCAAATAAAGTGAATCCCAATAGCAAACAATTTTTGTGAGTTTATTAGAGGCCAGATACTTGCACACATTACATAAATATAATCTTCAGAGAAGCCCCATGAAGTCACCCTCACTGTCGTTATGTTTTCTCCTAGAATAGACGTTTTAAGAGATTCAAAAGCCCACTCAAGATGGATAGCTAAAATATCAAAGGACTGAATTTCTTCCCCAAACATTTATTCTTTACTCTTTCATAAACAGATGTTGACAATCTACAGAAAGACCCAGAAAGCAAACTTATGGAAGGTTTCATTGGTGATAGTAGATAGGATGTCTGGATTGTCTGTCACATTTCCTGTATACTGCAGCATCAGTGATGTTAGGTAGAAAACAAAAGTGCAAGTGAAACAAAATATGTATATTCATACATGACAAAGAATGTGGTTTCAGAAATTAGCAATCAATGATACAGATACAGACACAAAGATATATTAAATAAAGCTAAGGCACTTGGGTTGACAATGTTCTCCACAGATTCATAGACTAACAAAATCCCGAGTATCATGCTGGAGAAACTTCCTTTTACATGGTCTCAAAGGAGTCCAAGTAACTCCCATTACAACATAGAATACTGATTTATCCCATGGTTGCCTCTTAGAGGTTGCCTCTTAGAGGTTGCTGAAGACACTGTACACTTAGAACCCAGAATTTGGGTATTTCAAGCTGGATCTTCTCTAAAAACCTCCTTCCTTTGATTTAGCTTCCATGGTACCAGAAAATACTATGCAGCCTGCCAAAGGAAAGAAACAATTAATAGCCCTACTCACTCAGCTACAACATCTATGGACCACAACAATGAGAAGTGTGACATGATACATAAAAATGTACCTAAGTGGGACTCACATGTTGATGATAACCAGTAGCGATCTTATGGACTACGGCGGGCCTCAGTAGGAGGGAAATCATGACTGCTGTTATATCTTACTTCTGGGGACTAATGAGGTTACGGAACAGTAAAGAATCTATTTCCACCATTTTGCTAGACTGTCATAATTCCTAACTAAATTCCAATTCCTATCTTTACAACCACAGATGAGTATAGTTACCATCCCTCATCAAAGAAGCTTTTAGTTATAGCAAATGGAGATACAACTGGCCATGATAAATAGGTTAACAGATCATGAGATGCCCAGCTCCAGTAGACATATCCATCACTGCTCCTGAATCTGTAACTTAGAGACCCTCACAGAAGAGGAGGCAGAAAGACTTTGAGAGCCAGAATACCAGGAATTATACTGTGAAACATTCAATGGCAATATCAGTAGACATCTTAACAGAAGAGGGGGTGTGATGGACTTCAAGGGTTCCCACTCGTAGAAAAGGAATTCCTGGAAAATGATGATTGTTGAAAGAGGAAGAATTAGTCTCACATAGAGATGAGTCCCTTTATTGGTCAGGCCTAAAACAATATAGATACAAACAACAAAAAGGACTCAGCAGGATAATTTACATATTTGTGAATTCATATAAGTGTGTCTCTGTGTGTGTGCATGTGTGTGTATAATAATCATAATCAAAAAAAGAAACTATCAATTTAGTGCTGGTGAAAGACAGGTGCAGAGATGGAAGGAAGAAAGAAAATGGGGAGAATTCTGTGTTAAAAGTATAGAATTTTTTTCAGAAGAAAAAAATAGAGTGGAAGATCTTTGTATGTGCTTATTTTCTAAAGGACAACTCAGAGAACAAAAGGAGGTTCAGGTGCAAAGAGAAAAAGGAGGAAGGGAAAGGTCCCCAAAGCAGGTTGCAAGTGATGAGGGTCTAAGCAATATTGAGAGAAAAGCAATGTCTTCTCCTCAGCATGAAGAATTGAAGGCAGTGTGATAGTTAGGTATGGCTTTTAAACACAAAAGCCAAAGGCTCTTCAACTATTTATGACTCTGAGATTAGTCTTATATCCAGCACTCAGCACTGTGTTCTAAGTCAACACACTCTCACTTGGGTGTACTTCTAAGAGGAGCCAAATGGTCTCACTGAAAATCCAAATAACTGGAAAAGAACAGCAGTCTGGCAATTTCCACCACAAAGTGAAGTTAGAGCTGAAATTGGGTTGGAATGAGGAAAAACAGGGGGAACAAGGAAGAAGAGAGGAAGGTTGCAAAATCAGAGCTCTGTTTCCCAATGCTGGCAGTGTGGGACAGGCTAAACTTGTGTCAGAACTCAGAACAAAGGGTCCTAAAGCCCTTCCTCCTCACTGCTGACAGGAAGCTGTCAACTACTCAGATCATCTGCTTCCTCAGTGAGTCACACACTGAAGACAGGGAGTTCCTGGAACATCCATCCTAAGAACCCGTAGACTCCCGAAGTCTGAGAATGCTGGCCTGTCCATCAATTCTTTGCTCTGTGTTTCACCAGGATGGAAGATCATCTGCACACTGCAATATTTTCTAAGGAAAGACTGGCAGACTTGTTTACATTTGATTAAAATGATTCCCATGGGATGTACTAAAGAGTTAAAAAGTTCCATGCTCCTTATTGAGAGTCTCAGGGAAAGAGCATTCCAGAATGTAGAAGTTACACAACGTTCAAAAGAAGCCTAGTTGAATTTTGCTTGAAAACAATTTGAGATAAATAGGGAAGAGGTAGTGCCAAATGTCAGATTCATGTAGAAGTGTTTGACAAATGCATCTCCCTATCCTGCTTTGCAGCAGAATAAATATAGGGAGGAAATGCAAGGAATGAGTTCAAAGCTTTCCCCTGAGCAGATATCACCCCCGAACACTGTAGAATTCATCTTCTTCATCTAGTAAAAGATGCAGTTTTTAAACTGCAAAGATACCTTATTGCTATGAAGAGATGCGCATCAGAATTTTGTGTGATATTGTAGCTCAAAGGGCAAATTTATATTTTTCAAAACACTGGAATGTCAACTTTCAGCTTCCAAAATGAATTTCAAGCTGTCATTGAAGAACTGTGTAATGAAAATTTGTGTACTAAATGTCTTTCAGCTAGTAGAATAATTGCTATTATAGTCAAACAATTATAGGTAATATTATCTTCTTGGTCCCTCCTTTCAGGATCAGAAGAGTAATTGTGAAATTTCAATCCCTTCCTAAGAGTTCTTCCTAAATCTTTCTAAGTATTTCTAGTCTTAATAGATATCCTGATGCCATATAGCTAAACATTTCTCTCTAGCTGTGAATATTAGTGAACCCAGAGTTGATGAACAACCTTTGGAAAAGAGGCTTTGCACAAGAAGAAACTGGTAGCCAAAGCCCAGAATGGTTTTCGTTTTATCTCAAAAGAAGTGCCAGAGTTTTGGCATCTTCAAATTCTGACATAACCACATATACTTATACTTTCATATCAGAATGCTTTTTAGATGAATGTTTTCAGCTCTATAATTAGCAATGCACAATGTATGCTTTGGTACTTAATTACAGCATCGCTAAGACAATAATATGAGAAATGCTAAAGTTAAAGACAGTATTTCTTGACACACCTCTGCCTACATTCTTATTGGCTGGGAAAGAATTATATATGCTTAGTGAATAAACCAAACAGAAATGAAGGTGTGTGCGGGAACAGCACACATGAATTTACAACAGGTACTTCAAGTTAGGCCAAGTCCAGCTGCTGCTGCTGATTTGTACTAACAATCATGGGAAGCAGGAGTGAAGACCAGGCACTCTAGACTGGAAGAGTTTCCCATTCTGCGACTTGAGCATCTTCCATCCTTCCAGGCTGGGCTAGTCTGCAAAGAAAATACAATGGCTTTTTATCCTCTTCAAATTGCTGGACTGGTTCTTGGATTCTTCGGTTTGCTTGGGACGGTTGGCACAACGCTTCTGCCTCAGTGGAGAGTATCAGCTTTCATCGGCAGCAACATTATTATCTTTGAGAGGATCTGGGAAGGGCTTTGGATGAACTGCATCCAGCAAGCCATGGTCACGCTGCAGTGCAAATTTTACAACTCCATATTGGCTCTCCCACCAGTCCTGGAAGCAGCGCGTGCACTCATGTGTGTGGCTGTAGCTCTTTCCTTGATTGCTCTCATTATTGGCATCTGTGGCATGAGACAGATCCAGTGCACCGGCTCTAGTGAGAGGGTCAAAGCCTACTTGCTGGGAACCTCAGGAGTAATCTTTATTCTGACTGGTATCTTCGTTCTGATTCCAGTGTCCTGGACTGCCAATATCATCATCAGAGATTTCTACGACCCAACCGTCCATGCGGGACAGAAGCGAGAGCTTGGTGGAGCTCTTTTCCTTGGCTGGGCAACCGCAGCTGTCCTCTTCATTGGAGGAGGGCTGCTCTGTGGTTATTGCTGCTGCAACAGAAAGAAACAGTGGCACAGATATCCAGTTCCCGCATGCCGTGTGCCACAAAAAGATACCCAAAGGAGGGTGACAGTGCCTAGCAAAACTTCCACGAGCTATGTCTAAGGCTTGCTTACCAACGTTAGCCAATGGCTTACGCTCATGTGTTTTAGAAAGTCGTGCCAGAAACTGTGAGTACATTAGGCAGAAGAACTACCTTCATAGCAAATTTAAACTGAGAAAACAGTTTTGAATTTTTTTTAAACCTCAGGTAGGAATATAAGTGACTTATCTAGATATTATGATTCCCTATGTATTATCTGTGGTCACGCTTGTTGAACTCAGTATTTATTCCAACTTAAATAGTAAAATATCAAGTATATTCTCAGTTATGGAATGTGATAATGCAACCCCTATCAATAAAGCATACACATATTTTTAAAGGTAACTTGTTATTTTTTCACTCCATTTTTTATTGCATACACAGTAATTGGTAAGTGATGATAATTGTAGAAAAATAGTCCTGAAAAACTTATATATTAAATAATTTTGGTTGAACTCATCAAAGGATGTAAATGACTATTTAATAATAATTAACTTTTTCTGGAAAACATACAAAAAATTCAACATTCTTAAGGATAAAGTGGTTCTGGTTTCTCTATGTAAAATGATTTCCAAAGTCTCCAATTTATGTATGTTAATCTCTCTTGGATCCAGCCATTCAAAGAAAATAATTTATAAATTAAAATAATGCATCCTCAAGGTTTATGATTTGTACATTTAAGCAAACAAATTGTTCATCTGGATTAGGCAAAGAAATAAATGAAGCCAATTGAAACTCTTGTTGAAGGGATCCACAAGCCATTGAGGGAATGGCTCCAGTTCCTTGTCCTATTTAGTCAGTGTACAGATCTAAACATGCGAAGAGAAATGAAGAGCCAAGGTAGTTATTCCGACAATTAGTTAGGCTAAAATAATTCCTCCCTTTTATATTCTCTAATAGACAAACAGTGATGTTGATGTGTTTTGTTTTGCTTGAAACATATTTTCTCAGTTGTTTGCTTCCCGTGTGTTCTTAAAATGGCATAGGGCATGAGAAAAGAATATGAATATAAAATGTTAGTGAGGAAAATCTACTCCTGTGGGTACCTTCTAATAGTTCTGCTATGCCAGTGTTTACATATTCAATATTAATTCTTAAGCAGTAAATTTATTTAAAATAAAATATTTAATATTCCATATGTAAATTCATAAAAGTTTAAATTTGTTCACCAAAGGTTCTGTTATTCACATTTATAATAATATAATAATAAAATATCTATGTATTCCAATGATGTTGATTTATTTAGTTACAAGATTAGATGGAGAATGCATATCTACCCTTAAGAGTTAACCTATTAACTAGAACATTAATTTAACAATAACCCAAAGCCAGGTCCTATATGAAACTCTTACTCTATTCTACAAATGAACCAAATTTTCAATAATTCAAGCCTTTTAAAAAAATAAAATTACATTTGAAACATTAGGAATGCTAAAGTTGACATGGAACATAACTGCAAATATTTTCAAACAAAAGCAATAAAAATATAAAAAAGTCATGTCAGCGAGGTTTCCTGACTATTTTCTTTTACCTGTAAAAACCTAATATGGTTGTACTGAGAAGGAGTCATTTATCTTACGCAGTTGAGTAGGTAAGCCATCAAGAGAATGAAGACATATGCTTAAAGGTTGTCAGGTAATCGTTTGTCTTACCTTTTGATTCACTTAGAAATAATTAGCTTTACAAGAATGGGCCCTTAATCCTAAGTGAAGTATGTCTTTCTTCTGGCCAATAGATCAGAGAGTAAAAGGTTTCATTCTGGGTGGAGTCATGAGATAGTGTTAGATACTAAATATTATGCAAAAACTCATTAAGAGATTCATTGCTTGCCTTTCCAATAATTAAGGTATACTTTTGAAACGTTAATTTTTCATCTTACAATGGGCTGTGATATTTTCTCTAATATAACAAAATGAACTTACTAATTTTCAATTAACTTCAAGACATATTATAAATGCAAGTTACTTATCACAAACCCAGCTTATATAAAAAAAATGTATCTACATTTTCTAAGATTTGACTGAAATTCAACTTTGTAGCATTCAACTTTGTATCAGCAAGTTCATGGAACCAATGTAGAATTTGTGACATTGCTAATATGCAAATTTGATTACTAGGTCTAGACTTAATAGATATTTGAGGATTGATGCATAAACAATGTACAGACTTACAATAGTTGCAGATTTTACCCAGTATGGGTCCATTCCTCCTCTATGACAGAGATAAAACAAAAGAACTCATGAAACGTGAAAGTGATTATTATTCTTCAGTCTGAATGTGTGCATTCTGGGGCAACTGCAGTAAACTGCAGCATGGATCAGTGGAGCCATTTTTTCTCAAATTTAAGATTATAGAGTGATTTCATAAAAAATGTAAAGCAAAGCAGAAGACCAGAATTAAGAGACACTAAGTATCATTGTCTCTAGAGTGCTTAGGGCTCTCTCTCTCTATCCCATTACTTGAGGACAGGACTTAGGAAAATCATGAACTCACAAGCAGGTTGAAAAACCCACGGACATATAAAGCTATGTCCTATTTACATGACAGAGAACATGGCTGTGTTTCAACAATTCATGTAGGATATAGGGAAATAAAAAGAGATAAGCATCAGCGTGATTTGTTTAGTTTGGCAGGTAGAAAATCTTGCCAAGATTTCCAGAACTAGACCACTATGAGAGTGAAGACACATACACATCTCTTCTGATTCTTACAATCTTTTGAGTTCCTCCTCTGCATAGCTTCCTGAGCCCTGGGGGGAAGAGATCTGATGGAGAGATCTCATTTAGGACTGAGTGTTTTAAAGTTCCTCATTCTCTGAACATTGTCCATTTGTGGGTTTCTGTATTAGTTCCCATTTCAAAATAGGAAGTTTCTCTGATAATGGCTGAGTGGGGCACTGGTCTGTGAGAATACTGAGAATAGCAGAATGTTGCTAGGAGTTATTTTATTGCTGATCCTTGAGCAAAACAACAGTATTTGATTTTTCCCCTGGATCCATGGTTTGTCTCGTCTCAGGCTCCTGTCCACCTGAGCAGTGTGGGCGTGGGTTCCATCGTGTGGAGAGGGCCTTAAGTTCATTAAGTCAGTTGTTGGCCACTCCCACAATATTGTTCTGCTACTGCAGCAGCACGACATGCAGGCAGGCAGGTCACCACTGTATATGTCAAGGCTTGTGGCTAGGTTGGTGTTTACCTTGCTCATGTAGTAGCAGGCAGAGTACCATGAACTGTTCTTGTACCGTGGACACCAGAAAATACGGGTAAAGAGTCTAGTCTGGCACCAGCTGGAACCACTTTTCATTGCGGGTTTTGAGTCTGCAATCAAATACCTGCCACTCCCCAGACCCAAAGAACCGAAAGAAATCATCATTAAATAACTTACTTTAACAAAGCACAACTCTTTAAAAGAGTTATATGTGTATGCCAAAACACCTAGCACTTGGGGGCTGGCAATTTACAGAGATAATGAATATTTCATGAATTAATGAAAAAAATTTAATCAGCATATAATAAGATATGGCACCTAGGGGAAATCAGAGACCTTAGTAGTCTTGCACTTTTAATGTTGTTTTAAAAGAGGATTTCCAAGAAAGTATTTATTTAATGGATGGATATTATTCACTAAGGAACGACTCATAACATGCAAAAAACAGACTGTAAAATGGAGCAAAGCTGTGGTTTCAATTGAGATTGTGACTTAGAAAAGCCCAGAAGTTTCTAGCAAAAGTGATGACTTAAACAAATACTCCAAAGATAAAAAGTAGATGAGGATGAAACAATTATCACTGACGTGTTTGATATGCTGAAGGTGTGTCTGACATTTTCAGGTTCATCTGACCTTTTCACATAATAACATCATATGTTTGAGAATTGTGAAATCAAGACACAAAAATAAATTTTGTAATGTTTTAAGTGAAGTTTGCAATTTTGTGTTTGGAGCCCATGGATCCCAGGGTACATGCTGACTGTGAGTGCGGGCTCTAAACACCTGATAGAGCAAAGAATTCTCTCATTGAGGATTAATTGTCAATACCCACCATGAATAACAAAGTTACCTCTGGAAATATATGGCAGAAATGTGTCAACTAGATTAGAAGAAGCAATCATATGTACAAGGAAAAATCAAAGCATAGGTTAGAGCAGATAGAAGGGCATCATTGTGAACATAGAGAGCCAGGGAAGGAAGATTTATTTTTGTTCAGTGGTTCAGAGGATTTCAGCCCATCCTGCTAGGAAAGGAATGATGATAAGGGAATGTGTGAGAACCTTTCCACATCAGCAGATCAAGGCATAGAGAACAAGGGAAGGACCAAAGGTCCAAGCTATCACCGGCAGATAGGTCCCTAGAGATCTGTTTTCACCAACTCTTTCCTACCACCTTAAGGTTCTACAGCATCCTGAAATTGTATCACCAGCCAGTGGAAACATGACCTTGGGAGCCTCCACAAACCATAAAGAGTAAAGAAGGAAGTAGGGCAGGGGAACGAGGCCACAGGAGATGAGAAAGGACAGCAAACAAAAGGGAATGCCCAGTTTCATCTTGAAGAGCGCTGACATTTACATGGTGATGGATGTTCTCAGAGGCATTGGGATCCCCAGGGCCATTTTAAATATCCTTCTTCTCCTGTCTTCCTACCCAGGACTGCCAACTTGGTGAAACTCTCCAACTTCTGTCACAAGAGTGCCTCTAGATACCTCCTCTTCAGTCAAGATCCCTGACTCACACAATACTGCATTCCTGCAGTGATTCTGAGACCTACCCTGCCTAAGAAAAACTTGCCCTTCAACTGTTTCCTCACACTCTCTGGTATCTATTATTATTCCCAGTTCAAAATCCACAATAGAAACTCTGTCTTACCTCCTTCTACCTTTGATCTTCCATCACATTGCATTTTGTGCCCTTGCAATGGCTTTCATCTTAATTATCCCTAAAATATCTAATTCATTAAGATCCTCAATGCCTGTCAATAATCCCATTTTAACTTACATCTTTCACAATTTAATTCCTTTTTAAAATTGTTATCGACACTTGTCTATACACTTTAGAAAAACACACTGCCTTGCTTTCTTTTCACATATACTTACTTATAGAAAACACACTTTGTCCCACAATTTCACCTGCCAGGACAGGTCAAAAGTCTTGGTAGATCAAGCACTGGCCTAGGAGATTTCAGTTCATTGTGTGCTTCCTCCAACCAAACTGAGGTTCAGTCTTCTCATTGTTGGAACAGTGACATACATACCTGTATAATATATGTATGAACTATATCTAAATTGAATTATTTTTAAAGTAAACTTTACATATGAAAAATGGGCAGAATATTTATTCTATTGTTTAATTTGCAGGTTATAGAAATGAATCAATACTGAAGGAGGTTATTTCACCTTTCTTAAGGACACACTGTGAGGACATTGCTCCCCCAGTGTCTCAAAAACAAGTTGGAAGAGCATGCACTGTATAGCTCCCTTCCTCTCCAAATAAGGAGGATGATAACAATCACTCCCTCTACTTGTAGGACCACTGTGAGGATAAAGTGAGGCAGTGACTGTGAAAGCATTTTAATCACAACACATTATGTAAATGTAATGTATAATTACTATTATTATCTCTAAGCAGTGCAAGCCTTAATCTCTTTATATGTCTCTTGCTTTCTCCATCCGTAAAGAATTTCACTTGAATGTCCTGTTGGACATAAAAAGAGGCAAAATAATATTCATCATGCTTTTCAAGATTTTTGTTTTAACAGTTTTACCTTTAAGAGTCACAACTTGCTTAGTTTTTAAAGATTTGGAGTGATTTTTCATCCTGGTTTAACCCTTGTTTTTCTGAAGTTTAAAATATTAGGTAGCCATTTACACAGAGACTTTGTCTCTTTCAGTGTCTCCACATGATGGGGTATGAGAGACAATGGTAGGGCTTCTTGGTGTTTTAAGCTACCCCAGTCATTCTAGCTGAGGTCTTCAACACACAAATGAACTCTCAGCTCTATCAAACATAGCCTACATTTGTTCTAGCACACTTGCACTTGAATCACTGTTTCCTCCAGCTGTGGTTGAGGAAATGATGATGACTTGACTTGATTTTGTGGGTCTCTTAGTACAACTATATATCAGTGGCAATACAATTTATTTTCTTTCATTTCTTTTCTATTCTCCATATGTGTTTTCATGTGCAAGATCTCTTTGAGAGTCCTAATGGACTACACAACCATAGCCAAATAGTTTTCCTATCTCTCTGCATAATTCTTAAAATATAGGTACTTCCACATTCAGATAAAGAAACTCACGACTTCAGTATGCTTTCCAAGTCATAGACAGCTTATTCTTTTGTTACTTCTATATTGCATTTCCTCTGTACAATGAAAACTTTTATTCTTTGGGGATAAAGTCAAAGCAACAAGACCTCTAAACAAAGAGGAATCAAAAAAAGCAAGGTTACATGAAACAGTCTATGATAATTGCCATAGGAGATCAATGCCCAGAATGCAGGGAATGGTGCCTGAGTAAACATGGTTGGGGCATGCTTGCTGAAAGAACAGCAATCATGCAAGCTTGACTTGAAGGAAGTCAAAGGTTGAAAAGAAAGTACGTACCAACTGGTTATCTAATGCCAAATGGCAAGCTCCAAAAACAAAACAAAATCAAAAAGCAAACAAACAAACAAGAAAAACCCACAAAAGTAACATGTAGACCGAGCAGGTTATAGTTATGTATTTTAGTGTGTGTGTGTGTGTGTGTCTTTAACAGTAATTAATGGAAAATGAAATCATGGATTTGAAAAACAGCATATGAATAGGTATGAATATGGGAGTGTTTGGAAAAAGAAAAAGGAAGGGGAAAATGATGTGATTATATCATAATCTTAAAAATTAAAAAATAAAAGGCAGAAGTGAATATGCAAATACTTAAGCCCTTTGAGTAAATCAAGGCAAGAATATACAATACAGATTAGTTTGAGATACGTTAAGTGGTCAAGGAACACACTGAACAGGATGTTGGACAAATTTGTTTAACAAAACTGTGCCCTCACTGGTGCACTAAAGCTTTCTCCAGCATTGTAATTGACTCCATAGCTTTACCCCAAGTTTTTATCTTAGATATGCAAATATTTGAAAGATATCTTCTATTGCTCATCAAACAGTAAGCTCCTCAAAGCCACTAGTATGTTAATGTTTACCATTAACACATTAGCGTGCCTTTATTATTTGAAGCTGAGCTCAAATCAAGGGACAGAGAAACATAACTTCGGTAACTACATAGTCCAGAAATGCCTCCTGTTCAGTAGACAAAATAGTCATAGAGAGAGAGAAAGAGAGAGAGAAAGAAGGTAATCTATGAAATGTGAAATAATACTTGTAAGCCATGTGTGTGATAAAGGCTTAGCATCAATCATCTTTGCAAACAGGACAGGTCTAGTAGGTGTTATCAAAGGTATTCATCTAACTTCCACTCCAGCAATCTCATGTCATACTCTGAATTTTAAGGATTTTCTTATCAATCACTGTGCTTTTGGTGGGTTTCCTCTTATTTCAAACACAATATCACATTTTGGACTACGGATAATGTCTTCTGAACCCAGTTACAGCAGCCAACAGGAAGCAGGTGTGTTCATAACGCCCACCATTGCTTCATTTCTGTGGTCATTATGGTTTTCCATATTATGAGAGGCTTAATCATGCAGGGGCTTTGAAGTGGACTGCAGTGATCTCCCTGGACTTACAACTGAACAGGACTGCATTCTTGGCTGACTTGATTGAGTCTCACTTTCCATAGAGTTAGAATATTACCTGCATTTTAGATGCCAGTTTGAGACTGTTTTACTAGGCAAGAACCCTGTCATATTTACCCCTAAACTCATCACTCATTGTAACTTCCGTTTCAAACAAGCATAATCACTTTCCCAGGGAAACATCTGAAATGCGCATGTGACATATTAACTGAAACTAACTTACCTGATGAGGATTAGATCTAATTAAAAATCATAATCTGTGAGTTTGTTTTTTGAAAAATAATTCTCCACAAGATGCTTGTAATTGTGATTTTAATTGGTTACCTGTAATTTTGGACCTTCCATCTCACGTTGTGGGTGATTACCTTCTGTTTTCTCTTAATTAGTTTCAGGCTACATTCATTTTACTTAGTCCCCTCATTTTCATATTGATCACTCACAGTAAAATCTCCATTTGCAAATATAAGTTTGATATTGAGGGTTAGGATAAGAAAAGCACAAATAAGTTTCTTTAAAATGTCATGTTAGGGCTGGAGAGATGTCTCAGTTTGTAAAGGCATGCACTGCCAAGCCTGGCAACCTGAGTTCCACCTGTATGATACACATGGTAGGAGAAGAAAAATGAGTTCTGCAAGTCATCTTCTCTGACCTGCACACCCTCACACATACTAAATTTAATAAAAATATTTAAACACAGTAATATTATCCATTTAATTATAGAAGTTGTTCTGACACAGCTGAAATTTCTGAACCCCCTTTTCTCTTCCTACCTGTAATCCTTGACATTCAACCCACATTACTTAGAAGTGTTCTCTGAGGCTGCCAAGGCTCTCTTCTCTTTTCGTTGGCTTTGC
>CM053753.1:99260770-99273594 GCA_028658305.1 Pachyuromys duprasi | reverse complement strand
AAAATGCTCAAGTACACAACAAGGACATTTGCTCAACTATGTTCGTGGCTGCTCTATTTGTAATAGCCAGAACCTGGAAACAACCCAGATGTCCCTCAGTTGAGGAATGGATACAGAAATTGTGGTACTTTTACACAATGGAATTTCACAGTTTTTAAGCATGGTTATTCTAAGAACTAAATGTCTATTAATTACTTTGATAAGTGAGAGATCTGGACTGGGTGATTAATCATTTAGACTCTGTAAATCTAGGGATATCATGGAGCAAATCAATAAAGCTTCCTGAAACATAGGTTCTGCACTAATCTCTGTGAAGTGTTTACAAGTATGAAGTAAGATCCTACAACTCAGAGGGACCTCCTTGTCGTCTTAGAAAATGATGCCAGGCTCATCTACATTTCTCATCAAAGAGTAGGTAGAGTGAAGTACAAAATAATTTAGCTATCTTATCATTTTTAAATGGTAACCATTTTCTTTCTTTTAGCAACAATGAGTTCTTAATATCAGTGTTTATGTCTGTCTATCTGTCTGCCTATCTGCACATAAGAGTTATTGAGATGGCTTTTGAACTGTGAATGCATCGTGGTTCTGAGAACACAAAAATGGTATTGCACTGTTTTCATACACACTCCTTGATTCCATATGCACTCCTTTAATGACTCTGACTGTCGTTTTAACTCCGTTTTGCAGGAGGCCACCAGTCAGGTACTCTACTTTCTAGATTTAGCACAATAAGTCACACTTTGCACACTCAGTCACTAGTGGAGGTTTAATATGGTAGCTATTAGATTTCTTCTTATTTTTTACACATGTATGCAAAGTCAAATTTAAAATGTCTCATGGACTAAAGAATATAAGAAGACAGAAGCGTATAGATACATTTTCATTTTTTCTGATTATTGAAACGGTGGAACATCCTACATCTGGATTCACTTTGTCTCAGGCCATATATAATATTTCACAAATGCTGGTTCTGTTCAATCTAGAGGCTGCTCTATTCTGTTCTGTGTAGGGACTGTTCTACTCTGCTCTATCTAGGTGCTGCGCCATTCTGGCACATTAGGTTTCTGTGGCAGAATCATCCAGGGCAATAGTTGTTGTGTGAAATTTCATGTTTCTACCTCTTCTTTAGCATGATAATCTGTTTGTTGGGAGGAGATTCCCCACACACACTGTTGGTCCTGAAGCTTGGTAGCTTCTGGCCTTCATTGTTTATCATGTACTTCTTTTAAATCCCAGAATCCAGCTGTGAGTCTGATTCTGCTTTCTTTTTTCTTGGCTCCTATCGGCAAGGTCCACTTCCACTTGTAATGAACTACAGAAATCATTGTGGGTACAACAAAGAGAGAGAAGAGAATCACAGCTATGTCATATTTATTGTTAAGTGAATATTAGTGTATAACCCTGACTACATGTTTCAAGAATGTAGTCAACAATTTTAAAAGTCTTATATTAACAAACATAAAGATAACATTTTTATTAAATATTTTTAAGTTGGCTGAGGAGAGGTTTGTTTTCTATTATTTGCTTTGATTTTCTCATTCCTCCTACAATACCCAGAGAAAATTTTCAGAAAAAAAAACTTTGGAATATGTACCTTTTTATGCCAAATAAAAGTGATCCCTGGATGAGTTCACGAGGTTTTTATGAGAAGGAATGTCTAAGTGCTTGCTTGCTCAGTGTGTTAGATAACTGAACAAGAATTTATGCAGTTCATGAAAGGCATAGGGAGTGTGTCTCTTGATGACTGTGGGTGCTCACTGAGTTATAGAAGAGAAAGAACAATGGAGGTCAGAGAAGCAAGGGTTATGAGCTCATAGAAAGGCAATGACTCAGAAGACTGCATTGACCTTGATGTTAGTAAGCAAATCAGAGGCTGACTCTGAGAATCTGATAGCAGTAGCAATGGCAACTCTAGAAATAAGCACAGGGAAAGAGCACCTGGAAGCCAAGAGGGGTACATGTGGTAACATAGGTGTCCCTTGCAGAAGTGATGACAATCAACATTGAAGATGAAATATTTGTGAATCAGGTTAATGGAGATATCCTGATGTAGTCAGGAAGAGCAGTAAAGATTTCTGGCTCTGTTTTTACTGTTTCTTAAGCTGTTGGAGTTGAGTAAAACCCAGGCTATCTAATAAAACAATAGCATCATTAGGGAAGTAGAACTGAAAAATGACCTTGTGCTTCATGTTTTGTGGAAACAAGTTACATACTACTATATGTAAATTTAATAACTTGGAGATTTCCTCTGAGAGTTGTTTAGGATCTATTTTTTTTTCAGTTTGTCCCTTTTATATTTAAGAAAGTCTTTTACCTGTGCTTAAAAGTCTAGGCCACCAAAGAAGCTTCTGGAAATAATTGACCAATGATAGAATGCTAGGCGTTCCATGAGTAATTGTTCATCCTGATGGAATGGCATTCAGATAACCGCTGGGCAGGCATTTCTCAGGAGAAGCATCTCTGAGTCAAGCTGACAGAGTTCCACAGTGAGTTCTGGTAGTACAGAAGCAGTGGCTCACTGTTCTGCCACACCTGCAAGTTTCTACCAAGTCCTCATTGAGCAGTCTGCATCTGTCTTTTCGACTGCTAAAGAAAGCACTTTCCATCTATCTAATTCCCCTTTTCATATTAAACCCCCAGACTAAGTTTGTAGGGTCACAAGAAAATATATAATAATTCTTTTATGTTTTCTAATTATATTTCTTAGGTAATTAAACTCAAAGCCACTCATGTTTCCTAAACATGAAGAACAAGTCCTTCATTAAAAGCACCTCCAGCCTCCTTCTCAGTATACACATTTAATACAAAACCAAATCAGACAGAACCTGCGAGTTTCTCCAGTAGAATTTAGAAAAGTCTCAGGGTGATTGCCAGTATTTATGCTTTCAAACCAAGGCTGTTCTCTGTAAGTTAAGTGAAATTCACCTGAACTCTCCGATCTGCCTAATGCCAGATCTGATTTCTCACAGCATTTATAAGTGACCTTTATAAACTTAAGCTTCTCTGACTTCTCTCTTTATGTTTTATCCTAGAAAGTGCCTTCAACAAAACCAGAATGCTATTTGATTCAATTTTCTGTATAGTATCCTAGAATTAATCCTACATTTACCTACATAAATTAAACAATGCTTCCATAATTATTATTAGACTAAAGAAATTTTAGTGTGGATAGCCACACATCCTTATCATATTTTATTTTTCAAGCCATAATATTCACATAAACTATTTTGAACTAATCAGATTTTTATCAAATCATAATTAGTTTGTGATTCCTGTCAGAGTCCTTGATAATAATATCAGATATTAGGACTTTTTATGGGTTCGTAGATGTAATCAAATATTTATTTCTGTATCATATATTTGCTTTATTAGTTTTTAGTAGTTAAGGTAAATTCTTGAAAGTTCAGAGTTAAACAGTAATTCAGGTGGGAAGCTAGTAGCATATTGCTTTATACATACAGGTAACATTTGTATAGTTTTAAATGATTCAGTATAAAGATAAGATGGTTCAATGCTTCACTTAAAATCCAGAGGTTCTAAATTTAAATAAATAAATAAATAAATAATCCAGAGGTTTTCTCTGTGTGTGTGTAGACTTTGTCAACAGTTTAAGAAAGTGATTACTTCAAGAGTTATTGAAATATCAACAGTGTTCTCTTCGCTTTCTCTCTCTCTCTCTGTCTCTCTCACACACACTCAAAAGACACTATAATAAAGAAGGTAACATCATCTGATATGTGATTAGTTATCTGATAATCTTAGCAGAACTTTAACCACAAAGCTGCAAGGTAGAAACATGTCAGCACTTCATTACATATAATTGACTATCACATTTGCTGTTTAAAAAAATAGAAAAAACTATTTCGAAATGATTTCCAGCTTCATATCTGTGGTGTGAAAACTCTAAAGGGAGGCTATATCAAATTCAGGAACATCTGAGCTGCTCAGACTGTTTATCACTTTAAAGTTGAAAGTATGCATCTTTTGAGGCAGTTGAGTGCTTATGATCAAATACTGCAGGTATTGAAAAAACTCAAATGCCAAGAAGTGTTATCCTGATGGAGATGGAGCTGAGGACTCTAGGCTGTGCACTTCTGAAGGTTCAGAAAAAAGAGATGATCCCTTTCATGCCTATAATAAAATATCATAACCAACATCCCTACAACAAAATGCAGGACAACAAGAGATCCATAAGAAAATTTTGCTTATAATTAATAATGAATTATATGCAAAGAATTTTGATGCTTGGTATCAAAGAAATGTGGACAGCCATTGGGAAATGTGATTGGAAAAGTAAAGTATTCTTTACTAGTCAGAGACAAGAGTGGGGAATTTTGTTAAAGATTACCAGTTAGATTCATTGATTTATCTAATTTCTGTTCATTGCTTGTAACATTTCTTCCTTCTGGGTTATGGGACGGAATAATGGGAGAGTTGCTGATCAGAAAGGTAAAGAAATTACATCACTGATCTTAGCTTTTATTTTGGGGAAGAATATTACGGTTTCTAAGACTTGCCTTGGCCAACAAGAACTCAATTTTTACGGCTTACCTTAAGAGAGAGTGAGAGCTGATAGAAGAGGCAGATCAGGGAGAGAATTTAATTCTGAAAGAATTTCATTTTGAGGTAACATTTCATGAAACCAACAATTTCAAAAGAATTTCTTTTTAGATATAGGAGAGTGGGACAAAAGTCCTTGATATAATTGGCTTACAACATTTGTGAGTTTCTTGATTGTGCTATGATTATTTTGTGTATCTCTTTGTATTTTCACAGTCCCAAGTAGATTAGGAAGAGACCGAAGTCGCTTCTACTCCTGCCAGCTTCAAGATGAGGTCTTCTGGGTTTGGACAGCGTCAACCTCACTCTTGTTTCAGTCTGGCTCCCAAGCCACATGGATGCCTGCCACCACAATTCACCTAGACTTTTCAGTTTTCACCTTGACGCCCTATTCCAAATCAATATCGCCATCCAAGTTTCATTCTGATCTGTAATTGCAGCCACTGTTATATTTGTTCTTCTCAGTCTTCCAATCACATCTCATTAAGCTGGGTTGAATTGATTTTCCTTTCAGCCATTTCTTTCCTAGTTTCTCCAGCTCTGTTACTGGGAACAGCATCCCGTAGGCACTGAATGTGAAAACCACGATGGATACCACTGTTTTTTAACTCTGTTATCCAAGCCACAATCACATCCATTGTGCTAATTGCATCTGCACAGTTTGACTTATTGTGCACTCCTGTCTTGCTTTTACTCAAGTCCCCACTGTAATAAATTCACAAGTGAAAACTGTGAAGCCTTCTTAACCTTAACATTCTGCAATCCAAATCATCACGATCTACTCCATTTTCAGAATGTCATGTCTGTCAAGCTGCCTCTTTGATTGGGATCCTCATTACCTATTGGATGAAGCCTGAATCCTGTACTGTGATGATCCAGCTAGGACCAGGGTGCAGGTTCTTTCCATTTTACTCAGCTTTTGACCTCAGTCCAATTTACCTTGTCTCCACATGACACTTGAATCATACCCATCCTCATTATAAGCCATCAAAACAGTTTTTCTCTCTTGAACTTACTCCACCCTCTCCAATCTTGCGTATTCTTCAGAATATACTTTGAAAACTCCAATAAGATGTACATACACTGTTTCTCACTGATTTAGTTATTAACAAGTTCAGTTCATTTTAGTTCTTTATTGTCTGCTTTTTCTACAACAAATATTCCACTTTAGTTCTTGTTACTTTAAAATGTAATGTATGAAAAATAATACTTCATGTATTTCCATTACTAACTGAAACATTTCCTATAATAATATAGTTATTGAACCATATTGAATAATATAGCTATGAAGGATTGCATATAGTTAGTCAGACTTATTTGTTAAGAATTGCACAAAATAAAATAATTTATTAGCATAGTGTCAGAATATTGAACTTTAGAACTTGATAGACTATACAGACACATGTCTGTGTTGAAAGGTAATTAGGACATGACAAAAACTAAGTGCTTCAATGTGACCTTTGGTGCCATAGATCAAACCCACCACCACACCCACATACGTACACACAGTGTAAAATAATATGCACATGAACAGAAGTATTTGAAGTGAGATATTTTCTTCCTGTGTTAGAAAACTGGAAGCTATAGAATGAACATTATTATTGTTACAAAAAACACACACAGAGATGGTACAATGGTATGAAGCATTTGAAAGATCCAATTCATCTGGTGGTTTTCTAATTGAAATTACAGCTTAAGAAAGATCCAGATGATTCTTGCATGATACAGATATTTTCTAGGTGAAATCAGTGTTTAGTTTTTACTTTTTACTTACAAATTCTATTCTTTGTGAATCCTGAAACATAGCCATTTGATTTTAGAATAAAATATATTTCATTCACATTGCAGTGTAGCTTCATGTACTATGAAAGTTAGTAGGACCCAAAACAATCTTGGAAACTTTCACATAAGCATAAGTTAATTCAGAAACTTACAGACTGTAAAAATAGTCCAGGCTAAGCATTCATAGTTTGTCACTCATATTTTGTAATGATTTAGCACCTATGGCTATCTGGGAATTGGAATGCAGACAAGTATTCTGGTGCAGTTAGTCTTGAGAAGGCACAGCCATGGAGAACATGCTATGTCCCCCTACTGCTCCATGCAATCCTTGTTGGAGTCTCTCTTTCCATCAATCAGAAATCATCACGTGTCCCTGGAACACACACTGACTACAATTTTTCAGTTAATATGTTTCATTGCTAACATATAACCTCAAGAAGTTTATGAACGCAAGAGTATTATGGAGTAAACCATGGTTCTCTCTACCCTTAACTGTTCTTGTGTTGAAGTCCTAAACCCTGAGTGCTTTGGAAAGTGATTGAGTTTCTGTTAAGATTTTTAAAGAGGCAAATAAGGTTTAAAAGATGTTATTTGTGGTACATGCTAAGCCAATATGATCATAAGGAAAGGAGACTAGGTTATAACACATAGACAAAGGCACAGAGAGATAGTAAACATCTCGAAGAAAAAGAAAAAGAAAAGCCTCGGAAGATATCAAACTTCCTCACACCTTGACATATTTTTAGTCTCCAAAATTAAGAGAAATAAAGTTTATCTACAGAACACCTAGCAAACTGATAAAGCCTCTCCTGATACATTCCTTTTTGTAAGTTTGCAAATTAATGTAATGCTCCAGTGGCTTTGACTAGGATTCAGTTAGTGAGTGCTAACTTGCTCTTAATTTTCAGAGTGAGAAATAACTAAAGCATATGGCCATCTCTTTGTCTAAAAACAACAAAAATAATGTCTTACATTTACCGAGTATATTTCTACATGTCATGCTTCTAAGACAGAAACTATTATTTATATATAGATCCGTTATTGTGTGCAGATATCTCCATAATTTGAAACTAACATTGTTATTAGTAAGTTTGCAGATAGCTGAGGCAGAGGAAAGATAAGCGGCAGACTCACAAAGATGAAGTTAAAGACTGGACTCACCACCAACGTTATCAAGAAACTGACAGTGTTCCCAAATAATGCCAGAGTGGGAGGCCATGCTTAACAGTGAGTAGCAGGACAGTGGTGGTGCATGTGTTTAATCACAGCACACTGAGTTGTGTCTACAGAGCTAGTTCCAGGATATCCAGGAAAACCCTGACTCAAAGAACTGAAAGAGAGACTGTATGTGTTTGTGTTTAGTTTAAAATCTTAACATTTTTCATATGAAAGAAATAAGAGAAAGAAAATCCTTTCAAGTGAGTCAAGAGACAATGTATTTGTTTAAGAAGCACAGCTATCTTATATCTTAATTGGAATAATACAGTATAAGCTTGGCCCCTAAACAAAGATGATGTGTAAGCTTGTGAAGGTTTCCATATCAAAAAGTGAAAGGGGGTGGATAGAGAATTTTTGACTTTTAATGCAGATGTTTTATTTGGCATAGTACTAGAAACAATAGAAAAGAGTCAAGAGAAATAATATAGGTAGTGAATCAACATCATATCTGAAGATATTCATGAAAGATGTGACTACAGAGAGTTTTTCTCAACTTCTCAAAGAGAATGTTTGTATATATCTAAAGGAAAATAAAACACATGATAGGATGTTAGTGAAGTTGGAAGGATTTAAAACAGGCATGGGGGGGATAAGATCTGTCTCCTCCTATGCCTAAATTAACTACCCTTACTGGGACTCTTGTATATATTTTGGCATCTAAAATACTGTACATCTCTAAGTGCCTTTGAATCATGCAAACTCAAGCAGCTGTCTGCCATGGATCCCTGCCAAGCTATGAAAATATGCTTTTGTCTGTGCCATCCACATGATGTTCTCTTTACTTCTGTTATACCTCTCAGGAACTGAAACTCTCTTTCATCAAATTAAGTATATTTTCCTTTGTTTTATTATAGATATTTATTTTATTCATAGGAACCTGCTATGTATGGTCAATGGTTTTTATCGAAATCACCAACCCCCTCTTTGTCAGCAAAACCAACTGTTGATGCTGATTTGTTTTTCAGAACATTCTTCTCTCCAGCATTAAGGATTTGTGCTTTACTTGCTTTTTTTTCTTAGGTTCCTGGCTAGCATGCTCTGCTTTCTCAATTATTCTACAATACAGTCAATCACTCCAGAGATTTCATCTGCCTTTGGTGAAGTTGTAATTCTGAGTAATGGCTCTGTCCTTCAAAATAGGTTCTTGATTCCTCAGAATCTGAAAAGTCAATGTATCTATTGCTAAGGCCATCTGGTTCATAAACCTCCAGACCTTCTCTTCTTACAGTGCTATAGATGCCAATGAAAGCCCACTCTCTACCCAATTAAGCAATCCAGAAGATGTGTGATTACTATTATTATTGTTCCTCCTCTCTCTATTCTCCCTTCCCATCTATTACCACATCTTCTTGTTTATATTTTCTAAGTATTCACTAAATGTGCCTTCTTGGCATATATCTGTTGTCATTGCATTTATTCAGTATTGTCAGTTATTCCTACATTGATGCACACACACCCATATCTGATGTTTCTGTGCTGGTTTGGTTTTCCATATCTGTCTTCTTACATTTCTCCCCTTAGGCACACTTATGATATGAGTCATGTTGTGTTATTCACCTGGAATAAGTACTTTAGTTACTATGTTAACTAAAATGTAGCAACACCTTAGAAAAATAAAAGCATGCATAAGCAATGACAAAATAAATATGACTGAAAATCTAAATATGAAGAGAAAATAACATGACATTTTTCTAGAAAGAGTTGTATAACTCCACCATGAAGGACATGTGAGCAATAAAACCTATTTAATAATGCTTAATATTCTTTATATATAAACATAATATATACATATATAAACATATTCATCTGAGGATGTCATTCAGTCTTAACATGTCTAATACTACTTTTTTAACTTAAAAATTATTTTGTGTGTATGATGGGGAGAGGCAAGGTTATTGAAGCTTGTGTGGGGGTCAGGAGACACAGGAATCTGTTTACAGGAATCTGTCCTCTCCTTCAGTTATGTGAGTATCAGGGATTGAAGTCATGTCATCATTCTCATCTGCAGGCACATGTACCTGCTGAACCTTCTGGCTGGCCCTGAGGTTACTTCTTTTTAAGTAACAAATAACTATGTGGCAGATACTGTATCAGTTGTCAATTAGGATAGCCCTTTATATTATCTATCTATCTATCTATCTATCTATCTATCTATCTATCTATCTATCTATCTATCTATCTATCTATCTATCAGTCTATCTATCTATCTATCTATCTATCATCTATATCTGTCTGTGTATCATGTATCTATCTATCATCTATGTATTTATCATATATATCATCTATCTATATCTATCAATTACCTTTCATCTCTATCTATCTATCATCTATCTATCTATCTATCTATCTATCTATCTATCTATCTATCTATCTATCATCTATCTATCATCAGGAGAGAGAGTTGTGTCAAGTTCTCAAGTAGCACAAGCTAGCCTTGAACTTGCTATGTATGAAATGACCCTTAACTTCTGATCTTCCTATCCTTACCTCCTTAGTGCTGGAATTATATACCCAGCTTATTCTATGTTGGGAATCAAACTCAAGGTCTTGTGAATCCTTGTCAAGCACTCTATCAAATGGGGTGTACTTATAGTCATATGTATGTTGTTTGAACACATCTCTAAGAACAACTTGTTTTATTGCCTCTCATGTTCTCCATGGTAGACTTGCATAAATCTTTCTTAGAAAAATATCTCTTCAGATCTTCAGCTTTGGCTGGACTAATCTCTTGCTATCACTGTGCAAGTTCATTCTCATAGACATGCTGTGTATGTCATTTTTAAAAAGTCAACCACCCTCCTTGCACATCCATTTTTTTGGCTATTTCTTACTGAAATTTTTAATTTTAAATTATTCTGGGAAAATATTGCTAAACCCACCACCAACTCTGCTTTGCACACAAAGGTTAAGGTTCTCTATACTATCCCACAACTGCCTCATGTAGTTGCTCTTTGCTATAGTAACCTACTTACCCAAATGGAAGGTAAACGCCCTGAGGTCATCATTTTCCTTCTAGTGCAACAGTGTGACAGGCTAACAACTGTAGCTATTAAAATAGTGCCAGAGTGGGAAATGCTCTGTGTCTAATTATTAAATGAGTAAGTGAATGATTTAGGTGCAGACCAGCAGGAAGTCACTCTCATGCTTGGAAAGCCTAAGCAGAAGCATTGTGAATTTGAGGCCAACTTGTGTTACATAGCAAGACCTCTCACAAAAAAATTAAAAAACAACAGTTAAAGTAGGTATGTGCTTAATGGAAATATGAGGTAAGAGCAGCTTCTAAAATGAAGGCTTGTCTATAAAGAAAAAGCATCAGGAGTAAAACTGAAAATTTTGATGAATACCAAAAACTATGGTTTCGGGGAAGTTCAGAGGTCATATCAAAGACCAAATGACTTCTAAATGTCTGTGTCTGCACGTGTGTGTGTGTATGTGTGTGCACGTGTGTTTAAGGCAGATGCCAATGTTTGTGAATACGGTATACATTACAAATGAAGATGGTTATAAAGTTAATACTTGCACAATCAAACTTACAATTTAGACTAAGAAATACCCATTTTGTGGAACAAATTAGGTGATCAGCATACATTGGAGGACTGGAATGAGGGAAGTCTAAAGGCATAGATGAAGGCACAGTAAGCATAGTGAAGAAATCCTGAATAAGATACAGTACATAAGATAAAATATACTAACAGTTTATTAGTTGATTTTATGGCCTCTAATGACAGAAATCTTTCCCACACATAATTGTTTTTTGTCAAAGTCAGAACCCATTTGTAGTGTACTCTGAAATAACTGGCCCTTCATTAGCAAAATTATAATCAAGGTAGTGATATAGTGATTGGAATGTCTTCATTGAAACTTCTTCAAAAGAAATCATGAAGACGAGGGGGCTTTCTTACTACTGAGGAGAGTCTTTTCATTTAAATCAATGCAGACCATTAGTTTCCTTGTGGCCACTGGTTAAGTCACCTACTGTTGTCATTTGCAGATGGATCAATCTGCTTCCAAGAGTTTATTAACCCTGACTGTGTGCACAGTGTAATCCTAAGTGCTGAGAGTAATGGATCTGCATGCACTCAGTCTGGCAGCTTATCTCTCCTTCTGCAGTGTTCCTCTCTCTCAGCTGATCTGTCCTGGTTTAGCTTCTTCTCTTTCTTCTGTGTTAGTGGTGGTACTCATGACACAATAACCTTTTGGATAATTTCTGTTATTTGTTCTTATGTAATTCTGTATTGGGCTATGTATTATCCTTGATTTCATATGTGATTTTTTTCTAGGGGAAATAATTTGTTAAAAATTAAAATGCTAATCCATTATATTTTTCTAAGTGGCTGTAAGATTTTAAAGAATTCGGATATCAATCAATGACTTTATGCTGTTGTTTGAGGACAAAGTTGAAATGTAGTGTTCCTGGAAATTGTAATTTTACCTCCATGGGCTTTTATGTTATTAATGTTTCGATTATTAGATTATTTTAAATCATCTTAACTTGTTTTATTCTGAAAGTTAAGCAATTGTATTAATACTAATCCTTACTAAAGGATCCATTTTAATGACTTCTGATAACCCCATTTTAATCTACTATCTCATAACTAAGCACTTTATAACCATAGCTTGATGTTGTTTTTACTTATGATCTGAGATTTTTCAGTTACTCTAAACTAAGAGGAACAAACTTCCATAACTATTATTTATATCTATATGAAATATTTAATTCAAATCTTGGATCAGCTCTATACCACACACCACAGAAACGTGTATTTGTTGCAAGATATGAAAAATGAAAATACACCAGATTTAAAAAATATCAGTTACTTCTGAATTGGAAAAATCTTTCATTTCTGTTCTAACAGATAACAGCCACACCCCCATGTTTTCTAATAATCCACCTCTAATCCCTGTGGCTGTTTCATGTTGCATCAAAGCAATGAACAGTTCTAGAAATATTTTGAAACACTAGAATTATTTGCTGAAAAGCTAATGGTATTCATTCTGGAAACACTTTGCAAATATGCCAGTAAGCCATTTGTGAAGAAAGCCAATGGGCCTCAATTAGAGTTAGTAGCCTCTGAAAGTGCTGACAAAATGAATTGTGAGTTTCAAACCTAAGTACTATATATTTTTTCTTTTCTTTCATATTCTGTTTTGATGGTAAGGTAAGAGGGCAGCTCATGTGGCTATTTGTGAATACACAATAGAAAAGTCTCTATGTATTCCATCCAGAATTTTGAAACACGAAAACTGACAAATATAATAAT
>CM053753.1:99202350-99244882 GCA_028658305.1 Pachyuromys duprasi | reverse complement strand
TATACAAGAAGGAGGACCCAGGTTGGTTTGATCAATGCTCGTTTGGATGAACAAATAGGATGGACATTGAATGGAGGAGAAAACAAGCAAAAAGACAGGAGCATACCAAAGAGGGCCTCTGAAAGAATCAATATAGCAATATATCAAAGCAGATATTAAGACTCACAATCAATCCTTTGGCAGAGGGTGGGAAGTAATAATAAAAATAGGGGAAATTAGTAAGACTTGGGGAGAACAAGAGCTCCACAAAGACCAAACTGAGCAGGGCACAGGGGTCTTATATGAGACAGTTTCTCCAACCAAGGAACATATATGGATATGGCCTAGAACCCCCACTCAGATATGGCCCATGATAGCTCAGTGTCGAACTGAAGACCCTAGTAAGGGAAACAGGGACTGTTTCAGTCAAGAACTTGATGGCTGACTCTTTGGCCCTCCCCCATATATGTCAGGGAGTAACAGCCTGGCTACATCCCAGGGGAGGACATTGCAGCCAGCCCTGATGAGACAAGATGAGCTGGGGTTAGATGGAAGGGGAGGAGGTCCTCCCCCATGGTGGACTTGGAGGGTGCGGGGAGGAGATGAGTGAGGGATGGGGAGGGTGGGAGGGAATGAGGGAGGGGGCTATGCCTGGGATGCAAAGTACATAACCTGTGATTGTTATAAAAATAAATAGATTAAAGAAAGAAAGAAAGAAAGAAAGAAAGAAAGAAAGAAAGAAAGAAAGAAAGAAAGAAAATGGCCATCCTGCCAAAAGCTATCTACAGATTCAATGCAATTTCCATCAAAATACCAATACAATTCTTTACAGACATTGAAATAAAAATTCTCAACTTCCTATGGAGAAACAAAAACCCCAGAATTTCCAAAATGATCCTGTACAACAGATCATCTGGAGGTATCTCCATCCCTGATCTCAAGGTGTACTACAGAGCAATAGTAATAAAAATGGCATGGTATTGGCATAGAAGCAGAGAAGTGGGTCAATGTAACCAAATAGAAGACCCAGAAACAAACCCACACACCTATGAATACTTGATTTTCAACAAAGAAGCCAAAACCATTCAATGGAAAAAAAGACAGCATCTTCATCAAATGGTTCTGGTCCAACTTTATGTCTACATTCAGAAAAATGAAAATAGATCCATATTCATCACCCTGCACAAAACTAAAGTCCAAGTAGATCAAAGACCTCAATATAAAACCAGATAGATTAAATCATTTAGAAGAAAAAGTGGGAAAGAGCCTGGAACTCATTGGCACAGGAGACAAATTCCTGACAGGACACCAACAGCAAAGGCTGTAAGTTCAACAATCAATAAATGGGACGTCATGAAACTAAAAAGCTTTTGTAAAGCAAAAGACATTGTCATCAGAACAGAATGACAGCCAACAGACTGGGAAAGGATCTTCACCAACACTATATCTGACAGAGGGCTGATATATAGAATATGAAAAGAACTAAAGAAATTAAAAAGCAATAAATAAAGCAATCCAATTAAAAAATGGGGTAGGGAGCTAAACAGAGAATTCTTTGTAGAGGAATATAGAATGGCAGAGAAGCACTTAAGAAAATGCTCAACGTCCTTAACCATCAGGGAGATGCAAATCAAACGACCCTGAGATTTCATCTTACACCCATCAGGATGCCAAAGGTTAAAAACTCAAGTGACAACACATACTAGAGAGAATTGTGGAGAATTGGGAACCCTCCTCCATTGCTCGTGGGAATGTAAACCTGATAAACCACTTTGGAAATCAATCTGGTGCTTTTTCAGACAATTAGGAATAATGCTTCCTCAAGATCCAGCTATACCACTCCTAGGCATATATCCAAAAGATGCTCAAGTACACAACAGGGACATTTGCTCAACCATGTTCGTAGCAGCTTTATTAGTAATAGCCCAAACATGGAAACAATCCAGATGTCGCTCAGTCCAGGAATGGATGCAGAAATTGTGGTACATTTACACAATGGAATACTACTCAGCAATTAAAAACAAGGAAATCATGAAATGTGCAGGCAAATGGTGGGATCTAGAAAAGATCATCCAGAGTGAGGTATCCCAGAAGCAGAAAGACACACATGGTATATACTCACTTATATAGTCCTATAAGATTGGGTAAACATACTAAAATATGTGCTCCTAAAGAAGATAAACAAGAAATAGGATCCAGGGTAAGATGATCAATCCTCACCTAGAAAGACAAATTAAATGGACATGGGAATTAGGAGAAAACAAGTAACAGGACAGGAGTCTACAGCAGAGGGCCTCTGAAAGACTCTACCTAGCAGTGAATCAAAGCAGATGCAGAGACTCATAATCAAAACTTAGGCAGAGTGCAAGGAATCATATGATAAAAGGCAGAATTAATATGACAGGGAGAGGACAGGACCTCCACAAGGACAAAATATATCAGGTCACTGGAGTCCTCTATGAGACTATTTCTCCAACCAAGGACCATGTATGGCTATAAGCTAGAACTCCTGCTAGGATATTGCCCATGGTAGCTCAGTATCCAAGTGGGTTCCCTAGAGAGGAGAACAGGAAGTATTTCTGACATGAACTCAATGGATGTCTCTTTGACCTCCCCCTCTCCCGAGGGAAGAACAACCTTGCTAGACCACAGAGGAGGACATGGCAGCCAGTCCTGAAGATATCTGATAAACTAGGGTCAGACAGAAGGAGAGGAGGACCTCCCCTAGCAGTGGACTTGGAAAGGGGCAGGGAGGAGATGAGGGAGGGAGGGTGGGATTGGGAGGGAATGAGAGAGGGGGATACGATATGGCTGAGATACAAAGTAAATAATTTGTGATTAATATAAAACTATTAAAAATATTTAAAAACTCAGTACAAAATTGAATCCAAGTGAATCAAAGACCTCAGCATAAAATATCTTTTATCAACTGTGCTACACCTCCTTCCATATCCATAGTTTCCTAATATCAGCTCTTTTAAAGTGAACCAAGAACACAAATCTAGGTAGAATACATGGTGCATAAAAATGATGTTGAATTATACAGCAGACTGAAAACAAAAAGCAAGGGTGCCATTGTTTCTGTTGTCAGTCATAGTTTTTTGCTCTCAAGCTCATATATAATTCAACACCATTTTAATGAAGTTTGCATTTTTAGAAAAATTTGAAATAAATTTTTATTCAGCTTTTAGAGAAATTAGTCTCATCCTCAAATTTCATCTTACTATCTGATATTTAGTTAAATTATATTACTGTAAATGACAGACTTACAGAAAGAACTACAACTGTCAACGTGTAAAGAGTTTGCAAGTGAACCAAGTATGACAACAATTAGCACAGGCAACATATCTCAGCGAGTTTTTCCATTTGATAAAATTAAAGAAGTTTAAGGGATAATGCGTTTATTCTGGACCACTGTTCCTGAGTACAGTCCCTCGTAGCAAAGAAGTCAAGGCAGCAGAAGCTTGAGGTGGCTGATCACATGACTCCAGAGTCACGAAGAAGACCATGATGAGTGCTTTTCTTCTTTGTGTTCAATATGGATGTCAGCCTGTGGGATGGTGGCACCTAGAGTGAGCAGGTCTTTCTACCTGAATTAGACTGCAAGATAATCCTCATAATCATGTCCAGAAGCCTGTGTATGTGGTTCTACTTCTCATCATGTTCATGATTGAGACAAACTATCACATTATTCTATCACCATATAGCAAAATGTTGTTCACCAACTCTCCTAATTCCATACTTTTAGATGACATTTTGTATTAAGTCAGAGAAGAATTGTATTTTAATAGTTTGAAGTTACCTAAAACATGTCTACTTCATGAATATACAGACATATAAAGTAGTTGTTGTAGGACAACCAGTAAACAGTTCACAACTAAGGGAAGTGACAGTTAAGATTCCAAGAAAAATATGAAATTAAAACATGTATGGATATAACCTAAAACCCCTGCTCGGAGATAGCCCACGGTAGCTCAGTATCCAAGTGGGTACCCTAGCAAGGGAAACAAGGACTATTTCTTTTTTTTTTTTTAATTTTAACATTTTTATTTTATACTGATCACAGGTTATGTACTTTGTATCCCAGCCATAGCCCCCTCCCACATTCCCTTTCTATCACCTCTTCCCTCCCTCATCTCCTCCCTGCCCCTTTCCAAGTCCACTGATAGGGGAGGACCTCCTCCCCTTCCATCTAACTCTAGCTTATCAGGTGTCTTCAGGAATGTCTGCAGTGTCCTCTTCTGTGCCCTAGCAAGACTGCTCCTCCCTCGGGGTTGGAGGGGAGGTCGAAGAGCCAGCCATTGAGTTCATGTCCAAAATAGTCCCTGTTCCCCTTACTAGTATACCCACTTGGATATTGAGCTACCATTTGATACATACAAGCAGGACTATTTCTGACATGAACTCAATGGCTGGCTCTTCGACCCTCCCCGCCCCCACCCCAACCCCGGAGGGAGGAGCAGCCTTGCAAGACCACAGAAGAGGACATTGCAGCCATTCCTGAAGAGACCTGATAAGCTAGGATCAGATGGAAGGGAAGGAGGTCCTCCCCTATCAGTGGACTTGGAAAGGGACAGGGAGGAGATGAGGGAGGGATGGGGAGAGTGGGAGGGAATGCGGAAGGGGGCCACAGCTGGGATACAAAGTACATAACCCGTGATTAATATAAAAATAAAATAAATGTTTAAAAAAAGGAAAAAGAAAAAAATGAACACATTATTGATAGAGTTATCAATAGAATACTTAGTAAAGTTTGTTTTATTGAAAAATAACAATGCGCTCTAGGGTAAACATGTCCTGTATATTGTGTAAGACTTAAGTATATACACATACACACACACACATGCAAAAATTATAGGCTGTTCAAATGAAATTCAAATTTAGCAGCATTTTGAAATTACCTGTTTTTGTGTGATGAATTGAATACTACTAACCATCAATTAGGTAATTAGATCTAAGCTCTGTTTCACCGGAAAATTAACCTGGCACCTTCAGGACATTCATTACCATGAGACTTTAATGGGCTTATGGCCTGCCAATCTCTCTCTCTGTCTCTCTCTCTGTCTCTCTCTCTCTCTGTGTGTGTGTGTGTGTGTATCTTTGTCTCTGTCTCTCTGTCTCCATCTCCATCCCCTTCTGCACTACTCCTCCCTGCCTCCCATGAATAGGTGAAATTGTGACATGTAATCACTGGCTCCTGCTCTGGCCTCCATGCTTCACTGTCATGATATACATGACATGTTTTTGTCTCTGGAACCCTAGCTAAAATACACAGTTTCTTCCTTAGGATGCTTTTGCTCATGGGATTTTATCGTAGCAGAGGAGAAAGAGCTAATCAACATTGAGTCAAGGCTACCTTAGTATTACTAATGAAAAGAATATCTCTAAAAACTTCTGTATTCGGATTGATGGAGCATCTGTGTGTGTGTGTGTACAGAATGTATATGTAAATTGATGAACACAAAATCTAGAATATAGGATATAAAAGAAATGATAAAGAAAGTAAAGATAATCAGATTACCTGGCAACCCAATTCAATTCAGACGAGATATGCAAAATTTAAAACAAATGAGGTTTCAAAGTAAACCACATTTAGGTATCATAGAAATTAATTTGCTAAATCCTTAAAGGGCCACACTAATCAATCTAACACACAAATCAGTAAACCCATCTTTAAATTACAAACTCACAAAATTTGACTCACCAGATCCCTGAATAGAATCCATACCTTTAAGGTAAATTAGAGATATTGTTTGAGATTTTTAGTTGTAGTTTACACAGGTTTTTGTTTCAGTGACTCCCGCACTGACTAAAACTTTAGCTCTGGCTCCCAGAGCAGAACTATATTTACTTCTTTGAGCCTGGGGGCATTTTTTTTTTTTTATATTCTTCAGAGCTTTGAAAACAAATGCTTTTTCTCCCTCAGGGAATTCACAACATCTGCTAAAATAGAGAAATTCTTCTTTCCTTTAGAAGATGAAATCAAAGATGAAAGGGTATTATTCTCTTAACCGCAGCTGCAAGAGAGACTCCCACCACCAGAGATCAGTCATTGGAAAATAAAGTTCTTTAGGATAGAGATGACATCTCAATGAAGGGAAAAGGAAAGAAGATAGGCAGATATGCATTTATATAGAGATATATTGGCTGGTGTAGATGGGAATGTGGGTGATAAAGTTATAAATAAAACTAATGTTAATAAAATCATGCTGAGACAATTGAATTCTAAATGAGAAGATGAGGGAGGGTGGGATAGGGAGGGGCTGAGGAAGGGGGGCTGCAGCTGGGATACAAAGTGAACAAACTGTAGTTAATAAAAAATTATAAATTAAAAATTTTTTGAATTACAACTTATCTGGAAGCTGGTCAAATTCAATGAAATGTGGAATAAGTGGAGAATATGGTTTTCACTTCCACATCTTCTCTGTGTGATACACATTAAGAATAGATCTGATGTGTTCCAGTTTTCAGTAATCTTTGATGAGAAATCCAAGGAAAACTAATTACTTTTGGAGAATTTTCTATGATTAAAGTGAAACAAGCATTTGCAGTGGAAATTTAATTTATCTGTCAATTTGTTACACAAACACGGATTAGTTTAGGTGCAATCAGCGATATTTTTGTTTTTCTGCTGTAGTGAGAACTATATTCACAAGATCTATTTTCATGAATAAAACATTACTAGGTCACTTTCAATGTCATTTAGAGTAACTAAAACAAAAATTGCCTCTGGGACACAAAATGCCATTAAGAGAAGACACCATCACCTTGGTCTAAGACACTGTATGTAACTGCTGAGACTGAACAAGAAAACTCTGTTAAGGCTACTTTCTGAGGGGCATACTAACTGCCTGTGAGCCCTGAAACAGGACTGACACACCAGTCCATGTTCTGTGGCCTCTCTTTCATGTTAACATCCTTTTTTACAAAACTAATAGCAAAACAAAGGCATGCACACATGCATGCCAACACACACATGAATTTTCAAACATTGTAGAAAATAGAATAGCAACACCTGAAAATTTAGAAGACCCAATAAAGAACTGTAAATAAGGATAATGGTAACATTAAAATGAGTAAAATAGAATATAACTATTCTTAGCTTTGTATTGTCTTCAGTTATTTCCATTCGTAGTAACAATTAGTGAACACTTTTGAAAACCGGTACTTCCTTGACTGATTCATTCTCACATTTCTAGTGTACTTTTTCATTAGTTTTTCTGGTTTAATGAAAACTTCCTATCGCTTAAATGCATTAACTACAAAGCTTAATTTTTTACACTAAACTGCATTCTGTTAATCACAATTCTATTCACATCACCAATTAATCAAACTTTAGAGATAAAAAATGCCCAATTTTTAAGTGCGTAGTATAGATTCACTTAGCTTAAATCACAGACATGTATTCTGTGTTGAATTGTGCACCTTGACATGATCAGCTAATTTCAGAGCTTAGCGGTCTGAAGCCTTATGGGAAGTTAGGGTCTACGGATGGATAACTAAGTTAAGAGCTATCATATCCCAGTAAGACAGCACTAATACAGTGACTCCCATCCTTATATAAGGAGAAGTGGAGACAGACACACACAGAGGTTGTGTGAAGCTAGAGTGGGTGTGGGACCTGTATCTACAAGTCAAGGGTCACAGATGCTTACAGCCACCTTATAACTGCAAACAGAGACAGACTGCAGAGAGAGCATAAGCTAAACACAGGTGAAGACAGAACAAGCCAGAGAAATGAGAAAAGGCCAGAAGACCAGAACACATTGCTAGAGTTACTTTGAGGACCTATCAGAGCAATTTGATGAAAACTGAAAAAGCTAGACTGAATCAGTCATGTTGGAGAGGAGTTTGAGCCAGAGTTGAAACAGCCAACAAGAGTTCAGGAAAAAAACTAGACAGGCTGAGCTTATTCGGCAGTAAGTCTCAGAAGCTGAAAGCATTCTAGGTCTAGATTAGATTGTATGGAGGCTAGAAGCTTCCAGGACTAGGCCTAGGTTAGAAGATAGAGGTTGTAATCCTCCAAGGTGACAATTACCCCAGGCAAATAAAAGTTACTACTACAAGAACCCACATCAAATCAGTCACCAAAATAGCATTTCATATTGCCACACTGAAAAGTGGTATCCACCCTTCCTAGAAGTTGAGGGTAAAACAAAAACAGCCAAATTTTCCAAATGAGTCATTTTAATTGGCATATTAAGCCCCATCTACTTCAATCCATAAAAAATAAATTAATTAATAGCAATTACATATAGGCTGAAGCATCCATTCACCAGGGAAGCTTATTAAGACACAGGGTGTTCTATGAGGAAGTAGAACTTTCCGTTATTCAGGGATTTCATTAAGACCTCTACTGTACTAAAGAACATCTTTTTAAGACTAATGGTTAAACAACTCAGAAGCTTTAGGCAGCTCCTAAAACTGAGCAGATGCACTAGGTTACCTTTGGGCCAAGCTTATGTAGGCCATAGGGACTATTCGAGAGACATTCTTGAAGGATTTCTAGCAGTTAAGTAAAAGCCAGAATTCCCTATGAACTTATGAAAACTGCATTCCAAGTGAAAAAAAAAGTTGTTTTCTTGCCTCTGGTATAAGGGATGTGGCTTTCGATTGACATGTCCCTGCGGATACATATCAAAGCCCATGCTGGCCTCCAGGCTGCCTCAGTACCTACTCAAAAGTACTTGCTGTACATTTAAAAATCTTCCACAGTAGCACCCTAACTCTTCTCATCTCAGGTCCCAGATCTCTTTGTACCCATTGCCTCTGGCCCACCTCTCTTCCTCCCTTCCTTCTCCACCCCTGTCTCTCTCCCATGTTATGTTCTGGCTATTCTCACTATTCCCGTTTGCTCTTATTTTATTTTATTTTGTTTACTATTTTCTATCTCTTGATATCTCTACTATTCTCTCCTATTCACCTACTTCCCTACCCCTGGCATATCCAGGTCTATGTCTTTTTCTTCTTGCTTCAGACTCTCCCAATAATTCTTGACATTTTCTCTCTTGTGCACAGTTCAGGGCAACAGCCATTTCAGGAGTTTCTTTCCTATGTCCCTTCACATAAACTACCCATTGCCGACTTACTGTCTCATCTCCTGGCCCTACAGCGTGGTCTTTGGAGTTATTAAGTTTGTAGTCTGTTAATTACTGAATATGTATCTTTGCCCTTATGGGTATGTTTCCTTATTATTTATAATGGGGGGAGGTAATTTCTTTCCAGATTTTCCTTTTTGTGAGGTATAAGAAGACTGAAAAGAAAAAGCTAAGAACAATAACTTATCTGTGTGCCTTAAGCGAAGGTACAGACACACTGTGCAGACAAGTCTTTCACCTTGATTTCAAATAACCTTGTGGACCTAGTTCAAAGGTCAGCACTTGTTAGGAAATCCACCCCTGAGTGTTGACCTTTGCCCCTGAGTGTTGAATATGCTCAGGGGTACATTCTCTCCCTATCTTATGTAAGAGACACTAGGCCCACAGAGGGAAGGGGTTTTCAGAAGTTCCAGCCTGTGTGGGTCACACTGCCCCTGTCTGGGCTCTTGTCTTTTCATTGATGTTAGTGCACATCTAACTGCTTGTCTTCTGATGCCAACCTTGCAGTGGCATGTGGCAATTCTTGATTATCCAGCTTTGTCTCGAGCACTGAGACCTCAACATGTATCATGTATCTCCTTTCTCTTCTTCCACATTTAAACACAGTCGTGTCCTGGTATCATGGTAAGATTTGGACATGAGAACTCTTCAGCTCTGCCCAGAGAGAACTAAACTGCAATTTGCCTTCCTGTTCGCATCCGGGTCCCAAACAAGGCATGACTTGACTTCTACTCACACAGAAAAAAAATAATTCTCTAAGGTTGGGAAATAGGAGCATTTTGTGATGTTTCCTATGTGAAAACAATCTGAGAACTAACTACTGGTCTGTGCTCATTCTGTGGTAGCCAACAGTCACCTTTGTGCCACTTACAAGCTCTTTGCTGCGTGGTCCCAACCGTGACAATGCACATGGAAGAAGTCCTTGCGAAGAACTGAGTGTACAGGAATCCCCTTTGTGTTGTGACTGTAACAAAAAGATGTGGCTGTTAGGAGTTTAGACTCTTTTATCTCATTTCCTCTCACTGGATTCTGAGATAGTCTTATCTTCCTCTCATCTTCCCACACCCACCCTCCCTCCACTTTGCTCTTCTGCTCTTGCAAAGGTAAGTAGGTCAGGTTTCCAAATCCCCTTGGAATGGCTTGTCATCCAAGTTTGAAGTTTAGTTCATTTGTTTGCCTTGAGACTTCCGAAGCCCGCTGAATCTCAACAATGAAGCATTCAGCTTCAAGAGATTATATTCCTATTTAAAATGTCTGGTTGGGAGCTTCGTTCTTTGGGAGAGTTGTACTCCTTTAGGAAAAGCAGAACTCAAGGGATTTTTAACTTACAAATGTAGAAATATAGAGTGTTCTTATGCACATTTCAGGATTTAACACATACTTTGTACTGCACATGGCCAGTGAACTAGATGAATAAGTATCTCACCTGGATGTAATATAAATAGAGAGGCAGAAAGCAGAGAGAGACATGGAAGTGTATGTATTAAAAATACAATTTGTTTACTCTAAGTTAGGTCATTTGCATTGCTAGATGCTGGGAATTCTTTCTAGAAAAGGAAAAATTTCACTTTTTTCAAGAAAAAAAATTTGATGCAGAATAATATTAGTGTATATTCACAGTATATATAGATAAAATAATGTAAAGTAATTTTAGTTAAAATAAGTTCAAGAAAATTGTTCACTTTTTGTTTGTTCTCTCTCTTTTTTTCAGAGTTGGGAACTGCAAAGTTTGTGTGCAAACACCACTGTTATTAGCCTGAAAAATATAAAAATAAGTCAATTCCTCAACAACGTAGAAGGCATCCTAATAAATCATAAAACAATTCCAAAGAGCCAGATGTGGAAATATAACTGGCTTTTATGTATTAAGCACATGTAAATTAGGTAGAAGTTGAATATGTGTATTCAACTTGTAACACACTGAGAATAAGAAAGAAACTTATCAGTTACAACCATAGTTGTCTTTAAACATCACATTTTTAAAATTATGAGCGGGTTGGTGAAAGTAACTGCAGTTGTAAAGTGCATAACTGGGTGCTGGGAACTGTACTCGGATCACCTGGAAGATCAGTGTGTGCTGTAACTGCTGAGCCATCTCTCCAAACCCACACCTACTGTCTTTATGCTATTGGTTGTTTCTACCCATTTTAACCCATTAACACAATTTTATTGAGCACTGTATTTTTTAAAAAAGCATTTCTAATACTAATACCTTTACTGTGTATATCTAATAACATAACCAAAACTGGGTGTGGATATCAGAATAGAAATTAATAGAGATTATTGTAGAGATAATATTACTCAGGAAAAGAAAAAGGGGGAAGAAGAAACAGAATGAGAAAAAAAACAACCCAAAAACACACCTTGGATCTTGTATCTAACCTAAGAGTAAATTTCATCTGAGCTCAGTTTCATTCCAGAGCTGCAGCTTCTTTCTGAGCTTGAGCCAAGACCTAAAAATATAAAAACATGACCTGAGAGTTCAGCATTCAGAAGATAGAAAGAAATAAGTGCCTAAGGAGAAATGAGGCAAATGTGTGTATTAGGGTTCGAGAGAAATCTCTAGGCATTTTTTATAATTAGGCATTTGATACCAGACCATACCATGCCTTCCCCAGCATTCTTTGCATCTGAACAGTGGAGTACACAGCTCTCTTAACTACATCATGATAAGAATGGGAGCCATGGTTTGCAGGCTCTGTTGGTCTGAGATGTATTTACATAAGCAAATTTGTATAGGGTCTAGACCATGATTTATAAGAATATAAAGATGCTCAGTGGAACTCAAACTCCTGCTGTTCTAGGTGACATAACAGATGAGCTTTGGGGCATAGGACATTGTGTGAATGATCCCCTCTTGTTATCTGTCCATTATAGCACTTCCCTGGATTTAATTTTGGCAAAACATTAACAAGTGTTAGCTCTCATACACTTCTGACATCCTGAAGTGCAACTTTCACTCTCTGGCTTCTTCTGAGTGGCAAAGACTCTACATGGAGGCCACAGATGCTTAAACACAGACTCTAAATGGAGGAAAATTGGGGACTGGAAAACAGAACCCTGAACCATCACCTGGCTCCACACAACCAATGACCAGGGAGGGCCCTCCTCACTGTAGTGCCAGTAACCATGACCTGACTCCAGAAGTGGGAGCAACCATGTTGTAGATCTTTTAGATCACTAAAAACAGCAACCACACAGGGAAAGCAATAGTAATTATCCTGAACCTTCCAAACAGTTAACTATGCCCCTTAAAGGCAGTCATTTCTCTGAAAGTAAAGGCCCAACAATTAATTGAAAGGTAAAAGAGCACATTATTCCATTGTTTGAAAAACTAGGTACTAGATACATGATGTGTAACATCTGAAAGGATGAAATGGTTTTAGGTTTCTAATTTTTTTCCTAGCAATAATTAAACACCATGTCTAGCTATCAATTTAGTCCATTTCCTTTCTGAGAAGAAAGGGTATGCTGAGTGAACATGCAGAGACGTTCTTCCACCTGTTTGAGTTGAAGAGCCTTGGATAGATAAAGTAGGAAGGACACAAAATAATTAAGATGAGTGGAAAACAAATGCTGCCCCTGCTGTATCCTAGTGGAAAAACTTGAACTTTGGAAAGATTGTTTTTAATGTGCTGAACTTCAGGATGTGCTCTGCACAAACACAGCACATGTGATTACATAAGGGTATGATTTTAGTGTCCAGATTATTGTTGTCCCAGAAAAATAAAGAATGGCCACTAAGGGGATCTGCATGGTATATTTTACTCTGACAAGTTGATAAAGGGTATGGCTGGGTACCTACCACAGAAATGAGCAGGTTATGAGAAAATAAAAATTATCCCTCATCTACCTCATTTATTCTTGGTGCTGTGACTGCTTTTGGTGAGGATAAGAACTTCTTAAACACAGGAGAAACATATACTTAATAATAGCCATGCAGACTCTTGAGGCTCACCAGTTGGGGTTGCCAGATAAACTATAATATGTCCAAATACACTTTAATTTTAGATAAACAGCAACCTTAAATGTCTGAATATGTATCTGTATATATTAAGAATATATCTTCTAATTTTTTGTGAAGTTATCTATATCTAGTATTTTCTTGGGTTTAGTTGATTTCATTGGATTGGAGTTTTCCTTCTAGTATCTTTTGTAGTACTGGGTTGTTGTGTAGATATTGTTTGAGTTTAGTTTTGTCATGAAACATTTTGTTTTCTCCATCTATGTTGATTGAAATCTTTGTTGGGTATAGTAGTCTGGGTTGGCATCTGTGGCCATGACATCTGCCCAGGCCCTTCTGGCTTTCATAGTTTCTGTTGCAAACTCTGGTGTGATTTTGACAGGTCTAACTTTATATGTTACTTGGCCTTTTCACCCTTGCTGCTTTTAAAAATTTTTCTTTGTTCTGTAGATTTAGTGTTTTGACTATTATGTGATATGAGGAGTTTCTTTTCTGGTCTAGTCTATTTGGTGTTTTGTAGGGCTCCTGTGTGTTTAAAGACATCTGTTTCTTTAAGTTGGGAAAATCTATGATTTTCTTGACAATATTTTCTGGACATTGGACTCTGGAATCTTCTTTTTCATCTTTTCCTATTATTCTTAGATTTTGTCTTTTGAGGGCATTCTGGATTTTTGGATGTTTTGTGTTTAGAACTTTTCCGATTTTACTTTTTCTTTGAGAGCTGTATCAATTTCTTTAGTGCCTGAGATTCTCTCTTCCATCTCTTGTATTCTGTTGCTGATGCTTACTTTGTGGTTCCTGATCTTTTCTCTAAGTTCTCCAGCTCCAGGGTTTTCTCTGTTTATATTTTTTATTGATTATAATTCTATATTCATGTCATTTACACACTGGAATAGTTCTCAGCTATTAAAAACAAGTAAATCATGAAATTTGCAGGCAAATGGTGGGAACTAGAAAAGATCATCCTGAGTGAGGTATCCCAGAAACAGAAAGACACACATGGTATATACTCACTTATAAGTGGATAGTAGACACATAATATAGGATAAACATACTAAAATCTGTACACCTAAAGAAGCTAAACAAGAAAGAGGACCCTGGGAAAGATGAATCCTCATTTAGAAAGACAAACGGAACAGACATTGGAACAGAAAACAGAGATCAGGAACCTACCACAGAGGGCCTTTGATACCCAACAGGGTATCAAAGCAGATGCTGAACTCATAGCCGAACTTTGGGCAGAGTGCAGGGAATCTTGTGAAAGAACAGGGAGATAGAAAGACCTGGAGGGGATAGGAGCTCCACAAGGAGAGCAACAGAACCAAGAAATCTGAGCCCAGGGGGCTTTTCTGAGACTGATACTCAAACCAAGGACCATGCACAGAGATAAGCTAGAACAGCTGCACAGATGTAGCCCATGGCAGTTCAGTGTCCAAGTGGGTTCCATAGTAATGGGAATAGGGACTGTCTCTGACATGATATCAGTGGCTGGCTCTTTGATCACCTCTGCCTGAGCGGGGAGCAGCCTTACCAGGCCACAGAGGAAGACAATACAACCAGTCCTGATGAAACCTGATAAGCTAGGGTTAGAGGGAAGAAGAGGAGTATCTCCTCTATCAGTGGATTTGGGAGTATGGGAGGAGATCTGGGAGGGAGAATGAGATTGGGAGGGGATGAGGAAGGGGGCTCCAGCTGGGATACAAAGTGAATAAACTGTAATTAATAATAAATAAATAAATTACAAAAGAATATGTCCTCTTGCATTTTTTAAATTAAACTTACTCAATTTATCTTTTTCTTTTCAACAGAAGTATATTACCAACATGAGATGCGTTAGTCAGAGTTCCCTGGAGAAACAGGACTAGTAGAATGAATACACATTTAAAGAGCATATTGGATTGGTGTGTTCCATAATATCTTCACACTGGAGAGCCAGAGAACATGGTAGCTGCTCAGTCCATGGAACTATGGGCTTCACCAGCTCCAACCTTATGTTGAAGAACTGGAATAATTCTTAGAGAAGCACATCTTTATCCCACATCAGAAGTCCAAAGATGCTGCCTTCTAATATCAGGACAGCTATACATCAGCAACAGCAGAAATAGGTCAGCTGTGTCCAGAGGCTTGTTACTTTGTTGAGTCCAGATCCAGTCAGGCTGAAAACCAACGTTCAACACAATGGAACATATTTTTTACAATGAATATATTGTCTACAATCAAAATGTACCCAAGTGTCCTATGTTTTTGTTTAGAAAATAAGGCAACCCTTATCCTCTCTTTTTTTAGGAGTCCAGAAAACATAGCAATTAGATGTACAGTTGGAGTTACAAAGCATATATACTGTTTGCTGGTGGTTTGGTTATCAGCAGGGAAAGATGTTTTCTAACAGCTTATTTCCAAAGAAAACGGACATTTTGGAAGAAATAAATCAACCACTATTATGGTTTCCTGACTTTGAGTATATTTTCCATATCTCACCCCTAAGGTAAGGCTTTCCAAGAGGCCTTGGAGTCAGAAACCTAATGACTCTTCACCTTGGCATGTAATGAGCTCAAAAGAGGGTACTTATTTTTTTTAATTTTAATATTTTTATTTTATATTAATCACAGGTTATGTACTTTGTATACCAGCCATAGCCCCCTCCCCCATCCCCTCCCTATCCTTCGCTTCCCTCCCTCATCTCCTCCCCGCCCTTTTCCAGGTCCACTGATAGGGGAGGACCTCCTCCCCTTCTGTCTAACTCTAGCTTATCAGGTCTCTTCAGGACTGGCTGCAATGTCCTCTTCTGTGGCCTAGCAAGGCTGCTCCTCCCTCAGGGGGTGGGGAGGTCGAAGAGCCAGTCATTGAGTTCATGTCAGAAATAGTCCCTGTTCCCCTTACTGGTGTACCCACTTGGGTATTGAGCTACCATTTGCTACATACAAGCAGGGGTTTTGAGTGAGGTATCCCAAAAGCAGAAAGACGCACATGGTATAAACTCACTTATATAGACCTATAAGATAGGATAAACATACTGAAATCTATACACCTAAAAATGATAAACAAGACAGAGGACCTGGGGTAAGAGGATTAATCCTCACTTAGAAAGTCAAATTGGATGGACATTGCATGTAGGAGAAAACAAGTAGCAGGACAAGAGCCTACCACAGAGGGCCTTGGAAAGACTCTTCCCAGCAGGGTATCAAAGCAAATATTAAGACACATAACCAACCCTTTGGCAGAGTGCAGGGAATCATATGAAAGAAGGGGGAGTTAGTATGACCTGGAAAGTTCAGGAGCTCTGCAAGGACCAAATATATCAGGGAACAGGGGTCTTTTATGAGCCTGTCTCTCCAACCAAGGACCAAGAGGGTGCTTCTAATTATGAGAAATATACTAATTCCCAGAGCCTTAGGATGGCCAGTACATAGGATCTCTACTGAGCATATCTAGACTGAGGCTCAACAAGGAGAAATGGGGTTGCTCAGGCTTCCTACTTCAGGAAGGAAAAGCTAAGGGGATTCAAGCTGAGTGTTAAATTGAGGAATGTGTTTGCTTTGACTGGAATCATTCCAGTGCTTTATGTCATGAAATTAAAGTTTGGAAGAATGAGTCTGAAGGGACAAGGAACCTTAATGTGGATTGCTGCTGTTTTTTACTACGTAACCACTATGATTCAGGATTATTGCCTCCAAAAAGTGCAAGTGCCCTGTTACCACTCAGGGGGAACTCAGAGGGGAGGTTTATATGATTAAGAACCTTTATCAAAAGAATCCCCATTGGTTTACTGATGTTCTGTATAGTGTATCCATAATTAATCAACACTAAAGAAAAGCCTGGAGGACCTTTGCAAGCTATTAGCAAGTAAGCATTGTAATTAAACTGAAATCTTACAGTAGGGATTTTTCTTGGTGGGTGCATAGATATTTGAAAATAAAACTTTGGTAACTAAACATATTTAAAGAAAATGTGTGAATTGGAAAGAATAAAGATTGTATTTTTGACTTGCTTATCTATACCTCCAATGCAATTTTCACTCCAGCATTACAAATAAACCCTTTGCCTTGCAGCCTGCATGAGGCCACATCGGAAGAAGCAAAGGCCTCTGGAGAGGCACTGTGAATGTCCTGAGAACTGAATACTCAAGACTCAGGTAGAACTGTTTACTTTCGCAGAAGCTGTCCATGTGAAGAATTGTACATAAGGTCACACACAGCCTGTAGAGGCAGGTATAAAATCCACTGGTCAATAGACCCCATCCGATGTCCTTATTGAGAAAAGGCTCTTGCAAATAGCAAAAGAAACTGCATTCTTCAGATCTTGAAGATTAAAACTCACATTGACTCAAAAAGGAACTGGGAAGCATGAAGAAACTGCTGGGCCCCAGAGAAAGGATATGCAAAGCTGCTTTTGCTGGCTCTGAAGGTGCAAAGAATCATGGCCCCTTCTTGTAAAAGATTGTTATTTCATCACTTGTAGCTGCCTCGTGAATGTGTACAGATGGTGCTGAAATTTTCCAATTCAGACCACAGACATGACATAAGTATGACATAAGTATGACATACTATGACATAAGTAGCAAGGAACAGGCCAAGGAGATGGCTCTGAGACAAAGGGGCTTATACCACTGAGTTTGCCCCCCCCCCCAGTCTCCTCTACAAAAGCCAGGGAAATGAGTGTGCATCCATAATCTCAGCACTGGAGAGAGAGAGCGGAAGAATCCCTAGGGCTTGCTGACCAGCCCACCTAGCAAATGGGTAAGCTCCAGACCAGGGAGAGACCCTAAATCAAAATGTGAGGTGGAGAGTGACAGAGACCTGACATCAACATGCCTCCACATGTCCCTCCCCCCAAGAACACCTGCACACACAGGAACATCTGCACATGCATAGACACACAGGAAAACCTACACACACAGATGCACCCAGAAACACCTGCATATACACAGGCACACACAGGGAGACCTACACACATGGAGACACATATACAAATCAAGCTATCTAAGAAGTGTGTAATTTCACTAAACTGAAGAACCTTATGTTCATATTAGACAGTTTCTGGTGTAGTTTGTTCAATTCGTGCCCTCTTTTCATTAAAACATACAATAGAAGCAAAGAGGTGCAAATAGAAGCATTTGATGAAGCTGAAGAGTCAGAATTCACACATCATAATTGTTCTTAATTTTATGTATGTCTGGGGACAACTGTTTCCCACTACATCTGAAGAGTGATCTGGCCAGTAAAAAATTAAGTGATAAACCATGTCAAAGATTTACATTTATGATGTCAAAGCTATTGAGGTTAACTCAGTCTTCAAAAGCAGAATTTACAGTAATTCTCTTTGCTAAGGCAGCAATAGGGCATGGGCTAATTTTTCCACATAAGGAAGTGTGCTTGATTTTGAAAATATTCTAAACCCTCGGACGTCCTTTATGACTCATCCATTTACGTCATATTATTCTTTCTTCTGCCTTGGACTGGCCTTGGGCTGACCTTGGGACTTGTGTTAGCCAACACAACACTGGAAACAATGATGTCACAGTTTTAAGCTTGACCTCAGTGGTCTAAATTGTTACTTATAAACTGAGAATCGGTTTGTTCTTCTTGGATAGGAATCATAGGTGGTAAGAAGCTTTTGAAATGCTGACCTCTAGCATGTATGCTTTTTGCTGTGTGTCTGTCATTAGGAAAAGGTTTCAGTAAACATGGCAGCAAGTGGTACCATCAAAGATTTTAGTCCCTGTGCTGGCCTGAATTATCAGGACCTTTAGACACATGTTGTAATCTATATGCAGATCTCTAGCATCAAGACTTGTTGGCTGTACCTGGACAGTTGTCAGTGTTACAGCCTGGGTCCCGAGACCCTAGGCCCTGAAGACAGTTCTCTGGAATTCTCTGGCTCCTTAAAACCTTTTCCTGGATCTCCATTCTTCCATTGTCTCTGGTTCGATTTCTTTTCCTCTGTTCGCTAGTACTGTTCATAAACTGTTAAGTTCCTTCAGTTGACAATAGTCCCCGTCCCCCAAACTCAGGATACCAGCCTCTGTTGGAACAGCACCAAAAGGCCAAATCATGACCTGAGTGCTGGCCATAACTGGGGTTACTTAGGTGTAGACATTCCCCAACATCTAGGCAATGTTCAGAAGGCTCACAAGGATCCCTGAGTTAAATCACGAGGCAGTCACTGTCTCTAGAGCCTGTGGATTCTTCTGGTGCCCGTCTGAAAATCTCTAAAAGTATCAGCAGCTCCTTAACCTGTGATTTGCCCTGTTACTTCTTCATCTGTCACTTGTTGACTGTTAGGTGTTTTGTGCTCAGGAGCTGGATGGGGACTGGGGAATTTTGCCAGCCACAAGCGGGGCTATTTGGATCCCAGTGTAGTATATATATATGTGTGTGTGTAATAGTTCTCCGTTAATTGTAAGGCACCAAAGAGTGAGACCAGGCAGTGTCAACCTCTCATGGCACCTGTGATGTGGGTTTCTTGTGGGGATAGTGGGATCGTCAGCTCTCAAGCTGATGCACATTGATTTTCCCCGAAGGATCCAGTTGTCCATTGCCTGCTGCCCTAGTCCTCACCTCCATGCTGCTTTCCCCTGTTTCTATGCCAGTTCAGCCTGCACTCTAAGGAAAGGGCACTGGGGTGACAGAACAGTCTCCCAGACCAAAAGTTAAGTGAACCTGAGCAGCATGCTAGTGTTTAAACCAACCACAGTCAGAAAGGCTCCCACACAAGTTTTGGAGCGATCAGGTCCTTGCCACCTTATCAGAGTAATCCCTTCAGAGTTACTGCACCTTTTATTAAATTAGAAATGGTTCTTTGAAGCTTGTGAAAGAATATCCCTTGTAGCTACTCTATCATCAGAATCCCAGAAGTTATGGTTATCTTTTATGTCATCACATTGAGGCATCTGTCAAAGATGGCTGGCTGGTCCAGGCATGAAGGTGGTCTAGATGCCTGATTGAAAGACTTTCTGTTCAAGGGAGGGCCTATATTACAAGTCCAATGGCTGATAACTAGTACGTGAAAGCCACTCATCCCCAAGGTCTTTGATCATTCAAAGGAAATAAATATCATTATGAATGCTTGTTCCATAAACTTACGGAACCATTAGTGCCGTCATCCTAGCCGTTTTCAACACTGCTCAGCCTCGGTCCTTTCTCCCCACCTGCCCAGCCACTACCACATGAACAAACATCTCACTAACCCGAGGGAATGGAAGGCTATGTGGAAGAGGCTACCACAGACTTGTCTCATGTCGGCTGAGTGTGAATGTGAAATCCACCAGCAATGGCAGCAAGGATGCTTTTTTCCCACCCACAGGTAACTGCTGCCATGTGCCTAAGCTTCAGCCAGACCAAAAGAACTGTCCTGCTCACCTATAAACCTTGAGCAATAAAAAACACCTTGTGTTTTTAATCCACTGAAATTGTATTGGCTTGTTGCACAGCAATAGTTAACAGACAAAGAGCAAAGGTAAGCTTAGAAATTAAACACCTGGAATTTACATCTCTACTTTAGAATCATATGTAATGAAACATGTTTAAAAACGCAGTGCATCATAAGCCCTGTGGACTGAACAGGAGAAGTTCAGCTACAAAAATGAATCCCTTAAGGAAGTACCAGTGATGAGGGAGCCAGGTAAAGGTGCAAAAGGTAGACTGGTCTGGGGGCCTGTTCCTCTAAGACTCAGATCTTAGTGAAAGATCATTAGCTACTTTTTTTTTTTGTGGCCATAGTCAAATTTCTAAAGACTAAAAACAACTAAGTGTTGGTACCTGGTGAAACAGGGGCCAGGTTGAGAAGTGGGAAAGCAACACTATATTTCTTTTTTTTTTGTCATCTTAATCATTCATAGTTTAGTCATGTTTTGCCCCCCCCACTGCGTTTATCTAATAGTCTTTGTGGGAATATATACCTAGGAAATAAAAATGAGCAAGGATCCCAAGAGACGATGGAAGGGCTTGTAGCATTTTCTTGCTAGTACAATAGTTATCCAAAGGCCTTGAAATTGGATGTGACTCTCGTTCTTTTCTAGGCACTCTCCTTGTGTCAGGCTGCATGATTTACATGTTGTTTGGCTCTTGATTCTGTTTTAAATTAAATCTTTATTTTTTATATTAATTACAGTTTATTTACTTTGTATCCCAGATGTAGCCTCCTCCCTCATTCCCTCCCAATTCTACCATCCCTCATCTCCTCCATGCCCTTCTATAAGCCCATTGATAGGGGAGATCCTCCTCCCCTTCCATATGGCCCTGGCTTAAGCTGTATTTCTTACCATGTTTCAATGGATTTATTTCTCTCAGAGAACACATGCATGAGCATGTATGCATGTATGCACACACACTGAGAAAGATTAAGAATCTAGTGACAGTCACTTCGCTTTGCTCTTCTGGGAAAACAAGTAGCGCTTCTACCACCTACGGCAATTACCTTCACTCCTCATCATTTTTGCCAGCAGATCAAGAACAGGGGTGTTTTATGTTTCTTATTTTTAATAAGATAAATATATATATATAATATTGAATACATATAAATATATAAATATAATACTGGATACTATTTATATAATTTAAGATTCTATTACCCTTGACATTGGAGTAGCTACTTGTACCGAAATTCATCTTTTGTGTTACAACCAGTAGAAAATCTCTGTTTGGCATGTCTTGTCAACACAGCTCATTAGTATATGCTGCCTGCATATGATAGTTCATGCTGTAGACAGTTCACTCTTTTTCCTGTTCCTCCTCTTCTCCCCTTTCCTCTTTGTGTCTGTCCCTCCCCTCTCCTGTATGCTTTTATTTTCTCTTGGTTTAGCTGTACAATCAACCGAATCTGAAGTCTGTATACCTAAGCAGTGAAATGAAATCACCTGGAAGATTTGGGGGTAGGTTCTTGGATATCCTATGTGGGGATATATTGGATATTCCTAATGGAGAGGAATGCATCGCTCCCTACCCTTGTGCTGCGGCTGTTTGTCGATGATAACAAAGGTCCTATCTCACATTTCTGGAGTCTGTGAGGCTGATGCAGGAATGAGGAGGAAGGCTCCAGCTTGGGAACTGGACCTTCTTTGGTTTCCAGACACTGCCTGATTTCATATCTCTTTGGTTTTCAAGGCCAGTGGCTTCTTATCATTTTCCTTTCAGTTTCCTTCACCCTGAATTTTCATTATATTGATGTTATCTAAAGGACCATCCTTTCCCTTCTTGTGAGCATTCTTCGGAGTTTGCTAAGCTCATCTGTACAGATAATGCAGGATAGTATGTTGACTCTAAGATTCTTATTTAATCAAAACTTAAAAATCCCCTTTACCATGTAAGGTAGCACAATCATAAATTTTAAGAATTAAGACATGAAACAAAATCAATACCCTGACTGCCACAGTACAACAATCAGAGAAATATTTTGAAAACACACTGAAAAATAAACAAGTCAGTACTTACCTATGCATTAGTGAGATATGGATTAATTTACCCTTCAAAATAAAAGTTATGATTATGATTTATTAAAATGAGTATACTTATATAATTCTGTTGATTTTTGATATTAAAAATTAATTGCTTAAATATATCAATTTAAGGAGATAGTTTGAAATTTTTACAAAATTTCATTAAAAATAAAAATATTTTCTCTAGTAATGCATTGACATGGGTTGATTCACAACTCAATAGGCAGTGGTAAGGTTGTCTTGAATATCAGTCCCAAGTGAACAATTACTGCTAGCCTTTAATAAAAGGTGAGAAGGCATAAATCTGAATGATACTTCTGCTTTCTCCTATGTAAATTGGTATGTAACATCTCCTGGAATTTTAGCATCTCAATAATGTCAGTTCTATAATTAACTTGTGGTCAACCCATTCCTTCCTTTTTAGAACAAGGTTATTGAATTAGCCCCAGAAGAAGAAACATAACACTATCTATTCAAGATCTATTACCTCTTATTTAAGGGAAATGCAGTATAGATCTTAAATTCTTAAGACTTCCTGACCCTGACTTTTTTATGTGCAAGATATGATAGCAAGTTGTCTATACTTATCACTGAATGGGAACTGAAGAGTAAAATTATAAGACCATCTGTCAAGATAAGGGCACATAATGTGTAATACACTTGCTTATTCTCAAATTCTAGAGTTCTAGTAGAAAGGTTTGGGACCAAAACAAAAGATATAGTCCATGAGTTGAATTTTTGTGTCTTTCCAAATTCATGTATCAATATCCTAACCACAAAATGATGATATTAAGTGGTGGATTCCTTGAAGAAGGGTTAGACTTATGAGAACATCTGTGGTCTTAGGGAAAGCAACTGGGGAGACTCATTTTTCTCCTTTTTATATGAGGATATAGCAAAACCAACCAAACAAAACCACTTTCTTTGAATCAGAGGCTAAATCTCACTTGATACTACTTCTGCCAATGTCTTGAGTTTGGCCCTTCCAGTTTTTAGGCTGGGGGGGGGGCATATGCTCATTGATTGTAAGACACATGGTCTATGGAATCACATTCTTGTATCTTGACAAGACTAGATTATACAGTTTGCTAATACTGGTTGGATCTCAATTCTGTTGATGTGGAAATGTTGGCTCAAACTGTTTTTCCCAGAGGCTTTATAAGAAAACAATCAATATGAATATTGGTACAAAACTGTTGAAGATATTCAGGTTTTTAGACATGGAACAGAAAAATGAAGTTGAATGTGAGGGATTTCACTTCCTTAGTATCTGAAGACAGCAAAAGCTGCCAGGAAGGGTGATGCTGTGCAGCAAGTTAAGGCTGTGTAATTTTTAGCATACTGGTTCCTTGATCATTCTCTGCTTCTAGGTAAGTGCTAATGGATAGTGAATAGTTCTTTGGCTTCTAGCCATCCAAATCTATGTGAATGCCTTATATTTAACGGGACATTGATCCTTTTAACTCTACTTGTTTTTTGATGAATAAGTTCTTTTTCAGGGGAAGTAAAATTTATTTCTGGACACAAATAAAGAACAAACATTTCACATCATCAGAGTACATGGCCAATGGGACTTACCCTTGTTAGCTCTTTCACATCAGTGATTTCTTATCCTCTTTTGATCTTTAATGTAAGATCTTTACAGAGAATAGAAACAGACATACTAAAAGGTGAGGGGACAGGTGTTCTGAGAATCTTTTAAACCAGTAGAAGTCAAGTGGCTGAAATGTATCTTCTACAGAAGATAACATGTTAAGATTACATTAAAATTTAATAATTAAGTATGTTTTCACGATACAATATTAAAATTGAAACCACCAGAGTCCTTGTGTTGTCTTGTAGCTAACCACCTAGCAGGGCACTCCACAGTGCCACCACGTGGTTCCTTCCATTTGTGCAATCACCAACAACCATATTTTGGCACAGTGCTAAATGCAAGAAAGAAGGAAAGCTTTGTTGCTTTCCAGCACACAAAGTCTTAACGCCTATGAGCTCTACTGTGTTAGAATATGAAAGTGTCCTGTAAGAGCTGTGCATAAGGGCAGTGAGGCAGGAGCAAATGTCAGGAAAGTCCATGGAGAAACAATGGTACTAATTAGTGAGAGGAGACATGTATTCAAGAAAGAAAATAATGTTACAGAAATACAGAGTAAAATTATACAGAAAAAAAGAAAACGTTAGAGAGGTATAAGACACTGTAAAGTTGATAAAAGTTTGGGATTATGACCTAGACAATAGGGAGACTAGCTGACTTTACACAAGACTTATTAGTTGAGCAAGTCTCACATTTTAATGTTGAAATTTTCAGTTTTTACTGTTTAACCCTACTCCTTGCTTTCACTTTATCTCTCTTCTAATGTTGTACTTACTGAAAATATACACGGAAATAGTTTTTTACTTAGGGACTTCATCAGTGAACAAATATATTAAACAACACAGATGCTTGGTTACTCTTTTTATTATTATTATAGGTTATTTACTTTGTATCCCAGCTGGAACCCCCCTCCCGCATTCCCTCCCAGTCCCACCCTCCCTCCCTCATTTCCCCCTGCCTCTCTCTAAGTCCACTGATAGGGGAGGTCCTCCTCCCCATCCATCTGACCCTAGCTTATCAGATCTCATCAGGAATGGCTGCAATGTCCTCCTCTGTGATCTAGCAAGACTGCTTCTCCCTTGGGGTTGGGGGTGGCAGTCAAAGAGCCAGCCACTGATTTCATCTCAGAGACAGGTTACTCTTAAGAGGTACAAATCTTCCCCCTGGCATTGTGCTTCCTTTGCCATCAGTGTCCATCTCTTCTTGCTTACCAGTGTTCGTTTACAGGAAAAACGGTTGGCAGAAGCAGAGAAGATACTGGGCGGAGGGAATGGAGGCTGGAAGAAAGAGCATGGGTGAGTGATGGCAGAGTGCATAAAACCTCTGACAGTAGGAATGTGGCTACTTTTTGTCCTCCCATCTTTTGCTGTTTATTTGGTTGGCTTGTAGATCTTTTGATCAGCATTGTTAATAACAGCATTGCCTATTTCAAAATTACTAAAAAAAATAATGGATATGCTATCATTACAAAGAAATGCTAAGTAATTGAGGTAACGGATATGTTAACTATGTCAGAGATGGAATTATTCCACATTGTATGCATAAATCATGATGCCACTTTTCATGCTGTGAAGTTATGTAATTGCATATCATTAACTTGTGATGTTTTAAAAAGGAAAGTTAGCATATGAACAATCAGGTCCAAGAAAAACTTGGATCCTGGAATATTCTGGAGCAGATGTCTTGTTTTTGTCCACTTGAAGAAAGATACTCCTTTCCTTGTGGGATTTGTCAGGTCTTCATGTGACACCTAGAATTCTGCTGGAAACCGCAGGTTCATCTTTCTGAAAGGTAAGCAAATCCATGAGACATGGCAGAGGACAAGAAGAAGAATCTGCACCCTTCACAAAGATCCTGACACTTACCAGCCTGGGGATACATATACATTTTTTCACCATCTCAGATATTTTGAGTGTAGATTTTGTTATATGCATCCTAAACACTCTCAAATTAGGATCTATTCATAATTTTTCAGCGGCTTCATGCTCATCTGCACCTGTATTTAGATACAGCAGGGAAATGAAGATGTATGGAGATGTTGTCAATACACATAAAGACTTATTCAAAAATGGAAAGGATGAGAGTGAAGAAGCGCGCAGTGGTTAAGAACGTGCTATTCTTGAAGAGGACCTAAGTTTGGTTGCCATCACTCATAAAAGGTAGTTCACAACTGTCTCTAACTCCAGCTCAAGGGCATCCTATACCTCTTCCGGCTTCAGTGAAAACTTCATTCATCCATGTGTGACTGTACACAAAGGCACGCGAGTGTACACGTGAGCTCTCTCTCTCTCTCTCTCTCACACACACACACACACAAAGTCACATAAATAAAAAATCTTAAGTAAAACCCCAAAATGTGATAATTTTGGTTAAGAAAGGAATGCAATCGATTATACATGGATTACAAAGAGATATAATATGCCTTTTATATTTGTTAACTAATACAAATTGATATAAGACAATCCAAATGTGCCATTTGTCATTTCTTGTACGTGCTGACTAAAACAGATATCTATACCCAATTTCAAATTCTTGGAATATAAATTCAAATATGATATAAACTCAAATCTTTAAGAAAATTTTAGTGTGTAACAAATTATAGATACTTTAGTCAAGCATATTTTAGAAGTTCAAGCTACAGTTGGAGCATACAGTAAATGGGACATAAGGTTCATTTTAAAAGTTTCAGCTAAAACAGGCACACTGACACACACACACACACTGTGATTGGCATTCTATAGATACCTGATAGATTCCTAATGCCCTCTTAGAACTGATTCAGTGTCACAGAACAATACATTAACAGGAAGGATTCCCAATCTTGATCTCATAAATGAAATTCCACATGGCAATAAATATAGCTTATCACAGGTTTTTAATTTCAATATTCATGTTTATTATCATGGCTGCAGGCATGTCCTAGACAGAGCCTAATTAATGAATGAATACCTTTGTAACTTGTCAGCTGAGAATTTTCCACCAGCTGCACTTTTTTAAAACTGTGTACCTCTTTGGAAAGAGTACGTGTATCAGTTTCCCAAGGAGAAAGCAAAACCTGATCTACTTGATTTCTCTATTAAAATTTTGTGAATTAATGCAAAAACAGAACCAAATAACAACTAGTGCAAACATATTCAGCTCTCTGGGGCTGCACTGCAATCCATGTAGCTCATTGTTTTCTCAGTTTGCCTTCCTATTTTGATCTAAAAATTATCAGACTATTTTAGCCCAAATAGTGGCAGAAACCATGACATGTGTGTGACTGTTGGAGTCATTATGTAGACATTAAGCCCATGAGTTCACTAATTTATGTGTGTGTGGAAGGGGGAAGAATGTGTCAGAGTCATAGGGAAAATCCTCTTAACTGTAAATTTCGATTTACAGTACAAAATGTAATCCCTCAAGAGTTGTTACTTTCTCAGCAGATTGGCAAAAATAGAATAATTGGTAAGGAAAAATGTGCATGATTTCCTGTCAGTTTTCTGTAAGGAGGAATTGCCCAATAAATGCAACTGTTGGGATTCAGCAAAAAGACTTCTTAGTATGTAAACTTCACACAAATGAGTTGAACTAATAGCTTTTACTCTCTCTTCACTTACGAAACACACAGCTATGTTAACATTGTGTCTTGCCTGCTGTTTAATGTAGTTACATCATATCCACCTCCTGCTGAATTTTTGGCAAAACTTATTTGAATAATTACCTGGATAGCTATTAAATCTTATGTGACCTGACATCTTACAACTCTCAAGTGAGTTGTTTATTTCAAGATGACAAAGAAAATAAAAGATAAATATTTTTATGATGAAATATAAGGTACATTTTGTTATTAGTTAGATATTTTACTATTTGCATATATAATTTGTATATATAATTTTCAGATTTAAATTGGATGAATCATATAATTCATGATTTGAAATATTCATCTTCTCTCCCCCTTTATCCCTATATAAAATAGTGGTGCAGATAATTAATGGTATCTTGGTTTTTATGAAATGCAATAACTCTAGTCTCATAAATTCTGTCCAGTAGGTTCAGAATCTCTCTGAAGTCAAGGTGCACGATCATTTTTATATTCTTGTCTCATTTACTTAGGCTTTGTAATCCATGGCTTTCTTCCAAGTTCTTCTCCAACTTCCCAGCTTCTGCTTTGTACAATTTTAGGCATTCTGTTTACAATCTCAAGGTAGAATGCAATTATTTCTCTTAAGACATTTCCTTGGTTACTGCAACTAGAAATACTGTGTTGGGTCTTTGGTTTAGACAGGGTTCTCTAAGAGAAAAAAATCAATACAATAACTATATAGAAAAAGAGAAATTATTAGATTGACTTATACAATACATTTTGATGGCCTAAAAATGCTGTTTTCACATTGGAGAAGCTAAAACCTGGTAGCTAGCCAACCTATGTGACTGGACATCTCAACACTCCTCATCTGGTACAAAAGCTTGGAACATTCTAATAGCCATTGGGTCTCTGTTCATGTTGGAAGGTTGAAGAGTATTGCTTCTTATGTCAGCAAGGATTTGCAGCTGCATGAATTCACCAGCAAGATGTGAAAACAAATAGGCAAAAATGCTCAACCATAAATGGCATGTCTGCTTCAAAGCCCTTGTTCATCTATGCTCCCCTTTGGTTAATCCAAAAATCAAATGCCATTGTGGGCTTCATGAATATTTCTTGTCCTCTACACAAAGAATACATTCAAGATGAAAAACACACTTATTTGTCTGTATTTATTTGTACTTATTAGTATGGTTTTCACTGCAGATGTTCTCATGTTTAAATTCCCTTTGTTCCCTTTAAAATATATTTGCTGACAATGCTGGTTACAAAGACATTGAACTTTGCCACTTGCATTCCCTTAATATTACCCATCTGCTTGTTTCATTGTTTGGACAGTGGAAGTTAAATCTAGACATCAAATCGGAACTGCTCCCAAAGAATTTTAGCAATAGTTTTTTTCAAAACTCACAGAATTACTGTTGTTTCCTTCAGGGTTTTTAGTATCCTCAAACTCCTTCTACTTTGTCTAACCCTGAATCCGAAGCTTAAAACTTTCAAGGTTTAGGGTCTAGTCAAGGGTTATGAATTATTATTTCAAAGGTGAACATGAAAGAAAAGTGGAGTTGTGGAGAAATAATCACCTGTAGTACAAAATTATAACAATAGGTTTTTCTGACCAATAGAAATAATTATAGACACATGACTCAGGTATTAAATCATTTATGCTACAAATAAAACTTTCCAAAAGTTTCTCTACTCCCCTGTTTGACTCAATCCATTAATACATGATCCTCATCATGAAAATTCTATAAATGGTTTTTAAGAACACACATTTTATACAGCAAGATGTATTAGTCAATATTCTTCAAAGAAACTAAAATAATAGAACATGTGCCTGAATATTACATATGTTCAAACATTACAAGCAATGCAAAGGGACACTTATTAGACTGGCTTTCATTATAGGGTCTGAATATCTGAGGAATAGCCATGCTGAAGAGGTAGAAAACCAGGTAGCTGCCCAAGCCACGTAGCTCAGACATCCCACTCTTATAATGGAAGCCTGGAAACTCTTGACATGCAGTTGAAAACATGAGGAAGCCAGGGTCTGATGCCAGCTGAGGTCTGTAGCTATAACAATACTAACACAAAAGAAATAACAAAACACTGATGTGTCCACAGTACTTTTAATTTACACTTCCTTTTACCCACTTTGCCCTTTGGAAGGTGCCACTCACATTGAGGATGCACCTTGCCTCCCATCACAGTCTTACAAGTGCCCTCTTTGAAAGTGACCTTCAGACACATAGACCCATCTTACTAGTCCTGGATGTCTCTCAGGCCACTCAAGTTGACAGCTGAGACCAACACCAAACATCACACTAGGTAAATAGATATTTTGTAAACTCTCTTGTTCCATTGATACAAACCACACTCTGAATACTAAAGGAAATTGGAGCCTAAATTCACTGAGCTAATTTTATTGACCACCTAATCATTTTAGCAATTGTGAAATTAATACTTAAGGGAATACACATAACATGAGAATGAACCTGCACTAGCTCTGTCTTCACTTTCCAGCTCCAGAGGCACGTAGTGGAGAATCTCTGTAGGGACTTTTAGCCTTCTGCTTTTGTTTAACCAACTTCCCAGCCTTTCTTGTAATGTCAGGAAAGGCATCGCCATGGACATTATATTGTACCTATATGAAGACAGCATCACAGAGACACCAAGATATGTTAGCAGACCAAGCACCGTCCATCTGTGCTTGGACCGTGGCTGTAGAGGACATGGAGCATTTGAAGGACTCCATGAGAGCCATCAGTACATGGGGGTTGCCTTGAGACTCTTGCCTGAACTAACACTGCCTTGAAAGGCTGAGAGCAGTGGTTCTCAGTCCTTCTAATGCTGCAACTCTTTAATAAGTTACTCATGTCCTGGTGACCCCCAACCATAAAATTATTTTGGGTGCTACTTCATAACTATAATTTTGCTACTGTTAGGAACCATAATGTAAATTTCTGTGTTTTCTCATGTTCTCAGGTGACCCCTGTGAAAGAAGCATTCAACCCCAAAAGGGATCATAACCTATAAGTTGAGAACAACTGGCCTAGTGCCTGTGATGGGAGAATTGTTCTTGACACTTGACGATATGCCCTAAGGGCTTCTTTCACATTGAGCAACCAGCTCCTTTATGTCTGTGCTTATCTCTTTAGCAAGTAGCACCTCCCTTATTAATCTTCATTAGCTTACTTCTTGGCTAAGCTAAGAATTTTTCTTTTCAATTTCTCCAACTTTCTTTTCATTTGCTCCCACTTCTTATGAAAGGTATCCCCAACAGTCAACTGCAACACCCAACTGCAGCTTCAGTTCCCAAATAAAATCCACATTTGTGTTTGTCATTAGCAATGATCTTGCGCCTTAGCACCTATTGTCTGTTTTCATCCATGTTCTTGTTCTTATTAATCATTATCACACACTGGTTTGTGTTTTAAAGAAGAGAGAATTCTTTCAGCTCATCTAGGTGGAAAGTGTGGCACAGGCACTGCCTTTTATGGCGGTCGTTTGACTGGCAGAGCCCCAAGGAATGGAGGGCATCTCATGGTGGAAACTCCTCCTCTGCATCCTCTCTCTCTCTCTCTCTCTCTCTCTCTCTCTCTCTCTCTCTCTCTCTCTCTCTCTCTCTCTCTCTCTCTCTCTCTCTCTCTCTCTCTCTCTGTGTGTGTGTGTGTGTGCTTGTATATGTTTCTATCTCCCACTCTTTCTCTGGCAAATTTCTCAGTATTCAGACATGTGTGTTCAGTCTGATGACTGTTTCTCAACCTCATCACATCCAAGAGGTCCCACATCTATGGTTAAGTTGTTTCCACTCCATTGATATCTTGAGATGCCCGTTAAGTTCCAATGTGAATTTAGGATGCTATAAAACATAATCAATTGGTTTATCAAGTATCCTACATATAAAGTTTTACCCTATGCCAGTCCATGACCATGGAAGGAAACAGATTCAACCACCCCTGGTCCAGTTTGCTATGATAGTTAGAGGTGAAGCTATGTGAGCAATAATATGGGGTCCTGGGATGAGAGGCTGTTTGGCTGCCATTCTCTGCTCTGCCACACCTAAACATGAGCCTCACAGAATTCACCTAGATTAATCAACACAGAGAATTTGACTTCTTTATCCAGCTAAGAAAGCTTTAGCTACATGAAACAATGACTAGTAACAATAAAAATCTAAATTCAAAGGAAATACTAAGGCTATGTACTTCAAAACATATGCCCAAAATGTTTTGATATAAATTATGACCTTTAAAAGAGCATGTGACTGTTGGAACTTAGTGATCCATTAATGCTTGTGATTTATATATTAACTTCGTATCATAAGAGTAGCTATGTTTATATAACAGATATTTTTCCCTAACTCTACTTCAGAACCTGTTTTCCTGCTTCTCCTTTGTCCTTAATACCTTACTTGTTTAGGTGATTCAACTTACTGTGAGAGATGTCTCTTCTAGAACATAATTCCAAAGACAAAGATCCAATCAGAGAACATAAGGGTTTCTTGTTATTGTTCAAATTTTTTGTGGGGGATGGTTGTTTTGTTTTTGGTTAAAAACAAAGAACTTGGGGGAAAGGTTAGAACACACTGTATGAAGGAGTAAGGTATGTAGAAAAGAAAAAAAAAAAGATCTGATATTCAGATGTTGAGACATTGATAGAGGTAAATGTAAAACTATGTCCCACTCAGGATTACTGGGGTTTAATGTGAGTTGCCCTCCTTGTGTCGACTTAAAAAAAGGTAATTAACCACATTGCTGTTGGTTTTAAGTTCATAATCAATTAGAAGCTGTTCTGTGTGGCCCCAGGCTCAGGATGAGAGTTTAAGATATAAAATAGCTAACCAGATACATGACATCAGGTTTACCCTTCAGCTTTTTTTCTCCTTTTAGCCAGGAAGGTACAGCTAATTTTATTATCATCAGTTTATCCTTCAGCCTTATGACCAAGTTAGAGCTTCAAACTGCTCTTCCTATTCATTTTTAAGTAAGCAATGATAAGAATTGAGAATCTGTAAACTGCTGCCTGGAGTGATGGATTTGGAAAATTTTAAGCTGCCTTCACTTCTAATTCCTTAACTCCGTTCCTAGTCTAACAAGGATACAAAATAGGCCTGTATGTATTTGAATAATGAAAAGCAAATAGTCAAATGACTACACCATGTGTACTATTTGCTTATAATTGCAATAATCATTTACATATTTACTGAACACCCACTGAGTTTCAACTGTGGTCAGTACTTTATACTAAATATCAGTGCTGTTTTTCTGCTTCCATTGTTATTTTGTATCACAGTTTTACTCCTGTTGTCACGGAAAACTAGGTAGTGGATACTTCAGTACATGCAAAGAATTTTATTCTGAAAGCTTTGAACAAATCCCAGAATTTATACCTGTGTTTCTTTGATGTGACACTCTTATAGACTGCTGTATCTTTTGGTTAAAGTCTTACACATTTTGATGTTTGTAATTTTAGGAAAACATTTTCCCCCCAAAGTGCCAGTGTGACATGATCTTGAGTTACCACTGAAACAGTCTATTGAGCTTGTCTGTGGGTGGGGTCACTTCCAGAAAGGATTAACTACAAAGGGAAGAACTACCCTGAATATAACCAGCACCATTTCCTGGGCTGGAGTGCTGAATTGAAGGAAAATGAAAAAGTGAGCGAAGAGCTAGTGTTCATCACTTCCTGACTTCTGACTTTGGAGTCAGTGTGAAGAGGTTCCTCAGTCTCCTGCCACTATGACTTTTCTAAAAAGACAGACTGCACCCTTGAACTGCCACTCAAAATAAACTTTTCATTATATCACTTTTTATGTATTTTATCACAGCAGTGTGTAAAGTCACTAGTATAGTGACATTTCAGGTAAGTTCTTCTTGCTTATCAAGCTAAGTAAGCCAGAAGCCCTGCAGGGAACTCTCAGTGAGTGATACTCCCCTTCAAAACACTCACCACAGGAGTTGAGACACTGGATGCTCTTTCAGAGGACACAAGTTTGGTTCTCAGCACAGAAACACTAGCTGACAACCATCAGTAACTAACTCCAATTTCAGGGGATCTGCTACCCTCTTTTGGCCTTGATGCCTATGAGGCATGCTTGTGGTGCAAATATGTGAATGCAGACAAGACACCTATACACATAAAAGTAAATTTAAGTAGAATTCAAACTAATAAATAATTCATTAAGTACTTTAATTTGTGTATTTTAATTTATTTTTATTATTTATACTTTATTCACTTTGTATCTCCCCTGTAGCTCCCTCCTCCCTCCCCTACCAGTCCCTCCTTTCCTCCCCCTTTTCCACGCATGCCCCTCCCCAAGTCCACTTATAGGGGAGGTCTTCTTTTCCTTTCTTCTGATCCTAGTCTGTTAGGTCTCATCATGGTGGCTGAATTGTCTTCCTCTGTGGCCTGGCAAGGCTGCCCCCTCCTCAGGGGGAGGTGATCAAAGAGCAGGCCAATCAGTTCATGTCAGAGGCAGTCCTTGTTCTCATCACTATGGAACCCACTTGGACACTAAACTGCCATGAGCTACATCTGTGCAGAGGTTCTAAGTATCTCCATGCATGGTACTTGGTTGGAGTATCAGTCTCAGGGAAGACCCCTGTGCTCAGATTTTTTTTTTTTTTTTGGTTCTGTTGCTCTCCTTGTGGAGTTCCTGTCCTCTCCTTATCTTACTATTTCCCACATCTTTCATAAGATTCCCTGTACTCTGCCCAAAGGTTGGCCATAAATCTCAGCATCTGCTTTGATAGTCTGCAGGGCAGAGCTTTTCAGAGGCCCTCTGTGGCAGGCTCCTAACTTGTTCCCTGTTTTCTCCTTCTTCTGATGTCCATCCTCTTTGCCTTTCTAGATGGGGATTGAGTGTATTTTAACTTCTTTGTCCCAGTATAACACAAGTTCTAACAAAACAAAGTCTGTCTTGCTATTATCCACACTCCTGACACCGGTTCTAGAAAATACTAGTTGGTCAATTAATAAGTGATACTCAGGTGAATGAGTGATCTAGAGAGCTTATAAACCATAAAACCACATGGATTTCTCACAAGTTCTCTTGAGTAAATCATCCCATTGTGTGGGCCTTGTTTTTATCACAGTAGCATGAAAATGATGGGCACTCCTTAATCCTGGGAAAACGGCAAGTGAGTTCCTGCTGCACTGTTATCATCAGAGAATATTTTATTTACAATAATATGAATCATAGGAAGATTATCCTGTTGGTGATCAATGATGAAGTTCCAGACAATATCACCAGTTCACTAGAGCCCTAAAAGTCTTCAACATGATCTACAACAGAACTGATAAGACTACAGGATGGGAAGCCACTAGAATCCTTTTAAACATCTAGGTCATTCTTCTTTCATTATAAGATATAATGCTTTCTTTAATTAACAGTGCACCAGGCCTTGAAGTGAAGTAAATAATTAAAATCTAAAGCAAAAAAAATTTATTAACATGAACAACTCCATTCAACACTGGAGAAAACACTTTAATAATAAACACCAAATGAAAAAGAGTTCATTAATTCTCTTAACATATTAAGAACAAAAAAACAACTGGGACTTATGTATGTGTATGAGTGTGTGTCTATCTTATATATATCTAGATTTGTGTACATATGATTATTGTGTAAATTTTTCTGAAGAGTCATGAAAAAATAACCTACTGCCCTATATAGGGCTCCCATGACCAAATTTTAAAAATTCCACTCACATATGTAGCTCAATGAACCAAAGAGTTTGCTTAGTATGTACAATTGAAGAAGAGTGTCTTAAGAAATACAACATAGTAAGATTTGCCAAACATGGCACGCATAAAAACCAATGATACAATCTTGGTTAGTGTTGGGGTTGACCAACCTTTCTTTGGTCTGAATTTCTATCAAACTTTAAAGCAATGTCATCACTGATGGTTTAAAGATCACATTTAGAATGTTAGTGTATTAATGATAACTATAAGGAAAGTTGGAAGAAATAAAATTTCACATACTTGCATTATAGTCCAAAAGGAATCTAGATAGAAATGGAAGTCTGTAGGCTTAGATTTTTAACCAAACCTACTTTATTTAGGGTTATTAAACAATTTTTCCTCCCTTACACCCCACCCCCACCTTAGATAAGAGACTAGTAGGGAAAAATGACTATAGACTTCTTTTGTCTATTTTCTGCTGATTAAGGTCCATGGGTCTTTGCTGTAGTGAACCCAACTTGGGCCCTTGAAGGCTGGGATGAGAAGGTACAGAGTCAATGACTCAGTCTCCAGGACTCAGATAAGAGGCAAAAGCAGATTAATTTATTACAGAAATGAAGCAGACCTTTATAGCCCCTTCCCTGAATTCCATTGGCTCCGTAGCTGCTCTCTATGGCTGTGGCTCTTCTTAATTGGCTTGTGCTCCATCACCCAAGATACTGTCATCAATCTCTGGGCTGTTTGGCAGGCATCAGGTTGGCTCTAGCATGAAGTCTTAACCATGCATGCACATGTTGCTTAGTAGCAGACCTTGCTCCCAGGAAAGGGATTGGGGACACCACAGTGGACATTATCATCATTACAGAAACAAAGAGCCTTAGATTCCCTCCTGGAAGTTTAAGCCTGGTCTGACCATCACCGGTGTCGGTGGCCAACAGTCTACCAGGGCAATGCTATGGCCAATGAGGTGGACAGAACTAGATGGTAATCAGGAGTCATTTTCCCCATTATCACTGATGTTCACTGAACACTAGGGAATGGACTTGCTTGAGGATATGAGAGTTGTGCTTATGACTGATGACAGGGCATTTTATCATGATATCATGGCTCATGAAGATCTGGGTCTTTTGGGTAGCACTTCTGAGGCCCACTCTCAATTCTAAGGGCCACTGCCCACCCAAGGCCTGATCTCATCAAAGTGCCTGACTCCCAGAGCCTGTGTTGTTGACTCCTCTTCATTTCACCCCTGCCCCCAAGGGTCCTGAGTTAGGTTAACTGCAACAGGTCTTTAGGGGATTATCAAACTCAATCATCAGGATACCAGCAGTCCAGCCCAAGGGTCAACACCAAACAGCAAGATGAATCAGTACAAGTCAGTAAAAGCCGAAAGACTCAGTAAGACTACCGGAGATGTTCTCTGGAAGGTTTCTCTCTGTGAAGTCAAGTGTCAAAGTACAAAAATCAGTGCAGTAATGTTGATTCAAAAAGCAAAGTCTCACTCTGTGTAGGCCTCTCTTCAAAGTCTACCCACAGATGTTCTCAGCTGGCCAAGGTCACTCCACTCACATAAGAGAGCTCACAGAAAAACATCACATGACCTCTCACAAGCCAGCCTCCAACAAAACATCATGTGCCCAGCTTGCAGCAAAACATCACATGACAAAACTGAGTCTTCAAAAGAACCAGAAACTTCCACTTCAGAAGTTAAACAGAAAACTTATTTGATCAGTATTTTTTAAGATGTTTTATTTTTACTTTAGGTGTATAAATATTTTCCGTCAATGAACATGTGTGCACTGTATGCATGCAGTGCCTGTGAAGGCCACAGAAGGTCATTCGACTCTCAGGAAATTGAGTCACAGAAGACTGTGAGCTCCCATGTGGGTGCTGGGAAATTGAACTCACATCTGCAAGAGTGTAAGATCAGTTAGTGTTTCCACCTGCCTGCTCCATCTTTCCAGTCCCTCAATCATTATCTTGATAAATGTTTTTGATAGTATGTTATCTAATATCACTGTGAAAGAAATAAAAATATATTCAGCTTCTATTGTTGCTTTGCTTGTTATTAAGTTTCTAAATTCTGTTCTTTTCAAGAAAGACCTGTATGTGGATAATGTATGCAAAAGGTCATGATGATGGGATAAATTATACATGGTCCTAGAACTCTTATTTTATCAGGAGAGAAGGCAATCATAAACTAGTCTTAACAAAGACTCTGAGAAATAATAAATTAGGAAGATAAGGTGTCATATTTTTTGTGAAGAAAGAGATTCACCCCCACTCCAGAGAAATGAGATGGAGTATTTTAGGAGAGGTAGAATTTGACTTGATCTATGAAGCAGAGGTAAAAATGACAAAATGACCTTTTGAAGAAAAGACTCAAAAGTCAGAGGACTCAGAATTCATCCTACAAAGAGGGATGTGGAGTTTTCCAGTGGAGGTTAGAGGGACTGTCCTAAGGTCAAGTGTTGGAGTTAGAAGAGGTGGTTTGATGAGTTACAAGATGGAGAAAACAAGCAATACCTTATTTTTTAAAAAGTATGTTCATTGACATGACTGAAAGTTAATTTTGCCAATATTGTGAAATATAGTTAAGAACCCCATTGGCATGGACAGGGGAAGAAATAAAAACAGACCTAGAAAAAATAAGTCTCAGAAGGAAGAAAAGTGTAATATAACAAAATCCCTGCTATCCACTGTAGGCTTGGATTTTGTTTCACCAAACCTACTTTATTTAGGTTCTTAAACATTTTTACTTCCCTCACACCCCCCCCCATATTAGGTAGGAGATTAATAGGGAAAAGGACTATAGACCATTTTAATCTACTTCATGCTGGTTAGGTTGATGGGTCTTTAGGGGATTTCCAAACTCAGTCATCAGAATACCAGCAGTCCAGACCAAAGGCCCACACTAAGAAGTAACACAAAATCATCAAAAAAAAAACAAGACTTAGTTGGATTTCCTGGAGAAGCTCTCTGGAATGTTTCTCTCTGTGAAGTCAAGTGTTGAACACAAAGATCAGTACAGTGATGTCTCACTGTGTGTAGGCCTGTGTGTGTATGTGTGTGTGTGTGTGTGTGTGTGTGTGTGTGTCTTCTTCTAAAAGAGCACTCACAGATGTTCTCAGCTGGCCAAAGTCATTATCCTCACATGAAATAGTTCACGGAAAAACATCATATACCCTCTCACAAGCTAGCCTCCAACAAAATATAACATGCCCAGCTTGCAGCAAAACATCACATGACAAAACCAAGTCTTCAAGGAAACCAGAAGCTTCCATTTCAATCCACAGTTTTCCTTTTTAAAACATTTGTTTTGTGAGATGGGGTGCTGTAATGATATGTGTATACCACAGTACACAAATGGAAGCTAAAGGCCAACTTGTGAGAGTTGGTTCTCTCCTTTTACCACGTAGTTCACAGGACCAAACTCGGGTTATCAGACTTCTCATCCTTACCTGTTGAGCCATTTCACATGCCCCTCTTTTGTATTTTTGAGACAGGGTCAAGTGTAGCCCAGGCTGGCCTCCAACATAGGCTCTTCTTGCTTCCACCTCCTGCCCTGTGCTGGGATTGCAGACATGCACCAGCTACCATGCCTGGTTATATAGTGCTTGGGATAGGAGCCAGGACTCTACACATGGTAGGCAAGCACTAAAGTGACTGAGCTGTACTCACGAACCCCGCATTTTGGTAACAGAACAGCATAGATACAAAAAGAAATACAGTTTCACACCATAGTGTGGTCTTCTCATTACAAACATTCACCTGTTTACATGGGCTGCTACACTTTTATATTCCCAGACATGGAGGAGATGGAGACACCATTTCTTACAGCATGCTAAAGCCAGGGCAAAGGTGACTGAGTTTACTTCCATGCTCCAGGCTAACTTTATTTGCAGTTTAGCTAACAGTTACCTATAAGAAGCATTCCAACAGAATTTTGAGCAATATCAAAAAGCTACACATTTTCAGGATTGCACTTTGTTCAAGAAGTCAGTAAATATGTTTTTCTGTCACAAAGCAGAAGGAGTTCATTCTGGTTTATTATCATATTTTATCTTGAATGCATTAGGCAATCTCCTAAGACTCCCTATCATGTGAGGCCTTCTCAACCTGTCCATATTCAAGTCATTCACTTGCTTTGACCTTAGAGTATTGAATTATTCCTCTTCAGTACCTTTCACTATGGCTGACGTCACTTTTTCCTTTTGTCAGAAACTCTCTGAATTGTTCTAGGAGATCAGACAGCTTGTGTAAAGCCACTTCTACTGACAAATCTGTGTAAATGTTAGCTTTCCTGTTCTTCAAAACAGAGAAGTTAACATGGGCTTTCACATAGCCTTCAGTACCTTGATTAACAATGTTTTTAAACTCTCATAAAGGATTCAGGCTAATATAGTCAACTGTGTCTGAGTTCACCAGGCTTCCCTCACCTTATTCTATACTCATGCACATGAGTTTGTTAGATTTCCATAGGAGACATTGAATCTTGAAACTAGAATTAGCTATCTTCAAACTAGATTACTAGTAAAGTCCAATAGTACTGTAGGGACCTAGAAAATGTCTCCAGTTTCACAGAAAGAAGAGAGGGAGGAGAGGAATAAGAAAGAGAAAGGAGCAGAGGTAGGAAAGGAAGGGAGAGCTGGAGAGAGTAAATGTATGTGGGAATACAAGAGAACAGGAAAACTTAGCTCAGTAACTTTTATAATTAGCATAGATGTTAAATATACAAAAGATATATTTAGATCTATTTAATGAAAATGTATCCATAGTATTAAATAATCCAACATGTGTCCCCAACTTTACTGATATTCTTATGGAAAACAAGCCTACTATTATACAAGTTGTAAACAGACACATTACTTTCAGAATGCCATAGCTAGGAGCATGTTGAGGGGTGCTTCAGATAATGTCCTTAGGTAATTAGAGCTGACATTCAATGATCCATGTTTTAATAACAAGGTTGAATACTACTTTAAAGTCATTTCCACACAGCAGCTTTTTTTCAGGAAAGCACAGGAGACTCACCAAAACAGCACTGCGATCTGCAAGTGTTCCATTTCCTGGAAGGATGGGACCAATACTAATGATCATTCTAAATGCCATCACTGCCTGTTACATCATCTGGGATAGATTTTTTTTTTACTTCCCACATATGTTGGATAAACATTTGAAAATTTAAAACAAATCATTGGAAAATGACAGACAGGTTGGAAGCAACACACTACAATATTTTTGCTGACATGATGTTTCCACTTAAAACACATTTTAGCATTCACATTCTTGCTATCCTCTCAGTTGGACTGGGCCCTTTCCAATTTTTTGCTGTAGAAATAAAGTACCACTTGAAGTAATTGCACTTTGTAAGGTGAGTCTATCACAGAAAATATATTCGTAATGTCTTCAGGAAGGGAAGAGCCTTAATCACAACTTGGGTCAAACCCCTTTTCCCCTGGCAGGATGATTTGTTGCATAATTAATTTGTTCCCTTGAGAGAAATGATGTCCTTTGAGAAAATTCTAGCCAGCTGGGTGATATAAGTAGGACCATCTGCTCAAATAAACTCCATATCACTTTCTCAACTGTTGTAACTGTTGCTTACTTCATTTGTTACACAATACTTATACTACTGTAATATCAACCCTGAGGATTTTCTTCTTGCTAGTTGGTGCATAAGATCATCCTGCTTCAACCTGTAGCCAAATGGAAAAAAAAGAAAATATATCTGATGCCAACTCTGAAATTCCAAAGCAAGACTTTGGGGGAGGAACGGCCCTTCCTTAGAGATTTGGGTAACTCTATACAACATCAGGACATAGTCTTCTTTCTAGTGTTTTCTGCATGCTACATTTTGACATGTTCCTCATAATGGCTTGGCCACAGCCTCATTTGTCATATGTACAAGGCAACTTCCCCAGTTAATGATGTCAAGTATGGACAGTAACAAAATCTAAAGGATGAGCAGCGCTGTGACTGCCAGTCTGTCCTCTTTCCCTATGACATCCATGGTGCGTCCGCTATCCTAGTCACTGGGCTGTGACTGAGATACCCTTAACTGGCTTAGATAATCCACTAGTATCCTATTACATAAAAGTACTGGGCACGTCCCACTCACTTAGGAGTAATGACAGCATTTTCATATTGTGGTAGTGATTGTCTCCTTCCTTTTGTCACAATGCAAAGACAAGGGGAAATAAAACATCTAGAACCTTGGTCCCAACCAAAAGGTGACTTCAAATTGTGCCAGCATTAACTATATCCTTTACTACTATGCAATCATAAAACAGTTTAAGGAGGAGGGATCAATGGCTCGGGAAGTCAAATGTTTGTCATGGAAGGATGAAGGCACCAGTTTGAATGACCGGAGCCTGTGCAAATCCAGAAGTGTGAGTGAATGCTTATAACACCAGCACACCTAAGTAAAGTGGAAGATGGAGACAAGAGAATCCCAGAAGTTTGCCAGCCAAGTGGAGTACACAGTAACAACAACAAAAAAGAGACCCTGTCTCAGACAAGGTGAGGACCACTGCCTAACATTGTCCTCTGATCTCTAGACACACACCAGGCCCTAGATTCTCTCTCTCTCTCTCTCTCTCTCTCTCTCTCTCTCTCTCTCTCTCTCTCTCTCTCTCTCTCTCTCTCTCTCTCTCTCTCTCACACACGCGCACAGACTGACACATGGAGATTTTTTTAATTATGTAAGCAAAACGTTGATGAAGCACTAAAACTCTTGATTTATTGAAACTTGTGCTTTGAGTATGTCTTTTTATTTGCATGATAAAATGTACAGCATTAATATTTCAGATAAAAATGTGGTGACCCAACTTAAAAAAAGAAATGTCCATCAACACACAAGAAGCCTACAGAACACCAAATGGACTAGACCAGAAAAGAAATACCTCTCGTCACATCATAGTCAAAACACTAAACCTACAAAACAAAGGAAAAATATTAAAGGCAGCAAGGGAAAAGGGTCAAGTAACATATGAAGGTACACCAATCAGACTCACACCAGACTTCTCATCAGAAACTATGAAAGCCAGAAGGGCTTGGGCAGAAGTCATGCAGTCCTTAAGGGAACACAGATGCCAACCAAAACTACTACACCCAGCGAAGCTTTCAATCAACATAGATGGAGAAAACAAAATTTTCCACGACAAAACAAAATTTATGCAATACCTACACAGCAACCCAGCCCTTCAGAAGG
>CM053753.1:99177108-99201850 GCA_028658305.1 Pachyuromys duprasi | reverse complement strand
TTATGATTACAGCACTGCTTTATTTAACTTTTTGAGTATTTTAATATTCATAAATACATATAATGCATTTGATCAACCCTCCATTCTGTTCCTTCCAGTTCTTCAGCACTTTTCCCCCAACATCATGTACACTACTTGTTTTTCCTTTCATACTCACTGAGACCATTAAATGCAGTCTGCTCATGCACTAATGTGGGGCCATCTGTTGGAATCTGGAACATGGATAAGTCTTCGGACCTGCACCCTTGAAATAAGCCTATTTTCCATCCCTGGAAGCTCCCAATTGCCATTAGCTCCTCAGATAAGCGTGGAACTTCATCAGCTCCTCTGTCATAGAATGCTGGGATCTGGACTGGCTTGATCTTGTATTATGAATGCTGTCCATGCATGCAACTGAGTCTCCATGTCCATAAGAAGCTCTCTTGACACTGCTCTCTACTCCCTCTGAGTCTTACAATCATCTTGCCTTCTCTTTCATGATGATCTCAGAGTGGTGGATGGTGGAAGTGTTGCATGGCTGTCCTTTGCAGCTGAGGATGCCACAGTCTTTTATTCTATGCACATGGACGGGTTGTGGCTCTCTATATTAATCAGCATCTACTGAAGAAGATTCACTGAGGAGAGTTCAGAGATACCACAATCCATGTGTATATCCATAAGAACTAAGAAAGAAGTCTAATTCTAAGTCCACTTAGCAGAATAATATTACTAGGCTCTCCTTAGGGCCTATATACCTTACCAAGCACAGGTTTTATGTTCAGTCAGTTGATGGTTTCAGACAAATGCACTCCACTTTTGAATTGCATCTGTGAAGTGAGTTTTAGCTTGAGTCAGAATTATTTGTGCATCAATTACACCAGTGGGCATTCCTTGACATACCAATTGTTATCATCATTCACAGGATTCACAGATGGGTAAGGTCATAGAAGGCTTTTTACCCCCCAGTATACATGTGTAGAACTCTCCTGATCTATGATAGGTAGCAGTAGGGATGAACTCTCCAGGTCAGTACCAGTTTGATTTCTTCATGTCCATTAATGAGGTATGCAGCATCATTGTCACCAGTAAGATGTTTTCCTCAAGTTCTTAGGGCAGGATCCAAAACTAGTGACAACAGACTGAAATGTTTGGGAGACTCTATGGGAGTCGATTGACAAAAAAACTAGAAGACATAACTCATTCCCAGCTGTTGGCTCTTAAAGCCTATAGTATATAGAGGAGGCATTATCCCAACTTTATAATGTAACCCCATCCAAACTCTATTTACTTATGTATATATTCTAAGATTATCTCTTCCACAGTAAGTTTCTAAGTAGCATTTTCAAAGTCCTGTAGTATAACTAGGAATCGGGAATTGTGTTACCTATGACAAGGATTTTATTGTTTAACATTGTATTATATATCCTGGGATTTTTGTATTTCCTATTTGTTGTAGGATTTTTTCCATTTTTATAAAGAATTGCATTACAAAAAATTTATTGGAAAGTGTGATGTTTAATCTGTGCATTGCTTTTAGTAAGATAGTCCTTTACACAGCATTATCTTAGAATAAATCAAAATAAGGAAATGAATGACTTGTACAGTGAAAACTTTAGAAATTTGAAGAAAGAAATTGAAAAGATTTCAAACCTTCCATGTTCCTGGATTGGTAGGATTAAAGCTGTGATCTTTCCTGTATCTTATTTTTATCTTTCCTGTATCTTAAGAGATGAATATGTGCAGTTTTTTTTTTCTTGAGTCTGTTCATATGGTGTATTATAGTTATTGATTTAGGTGTGTTTATTCATCCCCAGATCTCTCAATGAAGCCAAATAAGTATTTAAGTGACCACTTCATCTTGTTTTGTAGCTCACACTCTAAAAATAAAAAAAAAAATCTTAGAGATGGTTTTGTCTGAATCTAATGCCATTTTCAGGGTTATACAGTTGATAACAACCAAATGATGAGAGTCACACTGGGAGAAACTTACTTCTGGGATTTCAGATGCAATATAAGGATTGAAAATAATTTTATCTTCAAAGATATTGACAAAGGTTTTAGATCATCATCTCCAAAACAAGTCCTTTGATGTCAGAAGGTGCTGCTTTTCCCAATTCTCCATAGACACAACTGAAACTGAGAAATCACTAGGAAGAGACAATGTCAAAATGCCGTATACCCTTTGAAGGATTTTTTTTGGAAAGGGGAGATGACTCTACCCCTAGTCTCCATGACAGATACATAGTACAGAAACAAATTAAATGCACATTTGTTACACAAATTGGGTGTAAATATCACCTCAGGTCAAACAATACAAGACAATGTAACACAATGATGTTCCAATTGTTTACCTCATTGTTTCTTATATTTAAATAACTTTTTATGAATTAGTTTGTCAACACAGTAACCTGAGAGCAGTCCCCAACCTCTGATTCAGTTCATTTCCACTGAGGCACGTCTATGAAGAGCACATTTAAGTCTTTTTACTATACTGTGCATATGCTCACTGGGACTATATTCTAAACATTCAGTTCTGAAAAAGCAAATGGCATTCATTCAGCTCGCTAAATCATGTAGGTTCCTAAGGAAGCAATACTAGTTATTTTACAAGATTGTAGTCATCCACCAGGGCAGAAATAATGTTTATGTTTGCATTCTTTGCTTCTTCACACAGTTTCTGCTTGTGATATCTAGCATCCAAACATGATTTGCTGCAGCCAGGCACTGTACTAAACATTATCCACACTTTTATTCATTTGCCTTTCACCACAGCTTAACCCAACTTATTGTTCTTTTTTGTATTTTATTAATGAAGAAGTGAGTCTAGGGAAGTGGTTTCAGGTGTTACAATGTGGAGATTTAAACACAGGCATCCTGACTCCCAGGTCTGTATTCCTTACCATTTACTAACACTGCTTTGAATTGAGCTAGAATGAGAAGATGATCTGGGATAAAAGAAGAAAATTTTCATCTTGTATTTTGGTTGGCAGTTGCATCTCCCACAAAATAAATGTTACCTCTAAGAGCAATGTAAACAAGCAAACAAACCACAAGAATAACCTAGGCCCCTTAATTCCACAGTAAGATAAGCAGAAAACCGATGTAACTCATTTCTAAGGGCCAGGACATGCTTTACTCTTAACTGAGATTGCCTTAAGTAACATGCATGCTAATACTCAAAAGTAACTGGGTGCTAAGTCTTTTTCACTTGATTTATATACAAGAGAGTTCCAATATGCCCTTCCAAATGTTCACTCATATATGTGTTCAGGAACTACATTTGAATGTCCTACTTTGTCACTGTGGCCATTTTCTGACACACAATTTTATCATGCTGCTACACTTGGAGATACATGGCTTGTGTAGTGATGGTTAAGCACAGGCACACAGGCACCCATGAACCATATGTACAGTTGTCACAGCCACCACAGGCCAGTGACACAGCTTGGAGAATAGTTCTCTTTACTCATGTCGTATTAAAGTTTCAACACATACATCGGGATCTGAATAAGCTGTAGAAGTTGAACTACATGGTACTGAAATGACACATAGAGAAAATGTTCAGAGTTTCAGTGGATAGTGTGTCTAGAAGATTTTATGCCTTTCCTACTAACTAAATATCCTCACAAATGTTAAAACACAAAAAGTTTGCTGCTTAAAAGGCTTGTCTTGGTGAGCATACTACTGCTCTAATGAAATATAATGACCCGCCCAGAAAGGACACAACCTTTAATGGGCTATGCTCTACTCCACATGAACCACTAATTAGTCTGGCCTGTGTAGCTATCTCAAGATTCCTTAGACTTGCTTAATTAATAAGGAATAGAAAATCAATCTCTCATACAATAAAGGTCAGGAAGCCTGAAGTCTACCTCTAGCTTGCAGTCTTCTTGGGTCTAAACTTGTGGTTAGTCTTCTCAAAAAATAAAATAAAACAAAAGGCCAAATCTTATTAAAAGTTTTGTCTTTGTCAGTATTTATGTTTAAATATTAATTTTCTTATTAGGATGCAACCCTAAACTGTTGGGCCATTCTTCAAATATAGAATCTCAATATTCTAGACTAGCATGTAGAGGCTTTTCCTTTTCCATGGGTAAAACTTATAATATTCAGTAGGAAGAGTTTATGGTGTTCCACTTTGGAGTGCTATTCTAATTTATTACAGTAGATGTGATTGAAAGAGATACACTTCTGTATCTCAGTATGCTAAAGTAAACATCAGAAAACCATTCCAACACAACAGTGTGAATCCCTGTCTTTTAAAAACTCTATAAATGATATGTCAAAGTGGAAAGCATTTTATAAAAGGAATGCAGTATCAAATGCATATATATATATATATACAATTGAATTTGCAGTGAGCATAGAAGTGTTGTGGAGAAAATGTTTCCCTTTCAATATAATTATTTCTGGTACATTGGTACTGATCATATTTGAAACCACAGTGAATGGAGACTTGCTCATATGTGTGGTTAAACATCTATGGTTTCTCAAGACCTCTTAGAGTTGTGATGTAAGTAAGACTGCTAAACTAATGATTATAATTTTAAAATCTTCAAGTTGATACGTCTTTATTTTCATTAAATTGGAACAATAGAACCCACTGCAATCTTTACATTAGTATAAATCACCAATCTAGAAGTACTCTCTTATCTCATTTGCTTTTAATTGCTGCAATAAAACAGAGCCAGGGATGAAAGGCATTGTTGTAGCTTACAGATTGTAGTCTATCATGAAAGAAAGCCATGGCAGGAGTTCAAAAAATCAGAAACATCTTTCATAAGATTCCATGCACTCTGCCCAGCAGTTGGCCATAAGTCTCAGCATCTGCTTTGATATTGTGCAGGGCAGAGCCTTTCAGGGGCCCTCTGTGACAGGCTCCTAGCTTGTTTCCTGTTTTCTTCTTCTGATACCCATCCTCTTTGTCTTTCTGGCTGGGGATTGAGCATTTTACCCAGAGTCCTCCCTCTTGATTAGTTTCTTTAGGTGTACAGATTTTAGTAGGTTTTTCCTATTTTATATGTCTATATGAGTGAGTATATACCGTGTGTGTCTTTCTGCTTCTGGGATAGCTCACTCGGGATGATCTTTTCCAGTTCCCACCATTTACCTGCAAATTTCATGATATCCTTGTTTTTTATTGTGAGTAATATTCCATCGTGTAGATGTACCACAATTTCTGTATCCATTCCTCAGTTAAGGGGCATCTGGGTTGTTTCCAGCTTCTAGCTATTACAAATAAAGCTGCTACAAACATGGTTGAGCAAATGTACATATTGTGTACTTGAGCCTTTTTTGGATATATGCCTAGGAGTGGTAGGACAGGAGCTCCACAAGGAGAGCAACAGAACCATAAAATCTGAGCACAGGGGTTTTTCCTGAGACTGATACTCCAACCAAGTACCATGCATGGAGAAAACCTAGAACCCCTGCACAGATGTAGCACGTGGCAGTTCAGTATCCAAGTGGGTTCCATAATAATGGGAACAGGAACTGCCTCTGACATGAACTGATTGGCCTGCTCTTTGATCACGTCACCCTGATGGGGGAGCAGCCTTACCAGGCCACAGAGGAAGACAATGCCACCACTCCTGATGAGAGTTGATAGACTAGGAGCAAAAGGAAGGAAAGGAAGACCTCCCCCATCAGTGGACTTGGGGAGGGGCATGTGTGCAGAAGGGGGAGGGAAGGTGGGATTGGGAGGGGAGGAGGGAGAGGCTTATGGGGGGGGATACAAAGTGAATAAATTGTTGTAGTCGCCTGCGACTACCAATAGTAAGCACCTGCACAAGGGGCTGGGAATTAAAAGAGACAGAGAACAAGAAGAAGTGACTCCAAGACAGTATTCTGATCAAGGCGCCATTTTTTATTACAGAGTAAACCACTTATATAGGTTTCCAAGTAAACATATCCAAGCAAAACAGGAAAATTAACCAAGCAAAACAGGAGGTTTAACTGAGCAAAACAGGAGGTGTAACTGAGCAAAACAGGAGGTTAGCTGAACAAATCAGGAGGCTTAACTAAGCAAACAGGTGGTGTCTGCTGAAAACAAGAATAGTGAGCAGGCATGACTTGCACCCAGATGACCATCTCAGGTCCAATGGAATGGCTACCTCAAATTGTAATTAATAAAAATTTAAAAAGTAAAAAGCAAACAAACAAACAAAGAACTTTGAAGCAGAAACCTTGAAAGATCTGCTCCTTACTGGCTTGCTTTCAGATTCAAATCCTTCTATCTTTCTCATAAAACCCAGTCCCACCTGCCTGGGGAAAGTCCCTCCCACAGTGGGAAGGGCATCCTACATCAACTTCCATTGTGGAGTTGCTGCACAAGCTTGTTCCCAGGCCAGTCTGATGGAGATAATCCCTATGCTGATAAATTCTTTCTTCTCAAGTTGTGTCAAGTTGACAATCAAGATCAGATTTATCACATCTCTTTCCCAAGTATGTGACAAGTTACATTTTCCCAGCAGTGAATTTTCAAGCTATTAGAGAATGTAATAGTTATCTAAAAATGCTGTAAGAGAATCTTGGCAAATCTATGGTATGCATAAAGAGCCATGCTCAGAGAATACAGAATAAATGTCTGCATGTATTTTGTTGGAGGGAATGCCCTCAAGGCAAAGACACTGCTAAGCACAAATCTAAACTGAAATCACCTCACGTTTTCTATGTTGCACACCATCTTCCTATCTCTTCGTAAACTGCCCTTGTTAAATTTGTCCTGGAAAATGCTGCCTGTAAACATAAATAAGTGAGAAATTAAATTGATGGACAGGGCTTGGTCGATTAAACATGGCTAAATTTCATTTTCCTCATCTGGAAGTAGAATATGCAGTTACTGTCTCCAGTGTTGTAAGATGCTTTAGACCTGTAAGCCTACCCAGTGCAGTGGCACTATTTCCTGTGTTAAACATTTTTCTTCAGAGTTTCAAGCATATCACCTTGAGTTTAACATGTGTCATCATGCAAGTTTGAATAAGGGGTGGATATGAAGACTGAACGCTCATGAAAGGAGAGCAGTACTATTGCAGCTGTCGTTTCAGATCAAATACTTTTGACCTCTACCAATCAAACTAACCTTCTTCACACCAGTTCTCCCCGAATTCTTCAAAACCCCCACCCCACTAATTCTCCCCTTACAGTACAGCACTGACATGAATGGCAAGTGAACTTAACCCAAGGGATGAATTTTCTCCTTCTTGTAACCTTGCAGGGATGAAGATAATGTTACACTGATTCTTGATTGGTATCAATATTGTCTTTCAAACAAGCACCTAAACCATTAAAGAAAAAGAAAGAGAGATTGTGGGACAGGTTTTCTAAATTTCACTTATTTCAAACACACAATATTCATGCATAAACATTGCCTCTCCACCCTCACCAGTCCACAAAATCGTGGGATTAAACTCACGACTCATCTCTCATTAAACTCACAAATCATTAATGTACAAAGATTGCTTCCAGAGATGAAAAGATTTGGAAACAGAGTTCTGATTGGAATCTAGGTCCAGAGACTTGTCAAAATATTAAGTGATAACACACATATCTGCTCATATCTGGAGCAGCTGAAAATGAAATAGTTGCAGACCTCGTGACTGGCTCTTGTGCTGTGGTGGGATGGGCAGAATTTGGCAACCCATCATCACTAGAAGACCAGCTTTTAAAGTCACAGTTTTGCTTGGCTTACTGTTCCAGCTACTGGCAGCAGCTGTGGGGTAAAGATGGCAGGAGATAGTAACTGTAGCAGCAGTTCTGGAAATGGCTTCCAGGGTGGAATAATAAAATGTGTGAGAAAGCCAAAGCCTATTTTTTTCATCAAACTTTTCTTACATATTAAAGAAAATGCAAGTCATTATTATTCATGAACCAATCTTATGCCATTTTTTCTGCTTAGAAATTGTTTAGAAAGAAATTTAAGTTATCAAAACTATCAGCTCAACAGCCCCAAAAGAACAACAAAGAATTTTTACAAAAATGTTCTGAGATGAAATGTCCAAAGATAAAATATCAAATTACAGCAATATCTCATTCAGACGTGCTTGCTTTTACCTTTCACTCTGCCTTTATTGATATGAATCCTCTTTGTTGAGGTGATACCATAGTATTGAGAGATGTTTAAGGCAGTGATTGGAAAGTCATTAGCCAATGTCTGTGGGCCACAAAAAAAGCACAAATAAAATTAAATTAAGAAAAACAACATCTAATAAAGAGAAGTTTAAATCTTTCCCATTTGTGGTTTCATGTTGAAAGATATATAATGCATCTTTTGCTCCCTGGTGTTTATATATTTGTTAAATGGGAATTAATTTTGGTGATATCAGAAGCCATTCACAATCTAGAGACCCATCTTGGAGACAATGACAAAGCTATAAAAAGATGGCTCTGTTATGGCATCCAGAACCCCTTCTTCTTATCAATGACTTTGAAAAACAGAGTAGTTTCTCTAGTGGTCAGTTTTGATTATCTCTAAACTGGAAACCTTAGCCTAAGTCAACAACTTCTGTATCATTTGATGCCTTACCACATGAGTCAGAAATTGTCTCACAGAGTCCAGATGATGCTCAGAATATCCAGGGAGACTGAATGGTACATGTCTCATCTCTTGCTCGTCACACCACACACCAACCCCTGCTTTCTCCTCAGGTCAATTGACCCTTACAATAAACAAACAAACAAACAAACAAATAAGTAAATAAAACAAACCACGAGGTATTAGGTTTATTCGTGTACCCCGCAGAAGGAAGATGCTGTGATTTCAAAGAGTAACAATCAACAATCTGTGTTCATTTTCCTGTGTGATTGCTTTCTGAACTGTAGAAAATCGAATACTTCACATCTTCTGCACTTATTATTTTGATAAATGGCAAGTATTATAGTTGTAAACTCTTTATTGTCTTCTTAAACATCAATCTACCTTATTTATTTCCAGACCCATTATGTTTTTAGTTGTTCTCTTTAGTTTGGAAGTAGCAAACAGGTAAAACCTATGAAGGCTTCAAGCAATCTCCAGGACTAACTTCTAAATTCCTGAAGTCTTCCAGATTAAGGAGTGAAGCCCTCCCATTTCCTTACTTTTAAAATGTATAAATATTTGCTGTCCCTAAGCACTTAATTATCACTCTGTGTAAATATGTCATCTCTGTGTTCATGGAGCATTTGGCTGTAAACCTCCCCTACAAACCAAACCGGGGCAGCAATCTGAAAAATGGTAAAATAGAAAAATCACAGAAAGAGAGCCATTTGAGTGTCCTCTAGTGGAACTAAGTAGCACTGCAGCTATTGAGATAGTGATTTTCAAAATTGCAAAGTAGAATTGCTTACGGAAAAAAAAAAAAAAATCCCAGAACAGAATAGATAAGGAGAATGAAGAATATGGGGGAATTTATTTTGGGAATTAAAAAAAAACAACACAATTTTTACACAACACCCTATTTAACAGACAATTTAAAGAATAAGTTAATGTTTAAAAAGCATCCTAATTTATAATAAACCCTATAACCTTCCTTATTAGTCCTTTCCTTCAAGATTTCAATGCTGAATAAGGTTTTGGCCGTTTGTTCATAAATTAGCTTACCGTTCATTAACTTGGGTGAGCAGTCAATAGGCAATGTTTTCACTGGTGAGTGTTTGGTGATAGTTCTGTGCTGTAAAATATAATGGAGCAGTTCCTGCACTGTGGATTGGAACTCACAGAAACTGGCTCCAAAAGCAACATGCACCTGCTGATGAAGAGTGAATTTAAAGAGCAGTTGGGCATTTGTCTTGTTCCCAGGAAGAAAGTGCTATTACTGTGTATTGAGAAAAAAAGGAAGATTGGCTCTTATGACTGCAGTGGGGTAGAAAGAGAGAGAGTGAGAGAGAAAGAAATACATTTTTCCATGCCATAGGGAAACATGTACAGATTCCAGACAGCCCTGAGCCTCAGCTAATGAAGAAAGTATGTTTACACAACCAAATGGCTGAATACAGAGGGGCAAATGCAAAGAAGTAAAGGTGAGTTGTATAAGCACTTTTGTATTGATACTGAAATCACTTAAAACCAACAGACACTTTCAAAAGGAAGATAAAGAAAGCATTTTAATGAATGGTGAGTCAAGGCCAGCTCCATATTCACTTCATAAAAGTAACAAGAATACTGGCAAATGCTGTCAAAATCGTCTTTGCAACCTTTGAAGTGATCCGAGTGTTTTCAGCAATCTGAGAAGCTCCACTCAAGGGGAAAAAATCACAGCTTAGCAGCAAACTTTGTAGGAATTTCACTTGCTCTACTCTATTTTCATGGTAGAATTGAAACTAGTGTCCCAAACCACCACATCTCAAACGTCCTCTTACCTGGGATGTGGCCAGAAGATGTCAAACACCCTGGGAAGAGTCTTCCTCTTAAATTAATCCTTCTGGAAACATCCTTGTCAACCCACCCAGAGATGTGTCTCTTAACTGATTATAGATCACAGCAAGTCAACTTCCAAGAATAGCCATTCCAATAAAGAAAAAGAGATGTGTGTATACTCTCCATAGGAAAACAAATGATACGTACACTGTGTTGATTTATTCAGAAATGATTAGAGTAACGAGCAAGAATCATTGATTTTCTTTCTTTCCCACAAAAATCTCAAAACTTTTATAAATGGAATTATCAGATTAAAAAATCCAAACACCAAATATATTTCTTAGCACAAGAAAACAATGGGAGAATGTAGAAATCAAACTTGCTCTAAATCACACAGAATGAAACAGCTAAGTGCAAATGATGTTCTACCAGCATTTATTAAATACTAATAGGTCTATTGCCCTAATCATTAAAAAAGTGTAATAATCGTCTTTTAAACTTGCATGCAGGAGGGTAGCATAAGTGTCTTCTGAGTGACTTCCCCTAGCAGCTGATGAAAACAGATGCATAGATCCACAGCCAAACCTTAGGCAGAACTCAGGGAATCTTGTGGAAAATGGAGAGGAAGGATTGAAAGAGCCAGAGAGGTCAAGGACACTACAAGAAAACCTACAGAATCAACCAACTTGGACCCATGGGGATCACAGAGACTGAACCACCAGCCAGAACATGCATATGACAGACCTAAGCCCCACACACGTAAGTAATAGCTGTACTGCTTTGGTCTTCAGCGGATCCTTTAGTAGCAGGAGCAAAGGATGTCTGACTCTGTTGCCTGCCTTTGGATCCCTTTTCCCTAACTGGATGACCTTGTCTAGACCCAACAAAAGAAGATGCACCAAATTCTACTTGTCATGTCAAGGCGGGCTGATATCCACGGTAGGTCTCCTCTCCTCTGAGAAGGAAGGGAGGGGAGTATAAGGAAGGAGGAGAGCTGAGAGGGACATAGTGGAAGGAGAGGAGAGAGAGGATGTTCCAATCAGGGTGTAATGTAAATTAATTAACTAATGAGAAAAATAATTGGGGGTGATAATTACGCTTACCTGTTAGAATTTTCTTGAGAGTGTAAGGGAAAGCATGCCAGTATTGCAGCTTGTTAGGTAAGGGCTCTTGTGGCCAAGCTTGAAGACTAACCCTAGTTTGATACCTGGAACCCACATAGTGGGAAAAGAAAATAACTATCTTATGTAAGTGGTGACTTCTGACCTTCCACATGTGTGTTGTGATATGAGAATAAACATACAGAGAGAGAGAGAGAAAGAAAGAAAGAGAGAGAGAGAGAGATGCAAATAATAAATAACACAATAAACAAACAAATGTAATTTAAAAAATCTGAAGCAAGAAAAGGCAGAAGTGTGAGAATTCCACCAGTGCTCCAGGGCAGTCAAGATAGCATTAGGCAGAAGAGAAGCTTCTGAGTCCTGGAAACACACCATGAAGCCACCTCTCTGTGTTCCTCTGTGAACAGTGGCATCGTCTTATGTTTGTTGACTTCTGACTTCCTAGAGCTCAACACGATCATTTTACTGAAGCAGGGTGCTTATTTTGGCAGCACGGTGGGCTGGGTATCTATGCACTCTAGGATGCACGAAGTGCATCAGCCTGTGCCCTTTAGGAACTATGACTTCTCTATAGAATCTATCATCTTTGGAACAAGGGCTGGCTTATTTTCATGAATGAGAAAATTGTTCCTGAGCAAATGGAGGGGAAAGAACATGGATGACAAAAGGAAGCTGCTCCTATACCTCCTAACATCAGATGAGGTTGTGCAAGGTCAGGATAGCTTATAATTAATTTAAGACTGTCTTCATGAACTTTTAGGGAGTCGATAGCCAAACTCTTTATAAATAGCACTACATTTGCTAAAAATGAGAAAATATTAGTTTCCTGAAAAGCATACGTTTGTCTCATGCCAGTTTTGTGCTGTGAACTGTGTGGAGGTAGGCCTAATCTGTCTTGATTTATTTTTCTCCCTTTCATTTGTTTCTTGATGGAATTTGTTTCTTCATCTCTGCTCAACTTCCTCAATTTCTGAAGGATCAAAGGATGGCAGAGTGTCTATTAGAAAGACCCAGCACACAGTCAGGGAGCTCAACAAACTTCACCTTACTTCAGAATCATACTTGGGAGTGAGTGGATCCAGGCAGGGGCTCTGGGTCATGGTTTCCTGCTATTCAGGAAAAAGGGGAAGGAAATGTCAGCATCGGCGATCTATTCAGTGAGTGATTTCTTTGCCCTGCCTCCCCTGTGTCTCTGTCCCTGCATCTTACGGCTTTGATCTTGCCACTGGTTAACCAGAGATAATTACCGCCTGTTAGTGCATGTGAGAGAACTGCCAGAAGTCATTTCCATTTGCCTTTTGACCATGGGAGAGGTAATTAATGAGGGATAGGGTGACTTACACATGGGGAGGTTATTTTTGTGAAACATTTTGAAAAGATTTAGATCTTTCAGGGCTCAAATCAAAGTAAGCAACCAGACATTAAAATGCTGGATTGAATTAAGATGTTGTTTATTAAAATGAGCATCAGCCTGCAATTTCCTAAATCGGCTATTCTGCTGCACACCATGAACAAACGAGCCTCATTTGTCAATTACGTCCTATTCACCAGAAGTCTTGGAAAGTCACCAAGACTTCTCTGGACATTATAGGCTTTGAATTTCGGTCATTTTAAAGTGTTGTTTTTTCCCAGTGAAATAAATTGTTTTGGCATCCATCAGTTTTTTTTTTTTTTCTGGTCTAACTACTCAGACAAATCTATCCTGCAACCTTGGTCTTAGAATTGAATTTATTGTGATGTGATGGGCTTAAGTTGCCAGAGGGATGCAGCTGAAGAAATGGGAAGGGACCTCAGTGGCTGCAAAGGGAGAAACAATGGTGACCAAAGAGAATTGGGCCCATAGTGTCTACCTGGAGCATTAACATACTCTTACCACCCACCTTGCGAATGAAAACTTGGGACAATGCTTCAGTTTTTCACCTTCTACCCAATGTAAAGGTAGGACAGTTTTCTTATCTTTCCAAGCCTTCATACTCTGATTTTGAAATGGACCTTGAGTTATTCAAGGAAATGGGGAAGGACCCATTCGAAGCCCATTCAGTAAGTGATGTCTTTTGCCCTGCTTCCCTCTCTTTGCATCTCTGTCTTTCACTGCATATCAACAAGCCTCTCCTTGCTAATCTCCGCTAACGATTGTATTGACACCAGCCTCGAAAACCCAATATGACTAGTCTCGCCATCTCAAGATGCTTACCTTAATTCATTCTACATACACTCATTCTAACTGTATGTATGCAGTACACAGATGCATTTGTGCACTTCCTCATGTGCCATGACTCAAACTTCTACAGTTGCTAAGAACAAGGTAAGAATTTGAGCATAGCACTCCGTTTGAATACTGGACAGGCTCATCCACACTTGCTTCCGAGGTCATTGTTACTAGTTTTTGGGTATGGGTGTCTATTCACACCAGGCTGCCAAAGTGAGCACACTGCTTTGGTAAAATGATTGTGTTGGGCTCTAGGAGGTCAGAGGTCAACAAGCACAAAAAGGCTTCTCCATACTCTCCTTATCTGCCTAACAGCAGACTATGAAAGCATCCATACCAGAAAGGCTGGAGTAGCTCCTTAACAGCAGTGCAAAATCCATGCTACAGGACATCTGCAGAACTCTGCTGAAATGTACATTTTCCATTAATTTCCCTCAATTTTTTCTAGTCTATTCTTCATATATCATACTCCATAGCTCAAAATCTTTCTTTGCTCCTGAAGTTGATGTTTAAGCTCTCAAATCTAATTATTTAGATTCTACTTTTTCCTATAAATTTCCATGAAACTAAAATATTGATAAAATTATGCATTTGTCATATTTTGCTGGTTTAGGTTACAGGTCCCAAAAACTGTATCTATGAAGGAAGATGAGGGTTTGTTTGTTTTGTTTTTGATTTTTGCCCCTTCCCAACACTGATATTATACCAGGTGTTATCTGGGACAAGTGTCATATTTGTGTGAAGAAGATATAAACATCCAGTCGCTGAGTCCTCAGCTCTTCCAAACTCTGTGCTTAAAATGTATCTGATGCAAATAAGCTCCAAATAGACCTGTAAGGAGTAAGGTAGTCTCCAGAGACTGCCAGGGAGCTTGGAAAGAAGGGGACTGTCAAGTCCATTTCTATTGTTACTTGGGAGAGTAGAGACATCTCAGAAATCCTGTTGAGAATAAGAAAAGGGGTGTAAACACAAAGGAGACATACCCCAAAATAATTACTGTTCTCTAGTGAAAAGAACACATAGCTCTGCCTTTGTCGTGCATTCATGCCTATACCAAATATGGGATTTTTAACCAGTTCTAACATTTACCTCAGGTCAAGAAAGGAAATAAAATAGACTTGTTTTTCTGCTCTATTCAAATCACTGACTCTACTAGAGTCCATGTTTCATTTCAAACAGAAATGCTATCTCTCCTCCAGCCATTTCCCCCTATATTCTAACTGGTGAGTAGGAAAGAGTTAATACTGACAGACTATGTTTTCTTATGATACTATATTGGATTTGCCAAGTCAATGCTTGCTTCAGACTATCACGTGGAGCAGCAGCATCTGGGAGCCTACTAGGAATACAAATTCTCTGTGTCCAGCCCCAGGTTGCCATCTTGTTCTGATTTACTCAGGACAATTTTATTTTTATAATTCATTTGTCATTTTTTTCATACTCTTTTGAGCCTGGGCATCTAGGGAGGGATAAGAATATGAATATCAAATTTAATATGTCTTAGTTAGGGTTTCTATTGCTGTGATGAAACACCATCATCAAGAAGCAAGTTGGGGGAAGGAAGGGTTCATTCGGCTTATACTTCCAGAGCATAGTCTATCATTAGGGGAAGTCAGGACAGGAATTCAAGCGGGGCTGGAACCCGGAGGCAGTGGCTGAGGCAGAGGCCATGGAGGGGTGCGACTTACTGGCTTGCTCCTTTGGCTTTATTCCCCTGCTTGCTCAGCCTGCTTTCTTATAGAACCCAGGACCACCAGCAGAGTGAAGGTGCCACCCACAATGGGCTGGCCACTACCCCATTGATCAGTAATTGAAAAAAAAATGCCTTACAGCTGGATCTCATTGAAGCATTTCCTCAGCTGAGGCTCCTTCCTCTCTGATGACTGTAGCTTGTGACAGTACAACACCCAATGTTAGACTGTTAAAATGTAAAACTCAGTGTGAATTTGGCGACTAGTGTTCATGGAGTGTGAGAGGTCAGTACCTGAATATGACGCTCTACTGGGTGCACCAAGAGTGAGCCCCATGTGAAAATGATGGACAGCTACATTTTTCAAAATTAAGTACCCACTTTCTGTCTCACATGTTCCTTTCTAGGGAGACAAATTAAACTCATTTGCAAGCCTTAGGAGCGCATATTTTCAAACTTTTACTTCTCATTGTCTTCAGGGGAGTGTGACATGTAACTGATTATTCATAAAACACTTTATTGCACTCATGCTTCACCAGGTACTGTCCTTGCTTGTCAACAAAATGCTAATGATTTCCTAACAGAAAACCTGTTATCCCCATTTGGAAGTAGAGAGATAGCATGTGGACACTATGTTAGGTAAAAGTCATGCAGCTAGTTAATAACAGAGTCAACATTTAAACCCAGGCAGTCTGGCACCAAAGACTACGATGTCAGAAGAGCTACTGTGCCATCAGTGGAATTTTAGCATCCCAATCTCACACCTCATGTAGGTTAATAAAGTTCTTGGAGTCTGGACTTAAGTCAGTAAGCCCAACACCAGAAGCCTTTACTTCCTGGCCTCTTCCAAAAGTTTCTAGTATTGGCCTTCAGTGAAATGCTTCAGATGCTTATCTGGAATTTTAGTTTAGTCTATGTGATGTACGTTCCAGAGAATAATCTACAGTAGCCAGATATTCAGTTTTGAAAGAGTGCTATTTATTAAGCATACAGCAAACCAAACTAGAAGAATAGATAGCAAGTAGTAGGTAAATGATAGGTAGATAGGTAGAATGATAGATAGATAGATAGATAGATAGATAGATAGATAGATAGATAGATAGATAGATAGATAGATAGATAGATAGATAGATGAGTGGATGGATGGGTACATAGATATGCAGATAGATACATAGATGAGTGAATGAATAGATCGATCGATCGATAGATAGATAAAGAGAAGATAGGTAACAATACCATCTAATTGGGCTCTCCAGCAAAAATCAACTAAGAAAACCCCTTTGATCAGCTAGAGTTTCCCATTGAGAGTCCTGAGCAAAGCAGAGTGTCTCCTCAGGTGAGACAAGTAAAAGAACAGCAACAAAGAGAGGATGTCTTTAAACAGAGTTCACCTGGGACATGTGAAGCAGTAAACTAGAGTGCCCAGTTGAAGTTTCTCTCTATGGATGAAATTCTCACTGCTGAAATTCCCATGGTTGAACTTCTATCTTCCCTTTCCCAATGGAGGCACCCAGCTACCACCACAGAATAAATAATTGTAAGCAGTGCTAGAAATAATTCACCTTTTGGCTGTTCATGAGGACAAAATATTTTAGTATTAGGCTGTTTTTCTGTTTCCTTTCTTTTTTCACAGAGTTAGAGGGGACAGCACACCTTCAGACAAAGGGTATTATAGAACATCTTGAGTCAAACTTGCTAAAATCTGAAATTGAAGAGAACACTGCTGCTAGAGTCAGCTCCTCTTTGAGCTGTAGTAGCAGAGGGCAACTTACTAACACAGTGTACACTGTAGTCCACTAGATGACGGTAGGACTGTAAGCAATATGGAAATCAGTAGAAAAGTAATCTATAGTTAAATGTACAGGTACATATAGATAAAGACTTTAGATAAATTCAGCGTACAAACACATTGACATTTTTAAATATTTCAAATGCAGGTGATTAAATTCCACTCAAGCCACTTAAGCACACCAAAATTTAGGGAAGAAAATGAGAGAAAAGAAGCTGTATGAATGCAAATCTCAGAAGATATTTGAAACTCTGTTCCATCTTTACTGGCTTGAATCTAATTCTGATTATTTGCTTTTTTTTACAATGGGTCTTCTCCATAAGTTAACAAAAGTTGGACTAACTGACCCATCTTAGAATGTCTGATGAAGGAAGGAACATAAATTCTATGAATGAATTATGCTTGGCTCTTCTAGAATGTTATCACTGATTAATCCAACTTGTATAGCCAAAGGAAGGATATAGATTAGGAAGTGAGATAGAGCAAGACCCGGCTTGGGTCCTCTGTAACTCCACAAGGAATGATCAGGACCTAGAAACAGAGAACTTGGAATAAAATAAGATGAAGCAAAATACAACAACTAGTTACTTCTGCAAGGCATCATTGTGTCATCCTGTATTTGAAGCCGAAAAGACAGTCGTTCTGTTCTATGTATGTTCCTGTGTGTATGCCTACCTTTCTATTTATTTTTTTAATTTTTATATTACTTACAGTTTACTCACATTGTATCCCAGCTGTAGCCACCTCCTTCTTTCCCTCCCAATCCCACATCCCTCCCTCATCCCCTCCCATACCCCTCTCCAAGTCCACTGATAAGGGAGATCCTCCTTCCCTTCCATCTGACCCTAGCCTGTCAAGTCTTATCAGGTAGTCATCCTCTGTGGCCTGGTAAGGCTGCTCCTTCCTCATGGGGAGGTGATCAAAGAGCCAGCCACTGAGTTCATGTTAGAGACAGTCCCTCTTTTCTTTACTGGGGTACCCACTTGGACACTGAGATGCCATGGGCTACATCTGTGCAGGGGTTCTAGGTTATCTCCATGCATGGTCCTTAGTTGGAGTATCAGTCTCAGAAAAGACCCCTGGACCCAGATTTCTTGGTCTGTTGCTCTCCTCATGGAGCTCCTTCCCTTCCAGATCTTCCTATCTCCCCTGTCTTTCATAAAGTTTCCTACACTATGCCCAAAGTTTGGCTATGAGCCTCAGCTTCTGCTTTGACTCACCGCTGGGAAGAATCTTTTCAGAGGCCCTCGATGGTAGGCTTCTGTCCTGTTTCCTTTCTATTTATTTATCAATCATTTATCTATGAGCAATTTTATATCTAATATACCTCTCTATATTTGAGTCTCTATGTCTGTTCTACATACTCTACCCTCTATGAATATGCCATATTTTTTTTCTCTCTATTTATTATGTGAGGGCTAGTAACTGAAAAATTGTGATTGTTTTTCCCATAGCTTAAAACAAGGATATCTTAAGGTTGATTGTTTATAATTCTCTGGATGGTATTAGAGGCATAAAGAAGTGGTGGGCAAGGAACAAACTGAATATCTTTTTAGGAAATGAAGGAAAATCAGAAATGGGTAAAATGCTTTTTAAATTGACCTTGCATTTCGTTACTTGGTGCATGTCTTTGTAAGCTGTATGCTTTTCCGTATGACACAAATTCAGGTAAATGAAGACAAAAGAAACAAAGAGTGCCTTTACCTGTCAAGTGAAGTGGGATGAGGGTGGGGATTGCTGATTAATAGGGAAAAGCTCTTCCTGGAAGCGGGGTCAAGGTGAGTGGTTGCTCAAGTACAGGCTCATGTTGAAGGAAAGAAGTATATAATCGCAGCAACGCTTCTGTGAGAAGCATACTTAGTAGAGAAATGTGGGTGAAAGAAAAAAGAGTGGGGGGAGGGAGTTGGGAAAAAATTCTCATCAAACAAGACTGTGGGAGAACAGACCAGAGCACAGATATAAAGACCTGTTACTTGCCAAGAAAGCTCATGTTGGGCTGTGTTGACCTCAGTCCCTCTTTAAGAGGGAGAAAGCCTTTTCCATTGGTTGCTTCAGAACAAAGACTTCCTCAAAAGGAACTGCTGGAAGTCTACAAGGTGTTTGCCATAGGCTTGAACAGAATCATGAAAAAGTGAGATGTTTTGGAGTTTAGTGCAAAGAGTGAATGTCTCACCATTCAGTTAATGGCACACTCTCTCTAACTAACACTAATCCAAGACACTTCACACTTTAATGAACCTGTACATTATCTGGAGATCTTAATGAAGTGCTGAATGTTGCCCAGAGTCACTGATGAGGTCTGAGATACTGCAGTTTTTAATAAGCTGCTTGCATTGCAGACATGTTGCTTTGGTTCATACCTTAGAGGTTCTTCAATGGCAAAGTCTTAAGTGTTTCTGAAGGTCAGTAGGTTTTGCAGCTAATTTTAGGACAATATCCTCAACTCATAAACGTTACACCAAAATAAGCATATCCTTGTCCTCAGTGTGATGGGATGGTACAAATTTATTTCAAATTGACATTTGTTTATAGCTAAAGTGGCTTTTCAGCAACTACAAAGATGCCTGTCAAGTAATTTAACAAATATTTTGGCTGGCCTTTGCATCAGCAGGGAAATTATTGCAGTCCTTTAGTAGGTGTATTGTTTCCTTGTTGCTGTGACAAGATCATCTCACAGAATCACTTTAAGGGTGAAATCCTTTGTTTTTGCTTATAACTCAATCACAGTCCAGCAAATTAGGGAAGTCATTGGCAATGGCTTCGTTTGGCTGGTCACATTGGATTACCACTCAGGAAGCAGATAATAATAGATGCTGTGCTCAGTGGCTTTTCTTCCTTTTGTGCAGTGCAAGGATGGTGCTGCCCTCTCTCAGGGAGGATTCTCAGGCCTCTTACACAAAGTTAATCCCTCACAGATAGGCTCAGAAGCTAACCTAATCTAAATAATCACTCACAGGCATGCCTAGGTCCACTTCTTCCTAGGTGCCTGTAGATCCTGTCACAATCGATCATACTATTCAAAATGACATAAGGAGTGAGAGACAGCAGTGCCCAGTGCTGGGCTGTCTGTGGCTTTCAAACCCCGAGCACCTAGAATATGTGCTAAGTTACTGGGTCTAGAGCTCATCATTTCCCCCATTCGTTCATTTCCAGGTTAGCCAAGAATAAGAATCACAGAATGGGATCAACCCTGGTCAACACCTTTGTTCAAAGCTGCATTAGTGAATTTTTCATTAGAGTTAGTGTCTCATGAATTACTTTTGAGTCAACAAGATCAAAGAAGGAAATACAATCAATGATCTGGCTGTCTATTTATTACCTTTGCTCCTGTCTCTGCATGCACTTTTTGGTTTGGGGCGTGATTCCTTCTCGTTATTTTGTGCAGTTGTGCAATTGTTAAGATGTTTTAGATGAAAAACATTGATTGTAAGCAAGAAGGAAATGACAATCAGTTTCCCAAAACAAGAACTCTGTTCACACTGCCCTCAACCATATTTCTAGTAAACAGAAGAAGAAAATTGATGACATGAATACGGGAATGGTAACGGTGGCATGGGTCATTAAGCATCACTTTTTAAAAATTTCTTTTCTGTGCTTCTTTCCATACAGTACCATCTGTAAAGCTCGATTCTGATCCACAGTGACAGATAATGTAAAGAAGATTTATTGGGAGTTTGCATGCAAGAATTACTCAGAGTAACAAACTGCTACTCTGTTACTATAAGAATCTATATCACACATTCACCTCAGAAAAGGACACACAAAATAGCACAAAAGTCCTATGGATGGTTCTGAGGCTGTGAAATGGATAGAGATGATGACATTGTGTAGCTCTACAGGAGCAGAAAGCACCTGCAAACTGACAGCAGTAGAACAAATATTTATCAGCCGTGGATTAATAATCATAAATAAGAGCAGGAAACAGTCCATTGATATAGATAAAACTATGAAGACACATATGAAATAGGTCTAACAGCCAGACTTTTCTCACTAAGGTTCTGGACAGTACAGCAACTACTAGCATCTTTGGTTATTGGGTGCTTAAAATAAAGATTTCTCTGTTCATAAACACACTAAAAGTGTAAAAGCCATGCTATATTTTCAGGATTGCCAGGCTAGGGTACAATGTAAGTTAACAGGTTAGAATCATAGTTTGGATTTACTGAGCTAAAAACTGTATTATTAAAACTAATTCCACCAGTAGCCACCCCCCTTTTTTTAAGATGTGGTTACTGGAAAACTTAATGTTACGTAAAGATCATGAAGTCTCATAATTCATTTTTAGTTTACTTTGTGTTTTGACTGTCATGTAGCTCAGGCTGTTCTGGAGGTTACTATGTGTGCTAGATGGGCCTAAAATTGAGAATACTCTCATACATCAGCTTTCTTAGTGCTGAGAGTACAGACATGAAATACCATACCTGATTGGTGTATATGTGCATGCATGTTTGTGTGTGTGTGTGTGTGTGTGTGTGTGCACATGCACACATGCCTGCAGATGTTCACTGCTTTGTCCATGGAGGCTTGAAAACTATGTCATAAAAGATTTGGAGTCATAAGCATTTGAGACATGCCTGGCTTATTCTGTGGATGCTGAATTCCAAACTCTGGGCTTTATGATTGTGTAGCATGTGGTCTTTTTTATGTAATTTATTTGTTTTTATATTAATCACAGGTTATGTACTTTGTATCCCAGTCGTAGCCCCCTCCCTCATTCCCTCACACTCTCCCCATCCCTCCTTCATCTCCTCCCTGCCCCCTTCAAGTCCACTGATAGGGAAGGACCTCCCCACCTTCCATCTGACCCTAGCTTATCTTGTCTCTTCAGGGCTGGCTGCAATGTCCTCTTCTGGGATCTAGCTAGGCTGTTCCTCTCAGGTGGGGGTGGGGGATCAAAGAGCCAGCCAGTGAGTTCATGACAGAAATAGACCCTGTTCCCCTTACTAGGGTACCCAGTTAGATACTGAGCTACCACGGGCCACATCTGAGCAAGGGTTCTAGGTTATATCCATATATGGTCCTTGGTTAGAGAAACAGTCTCCTAAAAGACTCCTGTGCCCTGATCTATTTGGTCTTTTTGGAGCTCTTGTTCTCACCAAGTCTTACTAACTCCCCCTATTTTCATATTATTCCCTGCCCTCTGCCGAAGGCTTGGTTGTGAGTCTTAATATCTGCTTTGATACATTGCTATGTAGAGTCTTTCAGAGGCCCTCTTTGGTAGGCTCCTGTCCTGCTGCTTGTTTTCTCCTACATGTGGTCTTAACCAACGAATCATCTGCTCATACTCTCCAACTTACGTCTTGAGGCAATCTCTCTTTCTGAGCCTGAATCTTAGTGGTCTGGCTAGAAAAACTGACTAGCAATCCCTAGGGATCTTTTACCCTCTGACTCCCCAGGGCCAAGTTTACAAGCTATACATGGGTTTACTTGGGTGTGAAAGACTGAGCCCAGATCTTCATAATTGTATGGAAATCCATGATCAAAGCAACATATATATATAAAACCATTTAATTTGGGGCTCACAGTTCAGACAATGACTCCATGACAACCATGACAGGGACCATGGCATAAGGCGGGAAGAGGTGACCTGGAGCAACGGTTGAGAACTTGTATAGGATCCACAAACAAGAAGCAGACACAGGGAAAGAGTGAACTGGCAATGCCATGGACTTTGAAAAAAAAAAAAACCTCAAGAAATCCACCCCCAGTGACACACTCCCTCCAAGGCCATGCTAATCTTCCCCAAACAGTTCCAAGATCTGGGAACCAAACATTCAAATATCTTAACCCAAGGAGGCCATTCTCATTCAAATCAACACATGGACTAACTGAATTCTGTATTTTTAAATTAAAGTGAAAATTTGCAAATCAGGGAGAGAGTTTTATGTCTGAAAGCAGTGTGTGTAGAAGTCAAGATGACAAGTGGTAGAGTTATGATAGTTAAACTTTGCTGTCCAGTTGACTTGATTATGATTCACCATGGAAATGTCCTTCTAGGCCTATCTGTATGGTTATTGCTAGGAAAGATAAATTACTGGTGGAAGATGCATCTGAATATAGGCAGCAGTATTCTAGGAGAAAGCGAAGAGTCAAGACACACCCTTCCTGCCTCCTAACTGTGGCTCCAATGTGGTTAACTGGCTCAGGTTTTTGTTGTAATAAATTCTCTGCAATAATGTGCTATATCCTAAAGCTGTGAATAGAAATAAAGCCTCTTTCTGCATGTTGCTTTTGTCTTTTCACAATAGTAACAGAAGTAAATATAACACATGTGATAGAGGGGAGGGGTGGGTCCCTTTGACAGTTTTCAGTCTCATTAATAAAATATTTTAAGAATGGAATCTTTAGTTATTTTTTAACAACCAAAACAAAATGCCAGGGCAAGCAAACTCTGTATTTTAGCACATGCCTAGAGGAGGAAAACAGAAGAGAGAGAGAAAACAGCTGTGTCATTTAAGCTGACATGGAGTCAGATACCTGGCAAATGAAAGCCACAAGGAAGAGAAGGAAGCTTTAGAACAGTAAGGAAGCCTAAAACCCTGAGGAAAATGTTGGAAGTACCTTGTTGGTTGAGGATGAAGTTCTTACCTGGACTAAATAGCCATTTGGAGTATTACACTAAAGGCAGAACCTCCCTCCCCTCTGTGGGGTTCCCTGCTTTGTGCCTGGCTTCCTTTGGAGAGTGACTTTAAAGGGGAAATAGAAAGTCCTGGAGGGGACTGGAGCTCCACAGGGAAATGAACAGGACCACAATTTCTGGGCCCAGGGGTCTTTTCTGAGACTGATACTCCAACCAAGGACCATGTATTGAGATAACCTAGAACCCCTGCACATGGCACCTCAGTATCCAAGTGGATTCCCTAGTAAGGGGAACAGAGACGGTCTCTGACATGAACTCAGTGGCTGGCTCTTTGATCACCTCCCACTGAGGGAAGAGCAGCTTTACCAGGCCACAAAGGAAAACAATGCAGCCAGTCCTGATGAGACTTGATAGGCTAGGGTCAGATGGAAGGGGAGGAGGACCTCCCTTATCAGTGGACTTGGGGAGGGACATGGGAGGAGATGAAGGAGAGAGGGTAGGTTGGGAGGGGACAAAGGAGGGGACTACAGCTGGGATACAAACTGAATAAACTGTAATTAATAAAATAATTTAAAAATATATAGATTCGAACTAGAGAAGATCCAAGATGGCTGCCACTAGAGGACACTGTGTCTGAGGAGTAGGACAGCAGAAACAACGCAGCGACCAGGAGACTGAACTCTGGGACCTAAAAGGCCAGCATCTGTGATTGCCAGGTGAGCAGAACTCCCACGGTGAGAAAATCAAGTGGGAAAACCCTAGGGACACCCAGTTATTCCCTGGAAAAATCTCCGGGTGACCAGCAGCGAAGAGCTCTGATCTGAAGGAGCAGCCGCGCTGGGTGCCCGCACCCGCCATAATAGACTGGATCACACAGTCTCGCTGGCAGTCTGAGGAGGAACCCAGTACCATTTTCAATGAACTGCACCCTGCGAGCTCACAATGCACCCGGGTTCTGCTTCAACCCACGAGTGTAAGGAAGGCATGAAAACGGAATTAGAATCTATAAAGAAGACACAAAGGGAGAAGAACCTGGAACTG
>CM053753.1:99115177-99176608 GCA_028658305.1 Pachyuromys duprasi | reverse complement strand
ACCAGTAAATGCTGATGAAGACCTTGACCTGCTGGGATCTCGTTTGCTAGGAAATGGGGAGAGAGGACAATAAATGCCAATCACTGATCTGCACAAGAACATTTTAATGGAAACATTATTCAGTTGGATGTAAAAATCTTGATTTACTGAAAACATACTAGAAAAATATTTTGTGATCTTATTTGAAGTAGCTCTGCTTCTGGCAGGCATGGGGGTGTTGCACAGTTCTTTTTTCTCTTTTCAAAGGGCTTTTAGGGTATTTTTAGGAATGAGATCTTTATGCAGAGGAATGGCATTTCTAGCTGGCTCAGCTGGGTCTGTGTCACCCTGTATAACTGTAGCAAGTGACTTTGACGGGGAGGAGATGAAGGAGGGATGGGAAGAGTGGGAGGGAGTGAGGGAGGGGGTTACGCCTGGGATGCAAAGTACCTAACCTGTGATTAATATAAAAATAAATAAATTACATTTAAAAAAATAAAAAAATTAGGACAAATAAGCCATTTGTTCTTTTTACAAAATTAATTTTTATACCCTATTCGCCACAAACCCTATTCTATCTCTCTAAAATTGTATGTGAAGAAAGTTAGCATCTGATCATTTATAAGATACTCTTCCTAAGCCAAAGGAAAGCCTGTGAGGCACACTCTCACACACTCATCACTACCGTGATGGAAAGAAATCAGAGGGCTCCATAAGAATGAAATATTGAGTTGAATGCGGCTCTGGTTGAAGCCTCCAGGACTTCTGTGGCAAGAGCCTCTGGGCGTGTCTCACAACTGTTTTCACTGTGACCTCCTCTACCCTGTCTAATTAGAACTAGTGCCCATGACACATCATCTAGTGGTCCCCTCAGAAAAGGGGACAGACACCCCCCCTTTCCATCCACCCCAGCTTATCAGGACTGAGCATATCCTCTTCCCCTGTGGCCTGGGAAGGCAGTCCCGCCAGGAGAAAGTGATCATAAAGCTGTCAGGAACATCCACATCAGATACAGTCCTCACTTCTCTTACTTGAGGACCCACAGGAAGCATAGGAGATGGTAGTTGGTAGTTATTCTGCTGCTTAACTACCATCTCTCAAATGGGCTGCCCTTTTTTCCACTCTAAGACATCCCTCACACTCTTCCTTGTGGCTAGTCATATTGGAAAAGCAAGGGACAATTTTTGCCAGTCATCTGGACAGTCAATTCGGTAGGCCTTTAGTAGAGGTTAGAGGAATATACATTGCTTTGGTTTGGAATCACATACATTAAACGATCACTAAGTAACCAGAACAAGACTAGCGTCTGAGAAAATGTCTGCCAACCACTGCACTGTTTCTCTTAGCGTTTACTTGTGGCCTCCAGACCCAGATGTATAGCAAGATTAGGATATCTCCAAACACCCACCAGAAATAGAATGTGCTATTTAGAAGGGAAATAACATTTTCACAATGTGCAGACACAGAAGGGAGTCTGAAAACAGAAGATAATTATTCCACATTAGGCACGGAAAACTGTAAAGTGTCAGATTTGTTTCTCATCAGCATCCAGTTAAAATAGAAGCTGTCGCTCACCAGGAAACACTGTTTTGTTTGTCTGTAGACAATAAAAACAGAAGCTCTCAATACTGTTCATTTTATATGTCACAAATCTATAGGATCCCAGAAGAAGTACGTCTATCTAAGTAAAACCCGTTTCGTCCCTCTGAAGTTTTGAATGGTGGTTTAGAATTTCAGGTATTTATTGTCTTGACAAAGTGCGGTTGCTCAAACAGCATGTGAATTTGCCACTCTCACAACCAAACTGGCCTTGGAAAAAAGTGTTAAAATGATAAAACACTGTTTAAAGACAGAGGTTTGCAAAATCCAAATTTCAAGAACATTACATCAGAATAAATAGAAGTCAACATGAGTATAAGAGATATTTATTCTATTTACTCTTCAATAAATAATAAAATTAAAAATAATACTGGAGATGCAATTTTTTATTTTTCAAACTATTCTCAGCACAATAAAGGTTGCTTAACTCATTTTTTTGAATTAACATAAAAATTCTGAAAATTATACCAGAAATCTTAACAGGTTTTTTTCAGTATATTTTTAACATTTATTTTTTTACAATTTAATTATTTTCTATCCCGACTGTAGCCCTCTCCCTCATCTTCTCCTGGTCCTTCCCTGTCTCCCTCTTCCCCTAGTCCACTGGAAGGGAGAGTCCTCCTCCCCTGCCATCTGACCCTAGCTTATCAAGTTTCATGAGGACTACCTAGATCCTCTCCTTCTGTGTCTGCCAAGGCCACATCACCAGGAGAAAATGATCAAAGAGCAGGCAATTGAGTTCAAGTCAGAGAAAGCCCCTGTTCTCCTTACTCTGGAACCCAAATGGAGACAGAGTTGCCCATTGGCTACAAATGAGTAGGGGTTCTAGGTTCTCTTCATGCATGGACCTTGGTTGTTACATCAGTCTCTGCACCACCACCCCTTCCTGGTCCTGAATGTTTTGGCTTTGTTGGTCTCCTTGTGCTGTTTCTGTGCCCTCCAGATCCTTCTATCCCCCCTTCTTACATTACTTTTGCATAAAAAATTAAGAAAATTAAAAAAAATACTAGAGATGCAAATATTTTACTTTTCAAACTATTCTCAGCACATTAAAGATGACTTTTATAGTACTTCTGGGCATATATATGAAAAATGCTCAGGTATACAACAAGGACATTTGTTCAACTATGTTCACAGCAGCTTTATTCATAATAGCCAGAATCTGGAAGCAACCTAGATGTCTCTCTACTGAAGAATGGGTCCAGAAATTGTGGTACATTTACACAATGGAATACTACTCAGAAATTTAAAAACATGGAAATCATAAAATTTGCAGGCAAATGAATGGAACTAGAAAAGATCATCCTGAGTGAGGTATCCCAGAAGCAGAAAGACATCATACACTCACTAGTAAGTGGATATTTTCCATATAATATCTGATAATCATACTAAAATTTGCACACCTAAAGAAGCAAAACAACAAGGAGGACCTTAGGGAAGATGCTTAATTCTCATTCAGAAGAGCAAACAGCATAAAAAGGAGTAAAAGCAGTAAAAGGGGAGAACAGGATGGAAGCCAATCAAAGATCTCCTTTGAAAGACTTGACTCTCACCAAGGGATCAAAGCAGATGCAGAGACTTACAGCCAAACTTTGGACAGAGTGTAGGAACTCTTATGGAAGAAGGGGAGATAGAAGGACAGGAAAAAACAGAAGACCCACAAGGAGACCAACAAAGCCAAAAAAAAAAAAAAAAAGTTGGGCCCAGGTGGTTCTGCAGACACTGATGCACCAACCAAGGTCCATGCATGGAGAGGACTTTGACCTCCTGCTCAGATGTAGCCCATAGGCAGCTCAGTCTCCATGTGGGTGTCTGAGTAAGGGGAGCAGGAATTGTCTCTGACTTCATTGCCTGCTCTTTGATTACTTCCCTCTAGCAATGTGGCCTTGCTAAGCCACAGAGAAAGAGGATGCAGGCAGTCCTGATGGAACTGGATAGGCTAGGGTTAGACAGTAGGGGAGGAGGCCTTCCTCCCCTACTTGTAGTGGATTAGGGAAGAGGGATAGGGGAGGAAGAGAGAGTAAGGGTAGGACCAGGAGGAGATGAGGGAGGGGGCTACAACTGGGATACAGAGTGGATATTTTGCAAATAATAATTTAAAAAATGAAAAAAATTGAATTAACATCAAAAACTCTGAAAAACACACCACAAACCTTAATAGGCTTTTTAATTTTATTCAAAGTCAATAAAAACTCAATACAACATATTAAAGTCAAAAGTAAAGGCAATAATACTTTTAATTGTTTTAAAAATAATAACGGTAATTTCACTTTTAAGTTAAAAAACCTTTCAAAAACTAATAAAAACTGTTTCAACCTTAGAATAATAGAAATTTCACAGTTAATGTCAAATTAATTGCTGAGTTGGTTTGTATAACAAAAGACACTCAGGACAGTATTAAGTTGGAAAATAATGCAATTCATTTCCCTAAAGAGTTGATCAAAACAATTGGAAGCTTTGATAAAAATGAAGTAACAAACGCAACCCAGACATCAAATACAAGGTCTCTGTAAATTCTACAGAAGAGTCTCTGAGCAGAGACAGCTCATGATTAGTGTGGTTCTATGACAGCATAGACTTCAGTAGCTGATTGCTAACTCATCCGTTAGGACCATACATCAGTGATGGTATCTGACAAAGTAAAACCAGAGACAGACAGTTATATAACCAGACATTGAACAGCATTTGACAATCTGTAGGAAATGATTTTCAGAAAAAAAATCATGGTCCCCAGGGCCAAAGGCCAAAGCTTTGCCACCTTCTCCTTCTTCCTCCTCCTCCTCTTCCCTCTTCCTTCTTCTTCTTCTTCTTCTTCTGCCTTTTAAGTATTTCTTTTGAGATCATAATCAGTAAATATCTGTAATGGTTACCTGGTTTTGTTTAATGTTTTATTTTGTTTGATTTTTGTTTAGGCATCTAAATGTAACAAACTCGGCTGCCTTCTACAAAGCTGTTCTATACTGCAAAGCACAGTATGTTTTGTTTTAAATAATTGAAAGAGAAGCTGGACAGAATCAAGATGTTCTAGTTGATGATGATGCTCAAGGACATCACTTGCATTTTGAAAACAAGATTAGAATATTTTAGTATAAAGTGAGATTTTTCAGATTCTTAAGTTATTTGCATATGGATATTACTCATTTTTGTCTTTTAAAAATCAACTTATGTAGCTGAAGGTATAGCTGTGTAATAATAAAATTGATTGTCATGTGAAAGACCTTGAGAACTGCACAATAAAGAAATAAACAATCAGATATAAGTCGACCATTGATGAAGGCTTTGGAAAATGCAAGTAACATTAACTAAATGTCTAGTGAAAGTATTAACAAGAATAATAAAATTGTGTAAGGGTAACAGAAAACCTGAGCAGCAAATAATCACATCATATCAAATGTATAATTAAGATAGTCAAAAGTTTTGAACAGAATGAATGCTTTTGAAGTATTTCATAAGATAATTAATTAAGACTATTGTTTTGCCATCAAATATTATCAGTGCCATTATAAAACTCTTAATTAAACCAACATGTGTGTCTGTTTTTGATAAGTTGTTTCATGTGTATTCTCAGTTCAAAATACTTGCTAATGTTTAAGAATACTTGTCAAATTTTTAGCTTATACTTGAGCTCAAATACTAAAGCTCTGTGGTTTCTCCAAAGGAAAATGATGTTTTCAAACATCACATTTTTGAAAATTGAAATATTATAGCAGTTATGAACATGTGTAGCAGATGTGCAGCGTGGCCGTCATGTGTGTCCACTGACACTGAGCGCAGGGGCTGGCTCTGCCTGTCTTTGGATGCTGGTCTCAGAGCTGAGTGCCTTGTCTGGCTTCTGTGGGAGAGGATGTGCTCACTCCTGCTGTGATTTGAGGTACAGGGCGGGTTGGTACCCCTTGGCTGCCTCTCCTTTCCTGAGGAGAAAGAGAGGTGCACAGAGAAGGGGTGATGGTGACACTGCAAGGAGAGGGGGAAGTTGGAATCAAGCTGTGAAGTGAATAAATAAATCAACAAATGAGGAAAAAACTTCCATAAATTCCCAAAGTGATGAAATTAAAATTTACTTTTCAATCCTCAAAGAAAAAATAAAACAAAACAAAAACAAATAATAAAGTCAAATTTCCTAAATTCTCAACAACAAAAAAATATTTCAGAAAATTTGTTAAGAAAAAGAAAATTGTCTGTTTTCTTCATAAAAAAAAAGTTAATGCAGCAAAATCACTTGCCAAAAATGTGGCACCTAATTATGCAAGGAAAATTCATAAGTTTGTTCATAACATGCATTATGTTTCATGGAGAAGACAGAATTTGCTAGAGTTTTAAATTTTCATTTCTGATTTATTTTACTAAAGCATTTATGATGTTTGTTTGTGTTTTTCAAGACAGGATTTCTCTGTGTAGCCTTGGCTATCGTGGACCTGCTTTGTAGACGAGGCTGGCCTTGAACTCACAGAGATCCAACCACCTCTGCCTCCTAGAAAAACTGGGATTAAAGGCGTGCACCACCAGGCCTGGCTTAAGATCTTCTTGTGTATTTGCATATGTGTGTGTATGCATGCTTAAATGTGTGTTAGTGCATGCTTGTGCCAATACCTATGACTGTACATGCATGCATGTGAGTGACAGGCCAGAACTTAACTTCAGGTATCCTCTTTGGTCACAATCCACCTTATTTACTGTGGTGGGAACTATCTTTGGTTTCAGGGAGTTCACCAATTCAGCTCTGAGACTTACTGCTTGATTAAACTCACCCTTTCTAGTTCTTGCCATGCTCTGGACTGGCCAGTTCAACACAGTTATGGTTCAAACTCCTCTCCCAGATGATTTGTTCAATCTGTCTTTTTTCTCTCTGCCCCTGAATTGCTCTGATTGGCCTCAAACTAATCCAGCAATCTGCTCTAATTTTTTGGCTCCTTCTCATTCTCTGGCTCATTCTGTCTTCACCTGTGTCTAGCTTGTTCTCTCTCTGCAACCTGTCTCTCTATTATCGCACTGGAAAAACTGCCTACTCTGTTTCTCTCTGTCTCTGCATTGCCCCTTAAGTAGCTTCCCTTTTCTCTTTCTTCTCATGAGAGTTAGACATATCCTATTCTGTCAAATCTTTCTCTGATTCATCACCTTTTCTGCCACTCAATTAGACATCACTTTCAAACATGGGTTCTTCCTTCTACAAACTATCTTTACCTTTATTGTTGTCAATTAACAGTGTGTACCATCACTCCTGGACCTCAGCTTTTCTTTACCTGAAACTTGCTCTATATCAGGTTGGCCTTGAACCCAGATGGGCTTGCCTCTGTCTCCTGGATTAAAGGTGTGTCTGTATTCCAGCCAGCCAGGTCTATTCACACAGACCTAGGTCTTTGGATGTGATCTCTTACCAGAGCAGCCATGTTCTGAACTAAAATTCCTCTATAGTAGATGTCTGGCCTCTCATAATAACCTCACATGTAGGAAGGGAAGGGTGGAGACCTTCCTGAGTTTTTTTTTTTTAAATAAGGTTACAATGGTCCTCTGTGATCTGTTCTCAGGACCTAATCATCACACAAAGGCTATACTTCTAAACAATATGATGCTGGCGATTAGGATTTGGACAAATGAACGTAAACAGAGGCAGAATGTGGCATACAAACCTTCTGACCACAGCAAATGGAAAGAGAGCAAGAGGGAAGAAAAATTTGTCAACATGGATCAGCTATGCCTAAGTTTTCTTCTTCCATAGCTATAAGCATATTTCTGGTTGCCACTTCTCCACTGTGGGCAAGGAGTGGCCACTTTTCCTTTAATAGGGATATTATGATGTTTCAACTCAAGGGAAACACTATTTTTAATCTGCATGTTCTGTTGAAATCCACCTCAATCATGAAGCACTTAACTTTGTTTCTTTATTTCCTCATTGTGCGTCAGCCACAGGGGTCTCCAGGCTCTCATTTCTGTTATATGCAGCTACAGTCCAGGATGAAAAGAATAACCTGGGTGAGGTCAGAAAGCAGGCACATGGCTTTGAGCACAAAATCCTCATTCATTCCCTCATGGATTCATTCATCCAACTCCTGGATATATGTTAAGACCTTGTCTTCTAAGGGTTCATCCAGAACATATGTGACACAGCAAAAATAGTGCTGCATATTCATGTGTGGATGAAAGCAGACATCAGCTGCAGAGAGCCTCGGATTTGCACAATGGCACAGTGTGGCCGCTAAAGTCTTCTGTTCCCTGCTCCCTCTGACCTGATGACCTTATTCTTCAGAAGGCCACTATGGCCAATGACTCACAATGAAAATGTGCTGAATTATACCAATGTCAACCTTGGACAACTTTGAAATTCTGGTTTCTAATTTTTCCTTCTCTATCCTGTGCTGAATTGTTAAACATTAGTCCCATCCTCTAGCCTACTTGAATAATAGAAGTACTGAGATGAGCATGATCCAATAGTAATACAGGTACAGAAACTCATGAAAATGGGTGCTATCCCCATTCATCATTTCAGTCTAGGTTGCTTTAGATTCCTGGCCTCTCCACGCCATTACTAACTTATATCTTGTCTAGAACTGTTAGGAAGAATGAATAGTGATGTTCACCTGATACTTTATCTTCTGTGTCTGAACACTTACTGACCACTGAGCACCTCTGTTTACCCTTATAGAATATGTCTAATTCACATAATAAATCCCCATTATGTAGTATTGGAATGGCTTTGAATGCTTGCTATTTTTTTAAAGATTTATTTTCCTTTTAATTCTGCATATGTATGTGGGGGGGGAATGTGTGTATGTGGACAAAGATACCCATGTATCTTTGTAAGAAAAGGCAAGACCCATATAAGAAGAGACAGACAGATTACCTGAAACCAGAGTTAAGGCAGTTGTGAGCCTCCTGATGTTGGTGCTGGAAACCAAACTTGGGTCCTCTTCACTGAGCCATCTCTCTAGCCCCACTTTTTTGTTGAATTCTTATGAGAGAGTGATTTGTCCTAGAAGTTCAAACTAAATTGAAACTTATAGATAGGAATCCACTATTACTCTTTTCCACCTAAAGTGATAGAAGGGTGTTAATTTCCCCATATCACAATAAATGGGGTGTTGGGTATAACGCAGTACAGAATAAAACACAGTATTCACATTACCTCCTGTAGTTACCCAGTTTCAGTTACTCCTGGAAGATAAGCCACTAGAAGGCCATTGAGCTCCTGCCTGAAAATATTTCAGGAAAAACAAAAGGACTATAGACACAGCTGGCTTCTTTTAAAGAAAGGCCCAATAAAGACAAAGTGTTGTGTTTAGGGCTTTATCTGTTTGCATCAAGGTCCAGTTATAAACTATAAAGAGTCTGTTTGTTATGAAAGAAATCCTCATGTTCTAGGGCTATAGGTCAAGAATTCTAAAAACAAAACTTCACAGCATCTCTCATGTTGAATTTATGGCATCGACCAGAAAGGAGGGGGGCCATTCAAAACATTGCCTAGGTGTCATGTAACAAATTTCTGATGAGTTTAGAGAACTTAACCCCCAATTTGGTCAATCCTTTTAGGCTAATAGAAATATTGTTTTATCTTCTCTGTCTGATGAAAATCATGGCCCTCTCATCCAAAAAAAAAAAAAATCTTTATTGGCATACACACAAGAATCCCTTGAATAAAAGCTTGGTCGTTGAAGTAGTTACTTTTCTGTTCCTGTAAATGAGATACCATGACTAAAGTAACTTACAGAAGAAAAGTCATATTTGGACTCATGGTTCCAGAGGGATGAGAGCCCTTCATGACAAGGAAACTTGGCAGAGAGCAGCAGGCCTGAGCAGGATGCTGAGAGCTAAATCCTTGAACCACAAACAGGAAGTTGAGATTGAACCGAGAATAGTGTAAGGCTTTTTACTCTCAAAGTCCACCCCCAGTGACAGTTCCTCCAGCAAGGCTGGTCTTCATCAACCTTCCCAACACCACTGCCAACTGGGGACAGAGCATTGAAATGTCCAAGACTAACGATGGATATGCATTCAAACTGCCATAGCCCTTACTACATGCTCTCATGACCCTTTTTAATAGATTTTCTACGGTTTGCTTCACTGTGTACAATTAACCCAGTTCAAGTACACTTACACGTTATTTAGTAGACTCACAGAATCATGTCATCATCTCCATCAATTTTCGAATAGTTTCTTTATCACAAAAGGAAATTCTGAATCCTTATCAGTCACCCTTGTATCCTTCCATTATCATCGATGGGAACTCATTTGCACCTAAGCAAACACAAATTAACTTTGTGTCTCTATACATTTTCTAGTCTTTTGAAATTTTGAAAATGCAATTATAAAATACATACTGATTTTGACTAGCGGCTCCTGCTTAGGATGCCCCAAGACTCCTTGATGTCTTAATGTGTATCAGTCTTTCATTTTTATTTTCTTAAAGGAATTCTACCAGGTCTCATTCAGCTGTTTGCTTTTTCTTCTCTTTGTTAAAAATAGATTTTTTCATACAATATATCTGCATGTCATTTTCCCTCCCCTTGCTTCTCCTAGTTCCTCTATTCCATGCAGGTCCGGACTCTGTCTCACCTTGGAGAAAAACAGGCATCTAAAGAATAATAATAAAATGAGAGAAATAATAAGAAACAAACAAATCAGAGTATGATGTAACAACCGAACAACAAAAGAGACAAAAGCATAATAAACACGTGTAGAAGCAGATGCACACATACACACACACAGAGGAATCCCATAAAAACCTGAAACTGGAAGCTGATGTGCGTGTATGTGTGTGTGTGTATATATGTATATATATATATATGTATCATATAATATACATATGTATATTATATACACCAAGGACCTGTAAGATAAGAGAAAATACTTTATTTAAAGTTTCAGGACAAAGAACCTCTGAGGATACTGTTATGCTTACTTCTGTTGACCATCTACTGCTGGACATGGGACTAACCGTAAAGAGTGTTTTTTTGTTTTGTTTTGTTTTTCCCCAGTGAGACTCGCTTGTAGCAAACTAATTTTTCATTTGCAAGCAGTTATTGGAGATTTCTTTGGGGTTAGAGATGGAAGCATGTGTCCACTTCTCTTTTTACTTCTCAGATCTCATCTGCACCTCTGGGTGCAGGCTTGTGCAGGCCCTGTGCATGCTGCCTCTGTAAATGCATATATGCTCAGCCATGCTGTACCTGGAAGACCTTGATTCTCTGGTGCCTTTTACCCCCTCTGACTCTTACTGTCCCTTCTTCCACAAGGTTTCCTGAACCCTGAAGGGAAGAGTTGACCTAAGGCATCCCATTTAAAGCTGAGTGTTCTGAGATCTCTCATCTTCTTCATGTTGTCTGACTTTGGGTCTCTGTATTTGTTCTTGTCTGCTGGAGGAAGCTTCTCTGATGATGGCTGAGCAAGTCATGAATCAATGAATTCAGCAGAGTGTCCTTAGGAGGCATTCTATTCCTACATTCCTTTAGTAGAAGAGTAGTATTTGGTTTTCCTCTATGTCTCTGGCTGATCTGGTCACCGGCTCTTGGTCACCAAGCAGCATCAGGTAGGAGTTCTATCTCCTGGACTGGGCCTTAGCACAAATCAGATATTGGTTAGTTGTACTCACAAGCTATGTACCATTAATGCACTAGCATATCTTACAGGCAGACACTCTTGTAAGCAAAAAGGGTTTTGGCTGGGTTACTGTTTGCTTTTGTCCTTTGTTAGCAGAATAGATTTCTGTATTAAAGACATGAGCCTGTAGGGATGAAGGCCCTAAACAGACACTAGCTAGAATTCTCTTGTTGAAGAGGTTGTGCAGGCGTTGTCTTCAGCAATGAGGCCTTACTATTAGGTTTTGGAGAGCCCCCAAGAGCCATGGCAATAGCCTGGGTTATTTGGGGCTTCCCCTGGGAGTTCTTTGGCTGACAAATCTGAACAGAAATCATATTCTTTATGAGATTTCAAAAGATACTATTTGCACAATGGCCTTTTGAAATTAGTAAGGTGGAGTCACAGCATTGTTAGAAATATGTTGTATTTACACCCTACCCTCAAAGAACAGAAGAGTAGAAGGCTGCCATCAAGCTTAACTCTGTAATCTCTCTCTCTCTCTCTCTCTCTCTCTCTCTCTCTCTCTCACACACACACACACACACACTTATAAATAATTAAGATAAAAATAAGAAAATATGTTCAATAAACATTAAGAACAGTATGTTATTTTTGAACTGGCATAAATGTTAAAACATAAACAACTTAAGAGAGAATAATAGAGACTAGGTGTAACCATATGCTAGTTTAAATTGAAACATGCTGGTATTCATAACATCTAATTTTACAAGTTTCAAAGGATTTTTATTTTGAAAATTATTTTTTTGGAAATGTAGAGATGCCTCCACTTAAGAGCACTGGCTGCTCTCCCAGAGGACTTGGGTTCAACCCTCAGCAGCCAGGGCAGCTCACAACCATATATAACTCCAGTTCCAGGTGATCTCCACTCTCTCTCTGACCTCCAGATGCAAAAGAAACTCAAGCAGTACACAGTCCTACATACAAGCAAAATACCGATATATACAAAATAAAATAATAAAAACAAATTTTAAAAATATTTTGTACAATTTTCATTATGAATCTTCAAACCCCACTACGGAATGTTTAAAGAACAGAACACGGGTTGAGAATATAGTTCAGTGTGGTAGAATGCCTGCCAGCTATACACAGAGCCCTGGGTTCAGGGTGCTGGGGAAATGGCTCAGCAGTAAAGAGCATTCGCTGCTCTTGCAGAGGGCCCAGATTCAATTCTCAGCAGGGACGTGAGGGCTCTCAATCTTCTGTAACTCCTGCTTTAGGAGACCTAACACCTTCTTATGGCTTCTGTGTGCACCAGGTGTGCACACAGTACACAGATATACGTGCAGGCAGAACACCGATATACTTAAAATAATAAAGGTGTGTACCAACACAGAGCTAAATTAAAACAAAAGAAATGTTTAAAAAATGTTTAATAGTAAATAATTTCTTCTCACTAACCCAAATTCAAATTCCAGAGTTTTGTCAGTCATTTCTTTCTTTTTTTTAAACTTTTTTATCGATTCTTTGTGAACTTCACATCATGCACCCAATATCACTCATCTCCCTGTATCTCCATATCTGCATCCTCCCAAGAAAAGGAAACTGTGGAAGCTGTGGTGTGTGTGTCACACAGTATACCCTTCTGCCCAAACAGCTTTTCTTGCAAATGAACATTGCAGTGAGTCATTGGTCTGACTGGAGGCCTCTGGCTTCTGCTACACTCTCAGTATGGTATCCTCACTGGGACTTCTCTCAGACATTCTGTTGTTGCCTGTGTTGTGGAGAACATTCAGCTTTGGTTCTGGGGGACCTGCTCCTTCCCACAGTAAGACCATGTGGGGTAGATGTGTGCGTGGGCCAACTCAGAGCCCTGGATCTGAGCCTGGGTGGTAGCTGAGTTGGTCAGCATGACAGCTCTCCTATGCTCACACCATGGGGCCAGCTCTCCAGCATTGCCCAGTGGAAGGCCAGGGATATCACTTCCCAGTCATGTCCTTGGGACCCGCTAACCTGTGTCCATGCTACCAGGGGCAGCTCTACTTGGTTGCCCAGGTGAGATACTGCTCTCCAGAGTGCTGCAGCCTGTGCAGAGTGGGGCCTGATTTCCTGCTCTCCTGCCCTTCGGAATAGCTTACCCATAATGCCCAGGTGAGGAGTGGGGCCAGCTCTCCCAGGAGCTAGAGCTGCGGGGAGAGGGGGCAGGGGGGGCAGGGCAGTTCTGCAAAGACATTAACATGGCCCCAGGCAGGACCCCAGACCAGGAACATCCGCAGGGTCTTTGGAGGTAACAGGCCTGCCGCTGCAGGACGGTGGACCCAGACACTGCTCTGGGAGGAAGCACAGGCCCAGACCCCAACAGGGCCTCAGGCAACATCACCAGCTGCTCACATCAGGCCATTCCATGTCTAGTTCTGCCTCTCTTATTGTGCACACTTTTTAATCTTCTCTCTCTCTCTCTCTCTCTCTCTCTCTCTCTCTCTCTCTCTCTCTCTCTCTCTTTCTGCTTCTCTCTCTCTCTTTTAAATCTCTCTACAACCTACTTGCTCATTTTACTTACCCCTGGGACTTCTGAGTGCATGGGTTCATCTCAGGAGTGCTGTACCATTCCCCTCTTGCAGGGCACTGGGCAGGAATGGTCTCAGCCTTGCCCTGCCCACCTGGGCTGCATGGCGGTGGCGGTGGGGGCGGGGGGAGACTTGGTGGGAGGTCAGTGGCGGGTTCTTGTCAGCCATTTCTAAAGACACTACTTTAAGGTTTAGAGTTTATGGAAGCCACCTTCTTAACCAAAGTGTTTGCCAAATTTATGGCTACTGGTTGCCAACAATTGAAAATGAAAGATTTTCTTCTTACATCTTTCAAAGATAATAATTACACACATCATGTTCTTTCAGGATGAAAAAAAGATAGTACTTTGAAAAAACATTCAAAATATTCCAAGATTTCAAATTGGCTCTTTGTTTTCTGTGGAATTTTTTTTTTTTTTTTTTTTTTTTGTCTCTGTGGAATTTTTCTGCCTAAGCAGCAAGCACTGGCTAAGTGAGGACAGTAGCAATGCTGAATACTGAAAGCTGTGGGTCAAGTCCATTATGCCAGCACTCTCTTTCTAGGGGCCCTAATTTCTACTTCCTTCTGCACCAGAAATGTGCACTGCTGGAGACGCTGCCTGCTTTGAGAGTTGCCCAACTCTGCATGTACAGGAGCCTGTGAATGTCTCTGCAGGAGACCTTCCTTGTCTTCTTGGACTCTTGCTGGGAAAATAATGTGTTCTCCACTAAGTTCAGAATCAGGACACACTACCCTTACAGAAAAGTCCTTTTCATTTTTGCTTATTTCCCAGCTGACATTATCTTTGAAAATAAAAGTGACCAATAACAAGCAAAACAACAGCAACAGAATGTTCACCAAGATTTTTACTTTATTTTTGAAAGTGACATACTTTTTCATAATTTTTCTACTTAGTAGAGTAATGAAATATAACACCATCCTCACATTCATTCAGCTGTCACTCAGTTAACGTGTTAACTAAATGTGTAATTGTATGACAGTAATGAATCATCCCAGTGCAGAAGGGTAGCTGCTTTTCCTCTTATATCACATAAAAGGACTAATGCTTCCAAAATTCTCATTCAACCTCTTATTCCAGTGTGAACAGTTGAATCCTGCAATTCTTCACTCTTGCCTTTTCAGTCTAGCTCAGGGGTTCCTCCCTTCTGATCCGAGTCTTAGGCCATTTATACTGGATGATATTGAGGTGATGTTTTCTATCTGTCCCACAAGTACTTCAATTTTCAGTCACTCACATAAATATATTAATTATAGTCAGTTAATTTGGGACAGCTGTTGCTTAGACCACTGTGCCTCAAATACTATAACTATAAGAGAAGGATTGAAAGAAATCATGAAGGTATCAATAAAATATTAAAAAAAAACAAAACAGAAAAAAACAGTATTGCAACATTCCTGGAACATAATGGCTAGCCACTAAGTTCTTGAAAATGCCAACACCTGAGAATGGGAATTGTTTATCCAGAGGAAGAAAGGAATTCTTATAATAGACACAGTTGGGTAGCAGGCCAGGATTAAAAAAAAAGAAAGTGTAGGTAAGGATCCACTAAGCTGGCATATTATTTTATGCCTCCATTGCAACTCCTTTAGCAAATACAGTGTCTTTGGGGCTGAAGAGATGGCTCAGAGATTTAGGGGTAATCGCCACTCTTTCAGAGAATCCAAGTGTGGTACCTAGCATCCATGTGATGATTAAACTTTAGATGTAGGGGATCCTATGCTCTCTTTTCCTATTAGGGCACTAGATAATCAGGGGGTGAACCTACATATATTCAGGCAAATCACTCATACATATGAAATAAAAATAAATGCATATAAATCATATAATGTTTTTATTGGTAAGAAAATTCTTGAAATTTGCTAGCCTGTACCTACAAGGCTTCCTTTCCACACCCCAGAGGCAAGCTCAATGCAATTTCCTTTATCAGAGTGTGCCATGGGTCTCAACCCCAGGGGGCCACAAATCTCTTTTATTGATTTTTGGTGATCATTTCCACTTCAATACTGAGAACCTGACATCATTTGGAAGGGAATTTACGAGTTGTGTGTTAGAAGTCTGTAAATACCGGTGCTGTAAGAACTGTTCCCATTTGGGGATTGTCAGTCTAATTATGCCATCCTGGGTTATGCTGGTTTTCCAAATATTTCATTTCACAGAAGGAAAAGAGACATCTAATTTTCAAAGTTTACATTGTATTTGAAAATTGTGGACTTGGCTTTCAATATCAAACCTGAGCTAATTGATTTGTGTGAACATTTGCCCTTAGTAAATTTCACTTCCAATTAATTTTAAGTGATTTTATTTTAAGAAACTCCTGGACATCAAAGAACTTTTTAGAAACAGATCATTAAAACCCTTAAAAAAAGCTTCTGCTCAGACTGTGGAGAAAGCCTATGATTGCGTTAAAGACAAACACTTAATGAAGTACATTTGGGGTTTAGAGTGAACCCCTGATACCAGCGGAGTTTGGGCCCTGGCAGATGTGTTCGTGGAGGATTTGTGGACTCTTGATTTAAAAGCGTCTCATCCCTAGAGCAGTCATCAGGGTTTAATCTTGTCTGTTTTCAGCTCTTCCTATCAAAACTGATTTGGGGCCACTGGGGGGAAGTTGACCTTGTACCTGAGATCCAGTCGCATGCTGCTTTTGACAAGAGAGAAAAGCGTTCCCCTGTGTTGTGTAACAAATACAGTCCTTTCTTGATTTGCTTTTGAAGTTCCATTTTATAATCATGTATTGAGAAAGAAATGTTTCTCAGTAAGCAAGATGTGGCTATTGATTAATTTATAAAATGTTCTACATCAATCCAATTCACAAACCATTGTGAATGATTTGATTTTAAGAAACTCCTGGATGCAAGGGATAAAATTAATGATGTTTGCCTCTACAAACCTTTGTTTAATGTGGTAGATTTTGATGGAAAGCACAGACGTTCCAGAACAAAAATAAGAACGAAAAGCAGAGGAGGCAGAAAAGGTGGAGTGAAAAGCAGGCTTTCCCTAAGATGCACAAAGGTTTTCTTTTTCCTTCCTACACTCATCCCATCCCAATCATTGACTTCACTTTACCTTACTTACTTAACTTACCACTTAGACTTGGCTATACTGTTAAAATAGAACCAGTAAACTGTAGCAAATATAATAATAATGCATTTTAAAAGAATAGCCTAGATTAGTGGAGGTAGAAAAATCTAAATGCATCACAAATACATATTATCTTCAGAAATGAGCAGCCAAGGAAGAGAAACTAAAACACTCTTAGGAACACAAGGACTTTCATGCTCTGCAGTCGATTGGTCCTGATTTCAGTTTTTAATCAAAACTAAAATTTTCTCATTATCTTTGAACTTATACGTGTATTATTTCTTACATAAAGACAGTCTGTGTTTCCGCATGATGTGTAAAGACCCTGTGTTAGCCCAGATGTTTCCAGAGATCATAGGTCATTCAGGAACATCACAAGACGTTGTTAGTGGAAATCCATGCTCAAGACTATAATAATATTCCTACAGATCATTGCTTTGAAGCCCAATATTCACTTCTCAGTATAGTTGGCCTTTGAAGCTGAACACAATGGAAGATTCAGGGGCATCAATGGATCGTAAGCTCTGGTCTATTTTACTACAGCCAAAAAAATGCATCACTAGCTGTTCAGCATTGTATTTGTTAGATTTTAAGAGATTAAAAGTTTGCTATTTTGCTTCTTTTATAGGGATTCATCAAAAACTCATTATTAGCTATTACTATAGTCTTAAATCAAAATATTCAATAGATATCAGACTATGTTTGCCTAGAAGATGTGTTGTATGTATGTATTTGTTGTATGTGTTGTATGACAAACCACTTTGAGAACCAAAGCTTGCCTTGTTTGTTTACAGACCTCCATGATCCTTGACCCATAAAAATAATTTAGCATGTATCAATCAACTATGTAGATGAATGGGTTGATTAGGAATATACAAATAATTTATATATGCCTCTGTGAACTATGGTTTTAAAATGTGAACCAAGTTCTAAAGCATAGTAGATGGTATGTAAAGGTCAGCTTTTTATTTTCTTTACTTATTTTTTAATAGAAATATCTGACAGTACTGAGACCTTTATTCCTTTTTTAAAGGATTTATTTTTATCTTTAACTGTGTGTATGTTTATCTATAAATCCAGTTACCCAGAGAAGCAGAAGAACACCCTGGTCACAGGTGGTCATAAGCTACCAAATATAAGTGCTAGAAACTGAACTGAGGACATGCAAAAGCAGTCAGGGCTCTTAGCTTCTGGGACATTTCTCTAGCTAAATGCAAGACATTTCTCCTGCATGTCTATGGAAAAATTGTCTGCATTTGAGAAAAACCTGGTGTTTCGGTGGTAAGATATAGGGGCAGAACACCTACCTCCACTCAACAATGCTCATGTACTGCATTACACTGACAGCATCACTAAATGCCCACTAAGCACCACTGTCATTTGGATTTACAAATCCAGGGAGAAGATAACTGACACCAAAACAGTTGACTTAACTCCATACCACACTACAGGCTAACCATTTAGACAATTTAAAATAAAATCAATTTCAGACATCATAAATAATAGACATAAAATATTTAATCAATGTATACTAGTTAGTTATACAAGGGATGCTATGATGGATGTGAAGGTCAGGTGACACCTTATGACAGTTTGGCTCTCCTTCTGCCATATGGCTCTGGGTATGAAACTCATTGGGCTTCATGACAAATGCCCTTGTCCATTTAGTCATCATACCTACTCCCATGAATTATTATCAGAGTAATTTTACATTTGTCTTAGTACCTGGAAATGTCATAGGAGGTTTAAGAATATATTGTACCTGAGAGCAGAATTGCTTTCAGTCTAACAACAAGAAGGTAAGAATAATTTATAAGTTCATTTCCCTGGATGTTTATAGTTATCACTTATATTCACCAAGAATCTCAATAATTAGTGCTTTGAGATTTATCAGATTTTGCTTGCCCATTCCCTGAAGAATAAGCTATTTTGTATTATATTCAGGGAAAAATGACTGCAGTATGTGTTACTTTCAACTACATTGATTCTCTGTGTTACATAATGATGGTACTCATACTGATGGCAATCTTTAAGTGCCATGTATAAAATATTTAATATTACTTTCTGTTGTTAATATTTATGATTATGCTTAATGAAAAGAGAATGTGGTCAGATAAGTCAAAATGCAATTTGCCTTAGAGATATTACCAACAATCAGGCTGAATCCTCTTCCTGGAAAAGGATCAACCTTAGCTAATAGAATAGTCGTGTTTAGTAGAACATAGGAAGGAAAACCAGAAGTACATTGGAGTCTTACCATGCAGGTATGTAAACTATTCAATGCACATTTTGTTTAAAGTGCACTGTAATGACAGAGGGTGTGCTTTGAACATGATGGCCCAAGGGAGGGCTTGGAGTTTTAAAACTCCCATCTTCCAGCCATATTGTTAGTATCATTCAGCATTAATGTCATCATGTCCGTACACCCCCTCTCCCCGGATCCACCCTACTTTAATCTTTTAATCTTCTTTTTTAATTTATTCCCATCTGCAATTTTCTATAATTCTCAAATAAGCCTAAGTAGACAACTTTATTCAAAAGGGAATTAGGAAATTGCTTTGGATAAAGTTTCTTAAGAGAATGAAACAAATTAAATTATTTAAGCAAATTATTCTCCACTGCTTATTTATGGCATTATAAGTAACAAGAGAAATGACCTGAATATGAATAACCCATACTTAACACTTAAAAAATTTTGAAAGCATGTGAAGTTTTCATGTTAAATTAATTAAAATCAGTGCAATTCAGACCTCACTAGATAATCTATTAATCAGTTTGAAATAGACATCTTGGATCATATGACCTTAATAATATTCAGAAAAGTCCTTCTAAATAATACTAGTTGAGAAAAATTAAAATATGAGTATTTTTTGTCTCTAAAAAAGAAGGAATGTAAGCATGTCATGATAGCATTTGTTCTGAAAGTTCATGGCATTCAGAGATTCATCATGTAAATGTTTTTAGCAGTTTTCACATCAAACATACTGATAGAGTAGTTGAAGTCTCTTGGAGTTATATATTAGTTTAACTGTAAAAGCCAAATCAAGTTTAAAATCCAATTCTAGTCTAAGCAAATAAACCACTGTGCTAAAAAAACCATGTAATTCTTCAAACATTTTATAGTCTGATTGTTTCTTAAATGCATCCTCAAAACCATGGGGGTGAGTAGATATTAACATGAATCCTTTTCACAAACTTGAAAATAAGTAATGATAATGTAATGGATTCTTGAATGCATTTCATAATGAGTGGTTTTTAAATTTACTGGGATTAGTTTATGGTAATTTCAGTGAAGCAAAGACATCTTGATTTATTCCCTAAAATCCTATCGAACTTGGAGTAAGGCTTTGTTAAGGATAACATAAATATATGTTAAAATCATTAACAAATGGAAAATACAAATCCAGAGAGAGATCTTTTTATCTCTTTATAAACGTTTTCTAAACCTTATGATAAAATTTGCAGTAATTTCTTTTTAATTTATGGGGACATATACCTTATAAGGCAGAAAGTTAAAAGGTGCATTGACCACTCAGCAAAAGACAGGATGCTGAATTTTTTAAAATTTAATTTTATTTATATATTTATTTATTACAATGTATTCACTCTGTATTCCTGCTGCAGCCCCCTCTCTCATCTCCTCGTAGTCCCACCCATCCCCCCTCTTCTTCCTCTATGTCTTTTCCCTAGTACCCTGATAGAAGAAGACCTCCTCTCCTTTTATATAACCCTAACCTATCAGGTCTCATCAAGGCTAGCTGCATCATCTTCTGATGTGACCTGGCAAGGCTGCACCTCCAGGGGGTGATGATCAAATAGATGGCCACTGAGTTCATGTCATAGACAGCCCCTTTACCCCTTACTAGGGAACCCACTTGGAAACTGAGCAGCCAATGGGCTTCCTTTGAATAGGTGGTCTAAAATAGATAATTGAGAGAAAATTAAAAGGGGACAGCAATAAACACAGATGTGAAATTATTTTTTTAGTAAAATGTAAAGTCCTTTGGGTATGATAGCTGAGTCATATGTTAGTACTATTTGGGATGGGGTTGTAAAATAAAAGTATACATTTTGTAGGAAAATGGATGAAACTGAAAAACATTATATTATGGGACATACTGCCCAAGCTCAGAAACATGAGTACTGTCTGTTGTATCCGCTTTGCAAATTCTAGTTTCCAAATGTTCTAGTCTTTATATGTGTATCCATAAAGTTCAAGACACTGAAAAGAGACCCAGAAGACTGGAGAAAGGGCACATTAATGAAAAGAGGCTGGAGAAATGAAGGAAAAGGTGCAAAGGGAAATGATGGGGTCATCTTTGTTAGATAAGGAGAAAGAGAGGCAGAGAAGTGAAGTCGGAACAAGTAGAAGAGAAATGACCACATTGAGGTATGCATTCAAATCCCAGAATGAAACCTGTTGTTTTATAAATTAACTTAAAAGATAAAATGTATCTGCAAAGGAAAGCCAAACAACAAAAGCAAGATAAGGCAGGCAAACAGAGTGACCCCGAGCACATGAAGCACAGCGTTGAATGGTCGCATCCGCTGCCTGGCTCCGCAGGATGTGCTTGCCAACCTGTGGGCTCCTAGACAAAGGAAATGTTTAGACACGGACAAGAAAAGAAAGGAAGTTTCGGGGCATGATAGCTAGTCAGGCAACCTTTACATACCCAAGTTTCCAATGACTCTGTCTGCAAGGACGTTATTATATTTGCCTCAGGTCTGTATTTTGGAAAAGGCAGAAGGTAGCTCATGCGGGCTGCCAATACAAAAATACAAAGTTGGTGTTTGTTGAGAAAAACTGCAGAAAGACTTCAGTGAGGGAAAAATGTGTGCTAGTGAAACTGAAACGCTTAATAGAATCAGGGAACTTAATTAAACCACGGTTTCCCCTTCTCCCTCCATCATTCCCTGGGCACTAGGAAAGAGTTTCTTTGGATAATATTCCTTTAGGCTTCAAATTTGCACAGTAATTTATTATTGGTTCATGCTTCTGGAAGAACACTGAGCTGTATCATGCTGTGTAATAGGACATGTAATCTCCAACACATATGATCTACACATAAAATCAAATTTGTGTGCATCAGAGCTTGTATGTGTGTGTGTGTCTGTGTGTGTGACCGAGAGAGAGAGAGACAGAGAGACAGAGACAGAGACAGAGAGACAGAGAGACAGAGACAGAGAGAGACAGAGACAGAGATAGAGAGAGAGTGTGCCCATGGACATGCAGGTACTGTTGTGTGGAAGCTAGGGAGGCAAATCTAGTTTCATTCTTCAGGAGCTGCTCACTATATTTTTGAGACAGACCCTCATTGGTACCTGCAGCTCATGCATTATGCTAAGCTGTTTCTACCTTTCCTATGCTAGGCTGGCAAGTGTACTACCACACTAGGTTTTCCATTTGTTTTCCTTTTTGAGTGTTGAGATTGAACTCGGTTCCTCGTAGTTGCATGTCAAGTACTTTATAGACTGTTATTATTCCAATCCTAGATTTCACATCTCAAGTTCCCAGTGCAAACATATCAGCAATTTGAAGAAATTTAGGACAAACCACACAACCTAAAACCATTTTTTTCAATTAAGTCAAGTCTGTCTTTTGAATGTATACAATATAGAATGGTAATCTATTTGATTATTTAGTGCCACACTATATGCACAAATCTACTGTAAAAAGTTAAAAATAATCAAGACTGCTGCACAAACTTTTGTGGATGATATATGGTACTTTTAAGTCTAAACAGTTATAATAATCATAGAAAGGCTGCTGCACTGGACCACAGCTGCATAGCAGAGGGCGCTGCACACAGGGACACACTGTACTGACCACTGTCTACTGCTGCTGACTGTCCCAGTCAGTCCACGCCATGGGGATTCATCAAAACCAGCATTATACCTGTCATCTCCACTTCCATGTTTTACTCCAGGAAAACGTAAATGATATGAAAAATGCTCCCATAATGGTTAACTTTTTGTCAACTTGACACAAGCTAGAGGCTTCTGGGAAGAAAGAAATCAATTGAGAGAACGCCTTCATCAGAATGGTCTGTAGACAAGTCTATGCATAAGTCTAGGATTTATGTGAGATAGTCCAGGCTCTGAGCAGGTGATTGTGAGTTGTATAAGGGCAAGCTTCACAAGCACTGAGAGCAAGCGAGTAGGCACCATTCCTCCACAGACTTTATTTTTTAGTTTCTGCCTCCAGATTATTTTTCTCCATTTATTTATTTGTTTATTTACTTATTTACTTACTTACTTGCTTGATCACTTTAAATCCCAATCCCAGTCCTCTTCTTCCTCTCTTCCCAGTCCCATTCCCACATACCCTCCTATTCCCTGCTCTCCTTCCTCCAAGAGAAGGGGAGGCCCCCAATTGGTACCAATCCACCTTGGTATCTGGAGTCAGTGTAGGACTAAGCACATCCTTTCCCACGGGGCAGTGACAACTGCCTTGATTCCTTTTTTTTTTCTTCTTCTTTTTTAAAGTTTATTTATTTTTTTATTAATTACAGTTTATTTACTTTGTATCTAAGCTGTAGCTCCCTCCCTCATTTCCTCCCAATCCCACCTTACCTCCCTCTTCTCCTCCCATGCCCCTCCCAAACTCCACTGATAGGGGAGGTCCTCTTCCCATCCATCTGACCCTAGTCTATCAGGTCTCATCAGGACTGGGTGCATTGTTTTCCTCTGTGGCCTGGTAAGGCTGCTCATCCTTCAGGGGGAGGTGATCAAAGAGCCAGTCACTGATTTTGTGTCAGAGATAGCCCCTGTACCCCTTACTAGGGAACCCACTTGGAAACTAAACTGCCATCGGCTACATCTGTGCAGGAGTTCTAGGTTATCTCTATACAAGGTCTTTGGTTGGAGTACCAATCTCAGAAAAGAACCTTGTGCCCAGATTCTTTTTTCTCTCTCTTTGTGGAGCTCCTGTCTCCTTCAGCTATTTCTTACCTTGAATTCCTTCCTTTGTTTCCCTTGATGATGAACTGTAACTGTAACATGCAAGGAAGAGAACCCTTTCCTTCCTGGGATGCTTTTGTTCATAGTCTTTATCAAAACAGTAGAAAGCAAACAAGGACATCTCTCTGTGGTCTCAGATATGTCTCACTATTTAGAATATGTTCAACATACAATATGTGTTAATAAACTATTAATATTTCTGTGGCAAGTCTTCTACTCTTCAGCATACTGTTAGAAATTATTGTTTAAGGGGACACAAAAGTTATATGGAAGGATTCTATAGCTCAAGAGTTTGCCTTCTTCATCTTCTTATCTTTCAAGGGTTATCTGTACTTGTTTTATTTCCAAATTCAATTTTAAATCTTCTGTATTACAAAGGGTACAGATTTAATAATCTAGGAATGTATGAGAAGGAGGCATGCTTATGGTTTAAAAGTACCTGGTTGATAATATTTGTTAAATACAGAAGTAGAATTGGCAGCATGCCCACCTCAAGCTACCAACCAGCTCACTGCACATGGAGCTGAGATGAAATGTGTCATTGTTGAGGGCCTAGAGGATCCAGTCTGCCACAGAGCAAGCTTTCAGTGTCAATGCGGTTCAACAGCATTTGAAAACATGGTGCCTGCCCCTAGAAACTTGCTGCCTGTAGCCTCTTTTTCTCATTTTGTTTGTTTGGGAGTTCATCCTTTAAAAATTTGTTTTGTATGGTCTTATCTGTACTATTATGGTACAGGATTGAGGCTGTATTATGGGAGGAAATCAAGTTAAAATGTGAAAGAGTTTTCAAAATAAATTTCTGTTTTCCAAGATGCTGCATTGGGGATTGAACTTCAAATTCAAGAACAGGCATACCACTGATAGCTTCGACCCTAGCAAATGTGATCACTGCCCCTTGTTGTCCATTCTTTCCAAGCTTCTTTTTGATCTCAATGAATGTGTTTATCATAAATATGGATTTGGCTTATTTCTTGATATATAATGTTAAGATACATATTTCACAATGTGTTAGTCCTAAGGACTACTTCACAGAGAAAATATTTCAGTAGATTTATTATATTTTTCCTAAAATGTTAAGACATAGGTGGCAATGCCTTACAGAAGAAAATGTTACTGAAATTTGAACCATGCAAATTGTTTGTGTTCAAGTTTGAACAAAAAGTAACAAAATAAATAAATAAACATACATTATGTACATATAAGTTTGCAGTTTAGAAATCAACATTAAAAAAGAAAAATATATAGCTCCTTAGCTAGGTTTTTAATTCCTTTAATTTCTTGTGCAGAAATTCTAATATCAAGAAAGATTATATCTAAAGAGTTTATAAATTAAAATATTGAAAATTTGGACAGTACACAATGTCAAATTCTTTAGGTCAAAAAATTAGATTATTTTATTGAACACCTCATAAATTTTTATGTCCAATGGGAGAGATTAATGATATAGTTACTGTCCAGTGATGGAAAATGTTAGTGCACATGGAGTATATTGTATAAGCAGCAGTGTTTTACGAATATCTAGAGAACAGAACCACACCTTTAGTAATCATGGTTATAATAACTTAATGCAAACTCGATGGCTTTCTTCTGCAAGGATGACACTCTTTCATAGGTGTCTTCTGTGATGCAACCATGATGCTTCTAGAAGCCAGAAATCTGGCAATGATTGCCTAGTGACAGGTCAGGCCTGACTGGCTCTTGGCACTGATGTAAATAGAAGTCATGTGATCTTGGTGAGAAATCCAATAAAGCACAGAACAACTAGATGTAATTTTCTTTTGATCTTTCTCATTAGCACAGGCAAGATGCTGTTGAAATTTGAAAACTTTAATTGTACAAAATAATAGTACTCATTGCACCATTGTAATACATTATGTTCTTTAGTCATATGTGTAACATAAGTGAGGGGATCATATGGATAAGATACATGTGATATAGACGATGTATTACAGTTATATATAATCCACGTACACATTTTATGTATATGAAATCCATGTACTCTATCCATTCAATTGTATGTGCACATAAAATCCATAAGCTCTTTGTATATGGGAATTGTTGAAACTGTGAAAACAACTGCAAAGTTACTTTAATTAATACCAACACTGTGCTAGTTTTCCAGGAAGAATGCTTCATTGTATTCCTCTAAATTTGTGGTTTCTCCAAAGGGTCAGACTAGAAGACACATTTCAAATTAAAGCATGAGGAACATTCTAAAAATTGTCTTAAAAGCAAATGGCTCAAGCTCCAAAAGTGTATTGAATGAATTTTATAGGCATGTAATTAAATTCACATCATCCAGGGAACTATGCTTTGAAAAAAAAAAGTCAAAGAAACAATACCTCAAAAAAGACACCCATTTTCTCTATTAGATAAAGATCTCAACAGACAAAATGAGCCATGATTTCACCACAGTGAAAATGATTATGAGTGGGTATGTTTAATCTTTTATATTTCTTGCCTTCACTGAAAAGCAGAAATGTTTGATACTTAAAATGTTAAATCATTCCTCTATTATTGAAAATCTACTCTGTTCTTAATTGAAAGGCAGAAAAAAGTGGATCCAATGAGTTTGACTATCCACACGATTCCTACATTTTTATTTTAGATAAATGTGCAATTTTTAACTTTAATCAGTAATACATGACACAATTTATATGAAAGAAATATGATCCATTGGTCATAGAATATTTTTAAACCTGTATACATTTTCTCCTCTATACTGGAAAAATGCTAGGTACTTCTATTATAGTACTATAATCTCTGCAGATAGTGTCTCTGATGTTCTTAGTGTTGGACCCCCAAGGTGGGGAGACCGTCTGTTCCTCGGGATAGATGCCAGACCCCAATAACCAATGAAGACAAGAGCTTGATGCAACAGCAAGAGACTTTACTCAGTAGCTGGCCCGCTGGGAATCTGCACACAGTTCCCACGCAAGGGGGTGGTGCAGAGCCCTGAGCTGCAGAATCACAGAGTTTATAAAGGCAAAAACCGCAAAACAGGAGGGGATCTAGGGGTAAGGGACTTTTCTGTCGGGGGCAGTCAGTGATTAGCTGTGCCCAGGTGTGATGACTAAGGGACAGTTAGGGACTGTTTGCACTTCTCGGTCCAGGAACAAAGAAGGGCGTTTCTTAGAAATGTAAAGCTCACAAGTTTAAGTTCCCATGGTTAGGGCCAAGTTAAAATTTTCTACCCATACATTAGCAGTGCAGATAAATAATTCATGTGTGTACAAAACTAAGTATCATTCTACCACTTCCTAATCTAATTGCATGCTATGGCTGTATTAAGATATTCCAGAAAAAAAAAACTATTCATTTTTACACAGATATGTACAAGGATACATCATAATTGATTGGCTTGTGTTACTGCCAGTGGTTGCAAAGCTGCTGTAAGCAAGCAGGCATGCCTGGGGAAGTCAATGGCATACTACACAACCAAATGGCAGAGGAGCCAAATGCCTAAGTCTGGACCAGGACTACCAGTGTCTATGAGTAGATTGGCCAGATGAATGTCCCAGGATAAGCAAACAGACAATATCCTACCTCTGCTCAATTCAAGATCTCAATAGGGAGAATATTGACCACCCAAATAGTTGTCTTTTTACATATTTAATTTACTATTTCAATTATTATCATCTTCCAGAAACACATCCACTAACATATACATACATTTTATCAGCTACCTAGGTGTCTTAGTTAGAGTCATTATTGCTATGATGAAACACCATGGCCAAAGGCAACTTGAGGCAGAAAGGCTTGGTACCATGCACAGCCCATCATTAAAAGCAGTGAGCTCAGGAACTCACAGGAACCTGTAGGCAGGGGTTATTGTGGAGGCCATGGAGTGATGTTGCTTACTGGCTTGCTCCTGTGACTTGCTCAACCTGCTTTCTTATAGAACCCAGGACCACCAGCCCAGGGGTGGCCTTACCCACAATTAGCTCGGCTCTCCCCTGTAAATCACTAATCAAGAAAATGCCCTACAGGCTTTCCTACAGCCTGATGTTATAGAAACTTTTTCTCAATTGAGGATCCCTTCTCTCTGATAATTCTAACTTGTGTCAAATTGACATAACTAGCCAGAACACTCAGCATCCCTTAGTTTAGTAATGCTAACATAAAATTAATAATCAAAATAATGGATCTAGAACCAGGAAATATAAGCCTCACCCAATTTGTGTTTTTATACATGTGTTCATCTTTATCTCTTCTTTGTAAAGATAAAGTCTTGGTATAGAGCACAGGCCATTCTTGAATTAAACATACAGGTGAAACTAACTTTTGATCTTCCTGACTCATCTTATGTGTTGGGATTCCAAGTCTATGCCCCTGCACCAATCATGTTTATTCAGTTTTCTGAAAATAAATGAGAGATTTATGAAGAGAAGAAAAAATTTAAATATAGAAAGGCTTGTCAATTGTCATAAATATATAATGACTTTATAAACTTACAAATTTCTGCCTGGAATATGATATCACTTGAAAATGTAATTTCACTTCTTTTAAATTTCCAAGTCATTTGTTTTTTGATAACAGTAAAGTATTTAGAATTGTGACACATGTAAAAGATGTGGCTTAGCCATTAAACAGTAAGGTTCATAGCTAATACTCAAGAATCTATAATACAATGCCCAATAGAAAAGGCTGGAAATTATCTTAGAGGGAAAACATTCACTCATTTTCCATATTGTTAGTTATACATTATTTGAAACTGTGAAAAGGTGAGGAAAATAGATTATGTCTCTTGATAATTTACATATTATTGTAGTCATAATAGAATGCTTATATTTTTCCTACCAGTACTTTTCACACATCCATGAAGATTATTACAGATGTTCTAGTCTTTTAGTATGAAAATATAATGAATTATACTGATTTATGTCAGAATGTTATATAAAATTAAATTTTTGGAAATAAAAAATCACTTGATTATGAAGGAGTTTGCTAGTCATAGCTTTTCAGAAAAGCAAAACTGTTAAGACAGAAACAAATGTTTTAGGATAAATAACAGGTAGCTAAGTAGACAGGTGACAGGTGATAGATAGATGATGGAGAGACAGATTAAACATGCAGACAGATAGATAAACAGATAGATAGATATTATAAATTACAAAAATTACAGAGCTCTGAAAATTGGATCAAAAAGTCAGATCCAAGAAAATTGATGGTATAGATGTACCAAAGGACATTTACCAAGCTCATTCTATGAAGCCATGGTCCCTGTGATTCCTAAAACCACACAAAGTCTCCACAAAGAGAACTTGAGACCAATGTCCTTTATGAATACTGATGCAAAAATACTCAATAAAATACTCACAAACCAGATCCAAGAACACATCAAAAACATAATCTACCATGATGTAGTAGGCTTCATCTCAGGGATAGTTCAACATACAAGAATCCCTAAATGCAATCTACTGTATAAACAAACTGAAAGAATAAAAAACATCTTGATCATCTCATTAGATGCTGAAAAAGCCTTTGACAATATATAACACTCCTTCATGTTAAAAGTCTTGGAGAGATCAGGGACACAAGGCACATACCTAAACACACTAAAGGCAATATACAGCAAGCCAATAGCTAACATCAAATTAAATGGAGAGAAACTTACAGAAATTGCACCAAAATTAGGGTTAAGAATGGGAAAAGATCTTCACAGAGGGCTTATATCCAAAATATATGAAGAACTCAAGAAATTAAATACCAACAAACCAAATAATCCAATTTAAAAATGGAGTACAAAGCAAAACAGAATTCTCAACAGAGGAATCTCTAATGGCCTAGAAGCACTTAAAGAAAGGTTCATTTTCCTTAGTCTTTGGGGAAATGCAAATCAAAATGACTATGATATTCCATCTTATACCTATCAAAATAGTTAAGATCAAAACTCAAATGACAATCCATGCTGGTGAAGATGTGGCGAAAGGGGACCACTCTTCCATTGCTGGAAGTGGTTGTACACTCTTTGTACAACCATTTTAGAAATCAATCTGGACCTTTCTCAGACACAGCTATACCACTGCTGGGCATACACCACCATACAAGAAGGGTATTTTGTCAACTATGTTCAATGCGGCTTTATTCATAATAACCAGAAACTGGAAACAAACTAGATGTCCCTCAACCAAAGAATGGATTAAAAAATGTGGTAGATTTATGCAATGGAATACTACTCAGCTATTTAAAAACAAGGAAATCGTGACATTTTTAGGCAAATGGATAGAAATAGAGAAGATCATACTGAGTGATGTAACCCAGACCCAGAAAGACTCATTTATAAGTGGAGATTAACCATAAAGTATAGGATAACCATGCAACAATCTACAGACCCAAAGAAGGAAAGGAGAACACAAGGAGGATGCTTGAATCTCATTCAGAGCAGGAAATACAAGAGCCATGTGAAGTACATGAATAAAGAGAGCTGGTGGGAGGAGGGAAGGGTAAAGGAAATAGGTATCTGAGGAGTGCAGGGGGTGGGGGTGGGGAGGACTGGAAGAGAGAAGGAAAATCAGTAGGGGACACATCTGGGATAGGGGAGGCTCCTGGAGTCTATGGGGGTGACTCTAGGTGAGATTCCCAGAAACCAGGGAGATATGGATCCTGAAGTTGCCACTTCCTGTAGCCAGATGAGACTTCCATTGAAAGGAGAGAAACACCAACCCACCCATAAAACCTTTGAGTCCAAATTTGCCTTGCCTACAAGAAACTTAGGGATAAAGATGGAGCAGAGATTGAGGGAATGGCAAACCAGTGACTGGTCCAACTTAAGACCCATCCCACAGGAGAGAGCCAACCCCTGACACTATTAATGATACTCTGCAATTATTATAGAAAGGAGTCTAACACAACTGTCTTTTGAGAGGCTTCATCTAGCAGCTGATGGATGCATTAGATGCAGAGACAAACAATAAGCCAACTTCAGGGAGTTCTGTAGAAGAGTGGGAGGAAAGATTGAGAGATTCGGAGGGATCAAGGACACCACAAGATGACCTACAGAGTAAAATAACCTGGGCCCATGAGCTCACTGAGACTGAACCACCAATGAAAAAGCACGCATGAGCTTACCTATAGATAACAGATGTGCAGCTTGTTCTTCATGTGAGTCCCCTAATAATGGGGGTAGGGGCTGTCTCTGACTCTTTGCCTGCCTTTCGATCCTTTCCTCCTAGCTGGGCTGTCTTGTCTGGCCTCAGTGGGAGAGGAATGTGCTTAGTCCTGGTGAGACTTGTGGAGCCCAGGTGGGTTGGTAACCCTTGGGAGAAGAAGGAGAAGGGGAAGTGAGAAGAGGGGGTTGTGAGGGTGGGACTGGCAGGAGAAGTGGGAGGGGTCTCAGATCAAGCTTTAAAGTGGTTAAATAAATTAATTCATTAAAAATGAAATAACAACAACAAGAACAAGTTTATGTTCTGGTATGAAAAGCAATCACACAAAGGGAATTTTTCTTATTCTCATAAATCTCTTCAGGTTTCTGCTCTTTTGTTTCTTTCCTTCCTTCCCTCCCCCCCTTTTATTCTTTGTACAGTGGATTGAATAATAATGCCCCCATAGGGATGTGTGTCTGAAAGATTAGTCACCAGAGAGTGAAAGGCTGAAAGAGTTAGAAAAATTAAGGGGTGTGGCCCTGTTCTACTACGTGTGACATTGTTGGAGGAGGTGTGTCACTGGGGATGGGCTCTGTGATTTCAGAAGCCCCTGCCAGCCCCAGTCTCTTTTCCTGTGTTTGCAGATCAGTATGTAACTCTCAGCTACTTCTCTTCATCCACTCCTTCGCCATTACGCTCCCAGCCTCAAACTAAATGTTTTGGTTTATAAGAGTTACCTTGGTCATGATATCTTTTCACAGATATAACACTGACTATGATCCTATTTAGCCTTTCAATGGCTCTTATTAGACTCATGTACATTAAGAAGAATAATCTTCACTCCGTCTAACAAAATAAATGTTAATGTAATCTAAAAGTCATTGATAGAAACATCCAGAATATGTTTTGACTGAATATCCAGATGTGGTTTGGCAGAGTTAAGTAGATACATAACATTAAAGATCATAAAGATTATGCTTTCCGTATATTCCAAATTCAGTTCACTAAAATTTTACTATAAATACCCGTGTGCATGTTATTCGTGAACCAATCTGTTCTATTTTGTTGGTTTTGCCTTGTTTTGGTAACAGAGCGATGACCATCTCATAAAATAAGTTAGAATTGCCTCTTAATCTGTCTGGAATTAGTATTATCATTAAATGATTGGTAGAACTGACAGGTGAATCCAAATATGTCTTTTCTTTGAAACCTTTTTTTTTTCTATGTTTAAACCACAGTGACAGTTTACTCTGCAGGCATTGAAGTCCTGTAGTGAGAACACTGGCCTTCTGTTTCTGAGAAAACATCAGAGGTTTCTCCAAAGGTAAGCCTAGGAGAGACATTTTAAACTATCAATATAACTTTCAAATTTTATGTAGAGCCTTTCAAGTTATTTGCACTCTAGTTGTACTTTGTTGTTTGCAAGAATAGCCCATATATCAGCATAAAATCTGTGCTAATTCTAGATCTTTTTCAATACAACACTTAAATCACATACTGAAAACAGAATTGGTAGAAGTACCTATGAGAGAAATGTGGAAATATCTAACAGAGCAAAGGAGTCCTTGAGCCTCTCAGAAGCCATGTACTGTATTAAAATCATCTATCATAGATTTACAGGGCTGAGAGAGACTCAAGCTCATGTGAAAGGTCCTTAGAAAATCAGTGTCTAGTTTAATTTCTCCTGCTGTCATAAAATACCTTGACATCAATTAATACAGAGAGGGAAAGATTTATTAGGTGTATACTACCAGGTCAAAGTCCAGCACTATGGGAAGTTTCGACAGGAACTCAAGGCCAGAACTTGAAGGCTAGAATGCTATTTCACCCAGCATTACCTATGGAAGAACTCACTTCACAGGCAAAGAAGTATGTCATAAACCATGGAGGAAGCTGCTTACTTGCTGTAGGCAGGCTGGTGCTTAGCTAGCTATCTTACAGAGATCAGAACCAACTGCCTAGGAAATGGTGCCATGAACACTGGTATGGAGTCCTCTTTGTCAATTTGCAATCAAGATGGTACCTCTCAGGCATGCCTCCAGACAAATATGATTTAGGCAATTCCTCAGTGGAGGCTCCCTTTAAAGATAGTTTCAGATTGTGTCAAGCTAACAGTTAAAGCTCACCAGGATAATGAGATACTACATAAAGGGAGCAGGCATGTGTTTTAATGATGACAATTCAAAGATAGGTCCTCCAGTCCTGGCCATCCCAGCATACACTATTTGTATGGAAGCTTAGAGCTTTCTGAATCTATAGCTCACAAAATAGTGAGCAAGATAAATTCCTCCTTTAGGGGACAGCTGCTCAAGCAGAGAGACGGGAGAGAAAGAACCATGCAGATTTCCATTTCAAATCTGTAAACCAAACATTTGAGTTGAAAACTTTAGGAGAACTCTGAGAGTGGGTGGATCTGATGGTGAGCCCAGGTCACCTCTGATTACCAGCCCAGGCAATCAGAATGAAGAGCTGGACACCATGTACTGGAAGACAGGAACCTTTGTGGCACTACAGAGGCCTTCAGAAATTTGTCTGTTTGTTGGCTTTATTGTCAGCAGTGCGTTTTTGCTTTGGCTTTTAGGCTCATCTTAAGAGATTTCAGTGTTTGTTCTTTCCTCCTGAGGCTCCCCTGCTTTCCATGCAGTCACAGGCTCTATACTGACACTGTGAATATGACAAACCAACCCACGGTGTTAGTGCTCTTCTGTCTTCCCTCCTCTAAGGCCAATGTACCTTCTAAACCACATGTTCAAGAAACAAGATGTCTCCATTTCTCTCATCCTTCCCTTATAGCAGAAACTTTTCTACAACCTGATCTCTTACTGTAATTTTGTGTCTGTTTTGTGCTGAGTGTGAAATATTTGCAAGCAACATTAAATACAGACTTATTCTCATTGGCTATTATAGCCTTTAACACTTAGCCCTGCTCTTAATTTTATGTATAATTTTTAAAATATAAATTTATTTATTTAAATTATTTTTGGTTTCTTAGGAAAGAACACTTTTAAACTGTGACCTTTTTGCAAAATATTCAGCATTATCACTATTCTGATGGTATTATTATTATTCATTAACATTCATTATTATTCATCAGCATTATTCTGATGTACTACTTAATAACTTATGTTTTACATATTTTTTCTAGCAAATTTTAGGTATCCACTTAATTATCAAAAGGGGAACTTTTATGAATCAATGTTTGCTGATATGCAGAATGGATGGTTTTGATTGGCTTTATGTTTTTATTTGAATATGTATTTGTGGTCAGACTCTCTCAGTCTATCAAGCTTTTATCTCTTTGAGTCCACTAATAGTCTCTTGCATAAGCATTTGAAACCATTAGCACATTCAGAACATATCACTGATAACACTGTTTCTTTCCTAGATCTCCACCAAGGCTACTCATTTAGAGACCATTTTGTGTTCTGTTGCAAGAATCCCTTATAACATTATTCCTAGATCAGATTGTTGGAACTTTTTTTTTTCAGACTAATACAAGGAAGACAGCTATTATAACAAGAAGACAGAAACCTATCTTCACTGCAGCACAGAGCAGTGGAGTCATGATGAACTGTCTAGGTCTCTAACCCAAAGGAGAGGCCAAGGGGCAGAGTAGTAAAGATGTGTTCACTTTTGTGTTTTTCTTCCATTTTCATTGCTCCTAACTAATTGTGTAATCCACTGTCCTCCAGTTAATTAATACTCCTCCAAATTTCTGACAATTGGTTAATTTACAGTCCTGGTCTGGAAAGTGTGGCAAGCAAGTAGAATATCCTCAAGGATATCCAGACTCATGCTTAATTAAGACATGGCAAAGACCACTGCTCCCTTTAAAATGAAGGATGCACAGACACAAAGCACCAAAGGGCAGAGCTTGGTACACAGTGGGCTACGGTGTCTCAGCAGAGGGCATGCGGATAAAGTTGCAGTGACACAGTAGAGCCATTGCTCTGATAAGAAAGAAACAAAGCTTTATGGAACAGTTCTGTCTACAATACTGTTAATCTGCTTCTTCAGGAATTTCTTATTCTTTTCTTCTTCAATTGAATTTCTAACTGCTTTAACTAGTCCCTCTGACATCTGGTTCCTTTGTTGCTACCGGAAAAATTTCATGTTCATGTTAAAGAATTTCAGTTTTGTATATATTTTTTTATGTTTGTTCATTCACAGAAGAACAGCTCAGTATTTGTTGCTAATTTAGTCAATACATTTCATGTTGCCATAATGAAAGTGCAAGATAAAGTTTTCCTGGTCAATAGCATGACTCAGGTAGCTTCTTCTTCTCCCCTCTCTGACTGTCCAATTAAAATTGATATTTTGTATTCAACCCTTGAATACAACTGCCTTCTTTAACATACATATATATTTTTGAATTGATATACTTCTGACAAAAGTGTAAGTAAGCAGTTTCCTGTACTTTGCAGAACTTAGGTCAACAGAAGCTCTCCAAACACTACCTTGGCATTGCCCAGGACAAGGGACTCAAACATCAAATTCTGTCTGCCAAAATGCTCTCTTTTCTTCACATAGCTGCTTCTAGGCTGAAGAAATAGTTTAGTCATTAAAGTTCTGGCCATGTGATCATGAAGACCTAAGTTCAGTCGCCCAGAACCCTCATAAAAATCAAGGTATGGCATCATGCAGCTGTAATCCAAGAACTGGAGCAGCGATAATGGGAGGATACCTAGGGTTCCCTGACCACTCTAGCTGAATCACCAAGCTGTAGGCCAATGAAGAGATTCTGGTTTTTGTTTGTTTGTTTGTTTTTATAAAAAAGCATATATGGGCAGTACAGTAGAGCTGACCCCATTGTTGAGGGAGCTTCCCCCAAACTTTTCTGCCCAGCCACGGTATGGAAAAGGAACCAATGCCTCCTGAAGAAGATGGAAGAGCTGACCCTGAGGTCAGGAGAGCGATAGAGCTGTCCCTACCCCTGGTTGGCATCATCACTCAAAAGAGAAGCTCCCACTTTACCTGGGCAGCTCAGTAGAGCTGTCTCTGGTGGTGTGGGTGCTAGTCAGCTGGAACCAGGGGCAGGAGAATGGAAGAGCAGACCCTACCCTTTGCTGGTGGCCTCATTGAGTGAGCATGCTGGGCAGTGCTAAAGAGCTCACCCTGGTGGTGTGGGTACAGGAGAGCTGACTAACTCAGCTACCACCCAGGCCTAGATCCAGGGCTTGAGTTGACACCTGACAACATCTACCCCACTTATGAACAGCTAGAGTATATGAAGGGGCTGCTCCTGCTGATGTAAAGCTACAGGATCTCCAGGACATAGGACAACAAGATATCCAACAGGAGTCTCAGTGAGGATCCAGTACTGATAGTGCAGCAGAAGTCAGAGACCTCATACTGGACCAATGACTCATTGCAATGAACATTTTCTAGTAAAGATGTGTAGACAAAAGGGTATACGGTGTGACATCTGTGACATATTACAGCTTCTACAATGAAGATGGGTTTGTTTGTTTTTCATTTGATTCTTTTTTGAGGGAAAGGCAGACAGTAAGGGACATGGAGATGAGTAATAATGGAGTCCACAAAAGGAAATTCACCTTTGTTAAGTTGTTGGCTTATAATAACAATTACCCATGTGAAGTTTAGATAGTTTACAATTTGTAAAGAAGAGTCTAACACTAATTTTGACAGTGTGGTTAGAAAGCACCCTAAGTTTGCCTGCAAGTAACAGCAAACTAAAGATATAAGAAAAGTCACAAGAAATGTGCCAGTACTTTTGATTATTTTCTTCATACTTCATACTTATGTTTGCTGATTTAAATTTTTTATGTTTTTGTTTATTGCTTTTTGTTTATTCTGTTTTTTGCCAAAATAATAGTGTTTCAGGTCACCTTAAATCCATAACTACTGAAAACTATAATTTACACACACACACAAAACAGGAATGTGGGATTTCATTAATTCTGTGTTTTATTTGAAGCAAAAAGATGTTTGTCCAGTGAAATGTGCCCAGGTTCTTCAGCTCAGAGAAGAGTGAAAATGTTTATTTATGATATGATGTACATGCATGTATTAAGTTGTAATTACTGTAAGTAGCCTGGAGCGTAGCATAGGCTCTACCAGGGAAGGGATGAGGGTAGGAAGTGGCTACAGGAAGACGATATTTTTCTTTTCTGTATAATGAGAAACATCAAGGGCTAGTTGGATAAGCATAAGACTGAGATGGAAGAAAGTGAGAACAACCTTTGAATTATTCTGCTTTTAAGTCTCATGTCACATATCAAGGTTGTTAACAATGGAAAGTGGTTGATTGTGAAAATACCATTAGAGTAAGTGGGACTGCATCTGAGAATTTGGGAGAGAAAGCTGTTGGGTAAGTGAAGAAAAGACCCATAAAGAGCTATAACCTGTCTGCCCCTCCCTGTCTTCACAGCACTTACTGTAACTTGCACTTACACTGACAGTGGACGCTTAAATACCCTGTTGAACTTTTCAAAGTTATGGCTTGAAGATTTGCGTTCCATTCAATAAATGTGATGGGGAAAGGCCTGTCTGTGGAGGCACCACCATAGGCCACTCACTCTGCAATCAGAGATTAAACTCCCCAGCACACATCGCATGCCTTCCCATGCCCCCATAATGGGTGACACTTGCTTAAAGAACTGCTACCCACATACCATTACTATAAGTGCAGGAAGGAGGAGATAAGTGAGGAAGAGACAAAGAGCTATGGCTCTCCCTGTCCTGTCTCCACTTAACCATCATCTTTCTCTCCTGAACACGCAGACACCACCCACTTATGCTTACTGGGTTTCCACACTCACCCACCATCCATTAGCTTAGGAGTCGTTAGGATGAAGCCTCTCAGTGCAGAGAGTAAAAACTTAGAAACTTGTTTCTTTGTCCAAGTATACTTTTTTTTCTAGCTTTATTGATATGTAACTGATTGTTAAGAACTGAGTGTTCATAAACTTTACAACTTGATATGAAAGGCATGTAAACTAGAAAACTGTCATTTCAATCCAGGTGAAATCAATACCTCACAAAATTACCGTGTGTGTGTGTGTGTTAGATTCCATATGACCTTCCACATGACGATCATGTGTAATATTAAATGTATTTGTGCTTCACTATACTGTATAGATATTGTATTTAAAGACTGAACAATAACCCATGTGTACACTTGGAAGCCATGTGTATAATTTATCCATGACTTACCACCTAAGAAAACCAATTTTATGCTTTGTGAGTACTGATCACAGAAGATGCAGCAATAGAACTGCAAGCATACATAGAAAACCTTTGTTCAAGGGAACACACATGCACACACTCACAGAAAGAGGAATATTTTATTTAAACTGTTATATTTTGAAACACCTCTGATCAAAGTAACTTAGTTCTCATTATTCTTTGATTATATACAAATATCAATTCTTTTATATTTTGTTAACACATAAAATATTCTTCAGTAATGCGATGCTCTAGTTGACAGAATAAACAGTCTAAAAAGTAAAAAAAAAAGTGACTAGAATAAAAGTATTTTGAATCATAGATAAAAATATTATTTCAGAGAAAGCAGCTTCAGGAAGCGAAACTGAAGGTGTCTATAAAGACTGGCCACAAGGTAAGGGTGGGACTGATGCTCTACCTACTCGGTCAGGTCTAGCTTGCCACATCAATCAATGTTCACCTACAGGAGCCCAAGTAGCCAAATGTTTACATGATCATCTGGTCATGTAAACATCCTTCTGAGAGAGAGAGGTAGCCTCACTCTGTTTCCCTACTTGGCTAGTACCTCAAAATGTAAATTTAACTAGCCTCAAACTCGATGATCTGCCTGCTTCTGCCTCCCAAGTGCTAGAATTAAGTGTATTAACCATCACAACTTTTTACCAAATTTGTATTTTAAAATAATTAAAAATTCACTGAAAGTTATAAAGGGATGTACAAGGAGGTTTCAAGATTCTTTCACTCAGTGTGTCTGAGAACCAACATAATTCATAATTATAGTACAATATAGAGACAGTAAAATAGTCACTAGGGCAATCAGTGAAATTATTCACATTTCATACATTGTATAACTACTTAACTGTGTGTATATAGCTATGTAATTTCATCATGTTGTTCTGCATTAATTCATACCACAAGTATGATGTTAAATACAAGGTCTTACATGGTATCCTTACTGCCGCAGTTACATCTCAAGACTATGACAAACATCTTTTTGATAGTTAATTTTCTTTTGCACTATGAATTTCCTTAAAATTCATATAAGTTGTATGTATGAATAGTATCTATTTGCTCACTGTTAATTTTTATTCCACAATACAATATACTTTTGTTTGTTTTCCATACATCCACCAAATTATATATGAATAGATGCCACTGTAAACATAAAGGGCTACCCTCTAGCCTGGTTTGTGGAGCACGAGTTATGAGTCTCACTAGATCTCTGTTTATCTCCCTTAACAAAGAGATCAGACCTTGCTGACATTTCGTTGTCTGTGCTACTAGTGGTTCCATGACTCAGACCTCTCCTGTGTTGAGGTGAGACTGAAAGAAAATCCAGAAAACTTATTGCATTTAGGAATCCCAAAGTCCTAAGATTTGAGCTAGTCCACTTCCTATATTAGTCAGTCTTCTAGTTACCATGAGAGAATTCTTACCAGAAATAAGAATCCTGCTTCCTACTTACTATTCATTGTTCAGTTCCTTCAACTTAGAAGGGTAATGAGTCCCAAGTATAAGACATATTCATGAGGACTAGATATAACATACCATATCTTGTCACCATCTAATGGAAAATTTGAGTTCTTTAAGGCATTTTACAAGTATTACACTAGATGCAATCAGTTGAGGTCTTCTATCTAAAGAAGCCTATTGCTGAAATGGAACTAAGGCACAATAAGTTTGTAAAACACATTCAGTAGGAAGGAGTTCACTCATGTTTGCTCTTAACATATGCCTCAGATTACAGAGTGCTATACTAACTTCTCCATAATGACCTCATTAGGCTCTGCTACCTCTTAACTTCAAAGCAATTAAAGTTTACAGTGCAGATGGAAAGCCACCAATGCTCTCACTCAGAGAACATTGAAGTCTCATAGACCATTCACTTTAATGTAGAATTAAGTCTGTAGTCTTGAAGAAATTAAAGTGTGTGTGTGTATGTAAAGCAGCTTTACAGTGAAGCAACTATATCACAAATTCCCTAAACTGCAAAATATAAAAGTGCTCATAATAATATTAATGGTAATAATATTAAGTGAAATTCTTGATCATGCATGGCATTATGACTTATTGAGTAACCTTTAAATATTTTAGATTTATGATATTCTTTCATAGTCATTTATAATTATGGGAACCACTGTTCATATTAAGAAAGTAATATAGAAACATCAGATGCATACATTCTCTTATTCATTCACACACATAATATTTAATAAAAACGTATTTCTCTTAAAAATTTCATTGGATGAATTATATGTTTTTGTCTCAAAAATGCATTAATGCAATTTAGTGGACTCAGTTGTATTAGTTTCTGAAATAAACATTTAGTTTCACCTTAACTTATGTTTTTATTATCTAAATACAAATATGGAAATCAAGTGCCTCCCAAAGATAATTCATAAAACATATAAATATTGCAACATCACTGTGTGTTATTTGTTGATACAGATATAAAATGGTAATTAGCCTTTTACCATTGAATTGCCAGTACTAAGGTAATTCAACAATGCCTCACAATTCTCAGTGCAGTAAGAAGGCACTCATCTCCCTAGCACTTTTATTTCCAAGGACCACCTTGGCAATCAGTGTAGAGGTGACAGCAGACAGAAGCCTGCCTTTGTTAAAATACATATTTTATATCAAAATTGTACTCATCTCATAAATTCAGCCTTAATGTACAATTTCTACCACACCATACTCCAATAACCAAAGGCAATCCCACATTAAAATAAATCTGTGACTTCAAAGCAAAGGCTGTTGAATGTTTTTTTGTCATACCAAATAATTGTGCCTTAATTTCCTCTGTAGAGAAATTCAATAGTCTCTGTCCTTCCCCTGAACACACACACACACACACATAGTTAAAAGACTACAAGATGCTTATTCTATTGTTCATGTGTTGTGAACTAGGTGAGTAGGTCTTTTCATGATCTGTAAGTGGTGCCAACTACTTCCTCTCAGAGTGGTTGAAAGACCCACCACACAACTTCTGTGCTTCAGCTGTTACCCAAGCAAACATTAAACACTCCTCAGGATGAGTAATGTATAGAGAAGAGGTATTTCACAGTTCAGGACATTGGGAAGTTCAAGGTGCTAACAAGTTTGCTAGTCTGGCCAAGGCTTGCCCCAGCTTCTGTGACTGTCACTTCTTGTTGCATCATTCCAGAGAGAGAATTCCATATCCCCAGAGGTGGATGTAGAAAGGCAAGCAGAACCAAAAACGTGAAGCTTCTTTTATGAAGAACTTAATCTATCTGCAAGACGGAAGGTTTCACTGAGGAGCCCACATTGCACTATACCATACCAGTCTTTATGTTTCAACACCTGACTTTTGGGGAATATGAATTCAGACCCATAAGTCACCTTCAGGGCTATGTCTGGAGCAGATGAAAAGATGGTCTGTAGTTCTCTCCCAGGCTATGCTACAGTCTCTTATTTCATCTCAACACTTTTGCCAGGAGCATGTAAGAAGTGGCCATTGCAACCCACCTTTAGTGCACTGTGCCAACACGAATGGGGTGGGAAAGCCAAGTTCATTGCAACTTTCTCTAGCTGCTGCTTCTTCAAAATCATTTTGTTATTTACTGAAGTCAAACGAATTACAGAACTCTGCAAAGAAGAAAAAAATCACTTTCACTCTCACTGACTGAAGGGCAAATCTTACGGCTCTTGTTTAAAATTATGTAGTATCTGATGTACATTACAATCTGTTTGCTGCGTAAGAGTTCATTCTTCACTTGATGGCCCATATGTCTACAGACTTCACCAAAAACAAGGGGGTGAACCAGAATTCAGATGATCTCCTCACCTACTATGCTGCTCATTAAGTATTCCTACAGTCTCCCTTAAACAAAACAAAACAAAATAAAACCTGACAGATAAAAATAGCCCCATGACTGTATTCACCCCAGGTTCAATGTGCAACATATAATGTATGTGGGGAAAAAAATCTCTAAAATGGAGGAAGGAAAATGAGCTTTATAATAAAAATACTGTTTTCTAAGCTAGAATAGTCACATTAATTATGCAACCAGTGCTACTTTGCTTAAATTACCACAGCCTCTGCATTTGAAGAGCCTTATTAAATAGTTATATCCCTGTGTATTTAAAGGAAGAGAGTTTTATTCATTTGATTAAACTATTTTTATTGTGTAAGATTGCAGTATAATCATTTTATGTATTTGACTACCGCTCACACCTCTCATCCATTGCTTTCCTTCCCTGAAAAAAAATACACAGAAAGGAAATTGATATTTTAGCCACACAAACTCACTAAAGCAAATGCATTGTAACTTCAAGATATTTTTTTTTAAGCAGTGATATAGAGAATTGGAATAAAATTGCCAGCTGCTCTCTGACAAAAGTTTCTCATGAGCACGTTGTCCTCTGAGGATTTGCTGAAAGCAATTCTGAATAGCATTCAAATGTTTCTCCCTTCCAGTATGAATTAATTTTAGTTGACAAAGTGAAGCTCCTCTCATCTTCAATTCTCATCATGTAAGCAAGGTTGCCAGTTCCTGAGGAAGCAGGAAGCTACACTGCGTTCTTTCTTGGTAACTTTGAGAAAAAAAATAATTAGCTGTGCACCTTAGAACAGGTTCTTGACATGGGAGGAGCAGCTTTGTGTCTTTGGAAAAATGATTGCCCTAATGCGTTGTTACTTGTATACAAAGGAAGGAATGTCAGAGCCTCATGAAAGGATGAGCTATTACTTGGCTTTCATGGACCATTTTTTTTTAAAGTTGCTGTTTGCAGCTTAGTCACTACAATGTCACCAATTGCTTTGATAAATTTCTTGCTGTGTCATTGTGAGATATTCCCTGAACTTTGGGGCAGAGGGAACTAATTAAAATGGGTAGGAAGATGGAATTTGTGACAATTCCCTTGTGTAGTCTAACATAAGAGACCAAGGAGTTATGTGAAATTTGATGCCCTCTACAAATGAATCAACTATAATATAACCTTGATTTCCATGTTTGGTAATATGAAAAGGGATGCAATGAAACTCAAACCAGTGCAACCACCTTAATGTGAACATGTTAGGAATGCTGAGGTCATTGACAATGATGGAATTAGGTTCAGTAATTAATGTAACGACATTTTAAGAAGTGGTAAAATGAGTTCTGGGGACTTTTCTGCCATGATTAAAGAAATGTCTTGAGTTAATACAATCATGTACTTGACAAGTTACTCATGAGACAAAGGAATAATTCTCTTTTAAAGAAGAAAATAAAAAAGCCACAAGTAAACTTTTAGCTTAAAGTTCTAGCAGCATGACAGAAAATTGGGCAAAATCAGCATTACACAGTGTAAGAGTAATAATTAATATTAAGCTATGAAAGATATTAATCATATTTTTTAGCAAAGTGCCTTTTCAAGATGTTTTGAATGTTTAAAATGCCAATTTAAAACTCATTTAGTTAGCATTTTTGAGTGTCTGCTGTGCATGCTAACTAGTAAAAGATGAAGAGCCATAGCATAGCTCTCATCAGGGATTCAAGACAGAGCCTCTAGCTCTGAAGGAAAACTGTAAGACAGAAATGTTCACAAACTAGGCTATTCTAGAATCTTCCTTTTTAAAAAAAGAAATTGCCAAGTACATGAGATTTCTGAGATACAACTCATTTCTATGACTTTTTGCTCTCAAACTAACTGAAATATTATCAGAAGCACATACATCCACCCTATAAACAATGGTTGACTGTTAGACACACTGTTGGGATCCGTAAGCAGGCATCTCTATGGCCAACCCCAAGAAACCTGACAAACCGGATATCAGGCATCTGTGAAGCCACCTACAGACCACCTGGAACCACCTGTGCATGCTCTGGGTCACCTTATAAGAGAACTCGAAGCTCCTCCGCTCTTTTTCTCCCCTGCCTTGCCTTACCTTCTTTCTTCCCCCTTTCCTTTCCCTTCCCCTTCCCTCAATAAACCTCCCACGTGGAACCAGTCGGGTGGTGTGATTTGGGAACCTGCCATGTAACTTTATTGCACAATCCTATCAAATAAAGACTTTACTCTTCCTCTGTTCTTTTTCTATGTCTCTCTTCTGTAGTTTCCCAGAGAGGCAAGTTACCATTGACATTAACATGATTAATTTTTCAAAATATGATTATATTACCAAAATGTTGACCATTCTTAATTATGTCTCCTAACTTTTTTAACATCCATTGCCTTTGGTGGTTCTGTTTCTTTAGTTACTTTTAATCTAGAACATTCTTTTGCCTTTTTGTTGTTGTTGTTCGTGGTTTTAAATGACTGCTGGAGGCTGGGCCAGACATTCTTCTATTTCTCTGATGAATGTTGTGATGGTTTGAATGAAAAATGTCTCCCAGAGGCTCACATAATACATAAGCCACTATTGGTGTGCTGTTTGGCTGCTTCCGGTGGTAGAGGCATGCACAAGCAAACATCTCACTGGGGGTGGCTTTGAAAGCTTATAGTCTTACCCTGCTCTCAGTTTGCTGTCTCTGATTTCAGTTTGAGGTTGAAAATGTGATGTTTATTCTTCCCATTCTAGCTGCCTGTTTCCAGAATCATCCAGCTCTTCCTCTGGACCCATAAGGCAAAACAAAGTCTTTTTTCCATAAGCCACTTCCAGTCATGTTGTTCTATAACAACAGTAGAAAAGTAATTACTACATATATCTTGAGATTAGTGGTGATCATTCCTCCCATTGGTGGTTCGATGCCATAGCAAGGGAATGACGATTCTCTTCCTACTTGCCATGGTTGCTTTTTTCATTTGATTAAAGTGGACACTACTGAGTGTCTTCATAATAATGACATACTTTACATTTTGTAGTTGGTAAGAAATCTCTCCAGAGAGTTTTGAAACATATTTGAATTACTGTCCTCCCCAACACTTTCTAAAAAAGAGTATCACCATTAATGATTTATGCCCGAATCAAGTGGTTTGGGTTATAAAACAATGATTTAGAAAATTTTTATCATCTCTTCTGCATTTATTAGCTGTTTCTCTTTTATCTACCATCATGTCTTAATAACCAGTGATTAAAAGTTGTGCCATCCTGATCCTAGTGGGAAATGAGTTGGTTGCTCAGTTTACAATAGCATGTCAACAGAGGAATGGGGATATCACTTAGTGGGTAAGAACAATTGCAGTGAAAGCACCAGGCTAGGAATTCAAATCCGAGAATCCACATAAAAAGTTAAAGCATGGACACATGTACAGCTGCCACTCCCTCACTGTGGCAGAATGCAGACAGAAGGATTGTTCAAGCTCTCTGGCCTTCAGTCTAGCTCATGACTAAATCTGAGGCCCCATATCAAGGGAATAAGAGAAAGTATGAACAAGTAGGACATGTGATATCTTCTTTTGTACTCTACATGCAAGTAATAGCATGTGTCTTTGCAATGATATGTGGCATTGCACCATATGCACATACACAACACACAGACATGTGCAATAGAGAAATTCAAAAGGAAACTCCTTAATTCATAAGTGTGCTTCATGGCCATGAAGTTTATTGTCTTATTATTAGGAACAGCATGATGCTTAAAAACATGGATTCTAGTTTCAAATACTCAGCTGTTTACACTACAGAAAAAGAGACAATGAAGACACATAATGAGTGAGTAGAAATGAGAATACATAATTCTGCCAAAGGGAGAGGAAGACAAAAGAACAGGTAGCATAGCAAGTGGGAGTTTAAGAATAATGTGAATTATAGAAAAGGAAAAAAAAAACAATTTCACAAACCGAAAAAGTACCTTGCAAAGATGAAGAGAAGCGGAAGATAAATATAAAAAGTCTTGCATATGGAAAGTGCAGGTTGTATGATCAAATAACAATATAGAAAGTTAGAGAAGCAATAATATAATGTTAACCTTTAAAAATATATTTCTATTTCTCTGTACCAGTATATTTGGTGTTGTTTATATAAACTAATTGAGAAAACCTTTATCATGTAGGTTCCATTCTGGTTCTGCTTTACTAGACAACCAAAGGAGATGAAGTCAATTATCTAAAGACCCTACCCATACAGTAATGGAGCTGAGATTCCACTCACAAAATCTAGAACAGCATTTACTCACTATTGCACACACAATGGGCCAGGCTTGAGCTTCTGAAACCCAAAGCCCATCCCCACTGACACACTTTCTCTAACAAGGCCATCCTTAATTCAGCAAGGCCACACCTTGAATAATGCCACACCCTTTGAGTCCATGGGGACTATTTTTATTCAAATCACCACATTCCACTCCTTGGGCCCCATAGGCTTGTACCCATATCATAATGCAAAATGCATTTAATCCAACTTCAAAATCCCCATAGTTTAAAGTCTCAAAAAATTCAAAAGTCCAAAATCTCTTCTGAGACTCATGGCAATCTCTTAACTGTAATTCACTATTGTGGGGCTTTGCTGGATAAGGTTGAAGTAGGTCATCTCTGGATAACTAATTATTTGCCCTCAGTCTATCTGACAGACTACCTTTTTCTCACTGGGGTTCTGACATCTCCCCTGATCTGGGTAATTCCAGATCTCATAAGGAGTTCACATGGCACTCAGGACAGATTATAGGGCAGACCCTTCCCCTGATAAGGAAACTGCTCTAGCAAGCATCTAGGTATTCCTAGAAATGCCTCACCCTGCTAAGGATCTTAGTCCAGTGGTGACCTTCAATTGTACTTGTAGATCCCAACACTGTGGCCTTCCCTCCCCCAAGAGGATAATTAAGTACTGTTTTTTTCTTCTTGGTTTTGGACCATTTAAATATCTCTGACTCCCTGATCCCATCAAATCAAACACATTCATCCTTGAAATCCCTCCCTATGCCAAGGGCTTTATATTGCCCTTGATTTCACATGAATAAAGGTACACAGGTTTGAGCTTTCTCACTGCAAAACTATCTGAGATTAATCATTCATCCCTAGGTCTTGTCTCATCATGCCTGCCCTCTGGCCCACTCAGCCTGGGATTTGCTGGGCCTTGGCCTCACCAGGCCTCTCTCTTGCCTGCAAGCTGACCAGGGATGGGTCTTGGTCTGCACCTCTGCCATGATCAACACAGCAGCTTGACTAAGACCTGTAGCACTTTGGCATCTGTCATAGGCTTTGGAACACCCAAGCTTCCACTGCTACAGGCAATCTCATATTAAAAGAACTAAACTGTAAAACTCTTTGGAAAACCTTTTCCACACCCCAGCTTAGTGAACTCAGGCCTCAGCCTAAGGCACTTTAGATGCCCCTGAGAGAAACAGAACCCCGTTCTCTGTCCAGAAGCCAAGTTCCAGGACCCCTCCAAAATCTTATAAAATCATTATCAAAAAGCAGATCACATACTTCCAACATATAATGACACAGGATATATATTACTGATCCAAAAAGAAGAAAAGGGAACATAGTAAGGAAATACATGACCAAATAAGACCAAACACCAGCAGAGCAAACTCCAAACTGTGAATCTCCATGTTTGATGCCAAGGCACACTTGATATCTCCAACTTCTTTCAGACTTCTCCTGGGCTCCTTTCACAGGCTGTCTGCAGCTTTCCTCAGTAGGTATCTTACAACTGTGGCACCTTCAACATTTTGGGAACTCCAAGGCAATATGGGTTTCACCTTCACAGCTTCACACAATGGACCCTCTAGGCCCCCATTCATGGACACCCCTGCCATACCTGCCTTCACTGGCTTTTTGTAGTCATGGAGAGAGATCCCATAATGCCTTACTTGTCTTTAAAGCCTGAACCATGTGACCGAAGCTGCCAAATTCTGTTGCTTTTGGGAGCTGGAACATCTCCCCTTGTTCAATTACATCTTTGCTAGCTTTCTATGTCTGATAGTTGCCTTCACTGCTTTGGATTGGATGTCCTGGAATTCATTGTGTAGATCAAACTGGCCTCAAATTCAGAACTTTGTATGTATCACCAAAATGCTGGAATTAAGGGTATGCACCACCACACCAAGACCTAGTTTGTTTCCATGCTTTTTAAAAACTCTTTTATTTTTATATCACTTTTTCCCTACTCCACCCCAGTCCCTTCCAATACTCCAACACCTGGTAGGAGAGAGAAAGGGTTAGTGGGAGAGGGGAGGACAGTTCTCTTAACTACTTCCTGCTGGTTATGGTAGTCGGGTTCCTTGGATCCAGTCCAATCCTCATTTTAAGAGATCTCCAACTTCTTGTCTCAATGCATTGCCAAGAACCAGGAGTTGCAGGAGCAAGAGCAGCCTTCTTCTACCTCCCAGCTTCCCAACACTCTCTGGGCTCTGGCATTTATTCTCTCTCCAGAGTCCTCAGATTTAAACTACCAGCAGTTGACAAAGAGCTCTTCTTAGAGCCTGCTTGAGGCAAAGGGTTTGCTGCTGTGGACCTCTGAATCAGTCCGACATTGCACGCCTGAGATTAAAGCAACACGTTTACATCCACAATACTAATTCCTTTACACAAAGTGGAAGCTTCATTGGTTGGGATCTTGCAAAAATATATGTCCTTCAACACAGGACTTAGCTCCATTTCACTTTCTGGTGTCTCCCACCCCCCCTTTTTTCCTGCAAATCTTACATTTTGTATTATTCCTTGCTCAGCATGTTCCTTTTCAGTATAGATCTACATAAGAGCAAGCACTAATAACCACACACAGAATCAGTACTAAGTTGTTTTGAGATTTTCTCTGCCAATGCAATTAATCCAAAGTTCATCACTTACAGGAAAACGTTTTGAACAAGGGCAAAAGGTGGCCTCATTTTTTGCCAAATTGTCTCAAGAACAGTCTCTCGGCCACATACGAACATTCTTCTCCTCTGAAACCTCCTGAGACAAGCTCCCAAGTCTCAAGTCACTCTCAGCACCACTGTCTTTCATGTTCCTATTAGAATGGCCCATTAAGCTCCACTTAAAGCATTCAAAGGCTTTCTAATCCAAAGTCCACATTCTTCCAAACAAAAGCATGGTTTAGTCTATGACAGCAACAATCCAGTCCCTGGTACCAACTTCTGTTTCAGTTACAGTGTTTATTGCTCTGATGAAACACTATGACCATGGCAACTCTTAAAACTAAAACATTTAATTTGGGCTATTTTACAGTTCAGTTATTTAGTCCATCGTTATCATGCTGAAAAGCACGGTAGCATATAGGAAGACATGGTGCTGGATATGTAGTGTGGAGTTCTACTTTTGGATCCACAGGTAGCAGGAAAAGAGAGTGAAACTAGCCCTGGCTTGAACTTCTGAAACCTCAAAGCCCACCCCCAGTAACACATTTTCTCCAATAAGGCCACAACTCTAATAATTCCACTCCCTATGCCTCTATGGGGACCATTTTCATCCAATCCACTTCAGTTAAACTCGTAATCTCAGCCCTGAGGAGGATGGTAAAGGAGTATCACAAATTCAAGGTCAGCATAGGCTATAAAGGAAGACTGTGATGGAAGGAGAGAAGGAAGGAAAGAAGGAAGGAAGGAAGGAAGGACGACAGTTTATTCTTATTTCTTGACTACAGCATCAAAATACACTGGGACTTTGGGATACCAAGCAACACAGATTGATAAACAAAATATCAGAATATAATTAACTTCAACTCTCAGATGAGTGAAACTGGGTATCTTATGACCATAAAATTAAGTCTGATTTTTTTTTAATTATTGGTGGCAGCAGAGAAGGCATAAGTAAGAATGTATGAGCTTTAACGTGGGCCTTTCTTTACAAGTATGTATGAGGATACCGTTTTTTCTCCCTTCCCACTGGCCTCATTGTTTCCTTCTGCTTTCATAATATATTATTCATACACACATACATATATGTATATATATATACTTAAACATAATATGCATGACCTAAAAATGCAATATTCACCCTTTATTATTTGCTCTTATTCCTCTTTTGCCCTTTAGTTTCCTTTCTTCCCCAGACGTCCCCCCTTCTACATCTGTGTCTTATGTAGAGCCAGCATTCTTGTCACTGTGCACACTCAATGTGCACTGCGCTGTATACAACCCCTTAAGCAAAGATCTTAATCTCCAAAGGAGCAAAACCAGAAAAGTTTATCATCCCTGAGGACACTGTCTGACTCTAGGTTCTGATTACCCATCATACAGTCTTCTGTAATGTCCCTGCATCTATAAATGTGAGTGGATTCATTAAGCACAGCTCCATTCTCTCAGAATTACAAAAATATGCAAGACACCATCACTCTAAAAGCATAGTTGTAAGACTATTTAACAATCTCAGAATGCCTTTAAAGAAGATATCTATTTTGACATCTCTAAAGTTTGTAATTTATCATAAGGAGCTAAAGTCAAGAGCAAGTCTGGCTTAGCAGTAGAAATACTTCCACAGGCATTAACTGAACAATTCAGCTTTCTTTGTTAATGACAGTACTATTGTGGAGTAGAAATCATATATATTTGCACCCATTTATGGAATCTGTATGTTTCTATTTACTGATCTATGCTTTTCGTAAATTACTGAATCATTATGGATAGTTTAAACTGCTATAGCCAATACCTAAATTCATTTCCTTTCTTTATCAAAATGACTCAGTCTTTACAATATGTGTTTGGTTTTCCACATATACTTTAGGCTCAATTTGAGTAGCTTTTAACATTAAGTTGATTTCTTACTGGAATCATGATTTCTTCAAAGAAATTGATTCTGCAATTATAGAACATTATACAATGTCTTATTTTTTCTACTTGTCAAGTTTTGAATTTATTATTTAGAGCTTGTAAATATTATTATGTAGTTATTAGTATTTTTATTATAGTTTTCTTGTGAAAATCAAATATAAGTTGCATTGTTTTTTCTAGTTTGTTGCTACAGAGTTGAAGGTATAATTATAGCATATTTTAATAAAGAATGTGCCTTTTAACTTAAATATGGTAAGAAAATAATCACACCATGTTAACATTGCATAAATTAATATTTGTTCATTAGGAATTTTTACATGAATATTTTGCTCATTATTAGTGTTCTTTTTTGGTATTTTCAATGTGCAGAAATTTTAATTTTTAAGAGATAACATTCAATTTGTGAATAGTTTTGTGTTTCAAACAGCACAGAGTTATGTAACCAAAAGACATGGGTCAATCCCGCTGTCACCAGCAGCTGTTTATGATGTACCTTTTTAGTCACCACCTCTGTCCTATCCACCATGGCAACCATCGATCTGGTCCCAGTGTTAATTATTTTCCCATGCTATCTGGCTTCTCTTGCTAAGCACAGTGCATCTGAGACTCATACAAGCAGTTAGGTTGGTCAATAGTTCCTCCCCTGTTACTGTTCAAGTGCAGTTCTTTGAATGGGTAGAAACATTCATCCATTTAACAGTTGAAAGACATTTAAATTGCTTTTATTTTTGATACATGAAGAATGAAACATAGATAAACATTCATAAACAGTTTCATTTGTAAATGGCAATATTCAATTAGGTAAACACTTAGAAACACATTACTACAGTAGTATACATATATACTAAATCACTGGAGATGGTCAATCATTTGATCTCCACTAACAATGAGCTAAGATTTGGCTTTCATTCTCCACTCTGGTTTTCAGTGGTATGCATTTGTTTTGGGATTCCTTGAGTATGTAACATTTGGACTTGCTGATTATACCTTCCAAATCTGGAAGGTATAATTAGTGATTATATTCATATTTTTTGACAATTATTCTTCTCCCACCTCCCTGAAAAACCCAATGACATGAGACATAGAATCATTCATCCACCTCCAGTTTCTTAGGACTGTTCTCTTTTATGTGGGTGTACTATGTTCATCTGGGTGTTGTTGGAGCGATATGTACTTTGATCTGTATGGTTGTCAAATAACACTTGTCTCCGTGGCCTCTGTTAAGATCCCATGTTTGTTATTTAAAATTTTGTATTCAATCAGTTCTATTTTTTCTTCATATTTTAGGCAGAAAGGTAGTAATTTTTTCCACTTTAGTTATCTGATCCTCTGTTGCACAATTTCTCATTATCATTATCAGGGTAACACAAGAAAAGGAGAGAGACAGGGAGAGAGAGAGAGAGAGAGAGAGAGAGAGAGAGAGTGAGAGAGAAAGAAAGGGAGGGTCAGAGGGAGAGAGAGAGGCAGAGACAGAGACAGGGAGAATAATAATATTCTCCTCCAGATCATCAAAAGCCCTATGAGTCCTTCCCTGGTTCTTGTGACCCAGAAGCACAGACTTTAATTTTACACTTTAACTGCCTGTGCTGTCAGTGCACAAGCCTTAAGTAGGGAATCCTTGAAGCAGAGAAAGAGGGAAAAATGAAAAGAAATTCAAATGGAGATTTCTCAATATCTTAGCCAGTATATTTTTTTGACATCTGGTCAGGAAGAGCCCATTATTGATGCAGCATAGGCTGCATGCAATCCTTGAATTTTAGTGGCATGAAGAGAGATGCCATGATGACATTATTCCATCTTGGCCAGCTTCTAAAGCTTGAAATTTGAGTATTATAATAAAATTTAAAACATTGTTTTATATGTATGGATGTTTGGTTTAAACATATGTCTGTGCAAAATGTGTGTGCCCAGTGCCTGAGAAGGCCAGAATCAGAAGGCTCTGGTTCTCTGGTACTGGAGTCACAGATGGTTGTTAGCCATCAGGTAGATATCAGGTTCTCAAACCTGGGTCCTCTGGAAAGATAGCCAGTACTCTTAATGAGTGAGGCATCTCTCCAAGCCCTACAATAAAACTTTAAAGCATGCATGATGAAACATTTAATAGTTATTCCAGAAGTGTTAAGGATCACACAAAAATGTGAAAAATTTATTTAGTTTTCTATTCTAGTCAGAAATGTTAACCAGTTTGGTATTTTCAGCCTGTGACCTGTAGTCAAGGAAAGCTATGAATATATGTGAATGCAGCTCAGCACAAAAATCAAAAACATGCTTAAGACATTATGAGATTGTATATGTGTGTGTATAACAAATTTGCATGGTTATGAAGCTTTGAGGATAGCAAGTTCATGTCACAGTGTCAAAAGATTGGCCACACTTGAAGCTTCTTTCTCTTTTTCTGGATAGTTAATTGTCACATATATTTTCTACATTTGCACCAACGACCATTATGGCCACTGGAATAAAGAAACACATTCTTCTTTTGAATTTAATAGTATGGTACATCTTTGTGTCCCAAGAGTATGGTACTTAAAGTGTACAGCTTTCTATTTAGCTAACAATTTAGAATGCCTCTCCTAAAAACACTTTCAAAATATTCAATTATTAATTAATTATAATCTAGATTTTTCTCAAAGTTTCATTAAGTAGTTAGATAGCTAAGAGTCTAATGGCCACATTAACTGCCTTTCCCTAGACCTGAAAACCCCATTAACAAATTAGACTAGATGTAGGAAAGTCAAAGCTAGCAGTAGTCTCAACTTTTACAAACACACTTCCACTTTTACTGAGGATTTCTGGTGAGTACATTATTTGTTTGAGAAGCATTAACTTTTTGCTAAGGACAGAGTTTAAACATTGGCAAATATTATCAAATGTCTCTCAGATAAATTTTTACCACATTGGCCAACACTAGTTTTTTGGATAAAACAACATGGCAAATGAATCATAGATTATCTTGTTAAAGAGAGAGGGAAAAAGGAAAGGTAATGTGGTTTTCCTTTAATGTGGTTTGCCGAAGAATCATAGGTAAATCTGGTACCTAATTATGGCAATGGTCTTTTTTAGGTTCCCAGTGACATTATCAATTCTACTCAGAGATCATGCTCCTACAACATGATGTAACACACACACACACACACACACACACACATGCATGTTTTTCAAGACAGGGTTTCTCTGTGAAGCCCTGGCTGTCCTGGACTCACTTTGTAGATCAGGCTGGACTCAAACTCATAGACATTCACATGCCTTTGCCTCTGCCTCCTATGGGCTGAGTTTACAAGCACATACCACCATTTCAGGCTGATGTACACTCTGACATTTTTCTGACAAAAAGATAAATCATGATTAGCACCAAGACAAAAAATAATGACATGATTCCTAAGTTGTTTTTTCAACATTTTGCTTTCAACTGTTGCATTACAGGGTCAAACATCAATGTTTTCTCTTATCATAATTTTCTGGATGTCTACATGTAAAAAATGCAAATAGACCCATATTTATCATCCTACACAAAGTTAAAAAGTCCAAGTGAATCAAAGACCTCAACATAAAACCAGACACACAAAACCAGTTAGAAGAAAAAGTGTGGAAGACCCTTGAACTCATTGGCATAGGAAACAACTTCCTGAACAGAACACCAACAGCACAGACTCTAAGATCAACAATCAATAAATGGGACCTCGGAGATCTTTCAAGATGGCGGTGAGCGCACACAGTTTCTGAGTTGCAGAGGAGCTGTTGTGCTGGAATTGGTGAGTGGAAGGATGACTGAAGCCAGGGAAACGACAGTGAGGCTTTCTAAATGAGAGGGATCATTGCACAAGGTGAGAAATTTGGTCTCAGGTCACCCATGAACTTGTTTGGGGAAGGAGAGAAAGGATCCTTTGATCTCCTGCCACTTCCCTCTTCTGGACCTCCCTCCTCCTCAACACAGCCAGCTCATGGAGACTCTCAGCTCAGAGTTCACTGCCTGGAGACTGCTACAGAGGGAGAAGTGGGGCTCTGGGCCCCTCAGCCACACCCTCCAGCTGTACCTGCCTTAGAGTCCCGAAACTGCAGCACCATCCTCCCCATGTCCCAGGTTTGCTAGCAGCCATACAGACTCCTCAGGGTCTCCCAGCCACAGACTGTACAGCCCTCCCAACCCCTTGTGACAGATAATAGCCCCCAAAGTCCAGCAGACCCGCCAAACAAGCCGGGCACACCAGGCGCTGGGCTTCCCATGTCTGGAGAGCACAGTGGAGGGCCGCCAGGACTTCCCAGAAGGCATCTGGTCCAGCATCCCAGTCTTCAGCTGCAGCTGGACTTCCTAACCTGGTGGCTGCAGCAGCACTGAGCTGACGGAGCATGTCAGTCTTCCTGCATTTGACTAAGCAGGGCCAAACCAGAGAGTAGAGGGTCTGGATACCCCGATCTTTGCCGATGTGATCTGCTTGAAAGTGAGTGTGCCCTTGACTATCTGCAGAGTCCCAGATCCAGGGTCCTTCTAAACTAACAGCCATGCATCGGACCCCTCCCACCCTCCCACCCACTGTGGGAAACAGAGGGTCTCTTGGCACATCAAAGCACCTGCTCTGCTGGTGCAACAGTGGAGTTAAGGCAGATAACGCCTGAAATTGTGCCTCGACTATTACCAGTGCCTGCTACAACTACAGCACATGCACAAGTAACCCCCTAGAAGCCTGCAAGGCAGAGCCCCTCCCACACCAAGGCTTCAGCATTCTCTATCACTCTGTCCCTCAAGGCACACTTCCACGCACATTTCCACACACACGCATGCCCACATTTGCTCTTCTGCACCTGCATCTGCCCTTTTGCACGGACTTTCCTCCCACAGGTACAGCTGAAGCACCAACGCACAAACTGAGGCCACAGGACTTCTCTCAGCTTCCCGAAGAACTCTCTAGATGCCGGAGAGAGACAGTACAAGTCTGAACTGCAGAATCCAGGAATAAAAAGGTAAGGTTATGGATAAGCCAATGGCAAGGGGTCAGTGAAAAAATACATCCAACATAAATCAGGTCATCATGGCTTCACCAGCAACCCCCAAAACTGGTGGATACTCCAATTCATATGAAGTACAGGAAAATGACTTTAAAGCTATGCTTACCCAATTGCTTGAGGCACATAAAGAGGAAACAACCAAATCTCTCAGAGCAATAACTATACAAAACAGACAGTTAAAGAGGAAATGAATAAATCTATCAAGGATTTGGTCAATCAAGTAGAGGCAAAGAAGGAGGAAATGAACAAAATCCTCAAGGAAACGTAGGCAAACAAAGTCGAACAAATAGAGGAACAAGTAGAGATACAATTAGTGTCATATAGAGAGGAAAGAACCAAAAATTAGAGACCATAATAAAGAGACAGGAATCCACATTCAAACACATGAAGAAAATGGTGCAAGGCATAAAAACAGAATTATAACCAGTAAAGAAAACACCAACTGAGAAAACCCTGGAGCTGGAGAACTTAGAGAAAAGATCAGGAATCACAAAGGTAAGCATCACCAACACAATACATGGGGTGGAAGAGAGAATCTCAGGTGCTGAAGATATACTCCCCAAAACTGATACTTCTCGCAAAGAAAAAGTAAAGTAAGAAAATGCCCAAACACAAAATATGTAAGAAATAAAGGATGCCATGAAAAGACAAAATCTAAGAATAATAAGAATTGATGAAAATGAAGACTCCAGGCTTGAAGGTCCAGAAAATATTTTCAAGAAAATCATTGAAGAAAATTTTCCCAACTTAAAGAAAGAGATGTCCATAAATATATAAGAGGCCTACAGAATACCAAAGAGACTAGACCAGAAAAGAAACACATCACGTCATATCATAGTCAAAACGCTAAATCTACAGAACAAAGAAGATGTATTAAAAGCAGCAAGGGAAAAAAACCAAGTAACATATAAAGGTAGACCTATCAGAATCACACTGGATTTCTCATTAGAAACTATGAAAGCCAGAAGCGCTTGGGCAGGTGTCATGCAGACTTTAAGAGACCACGATGCCAACCCAAACTACTATACCCTGCAAAGCTTTCAATCAACATAGATGGAGAAAACAAAATATTCCATGACAAAGCTAAATTTATGCAATATATACACAACAAAACAGCCCTACAGAAGATACTAGAAGGAAAACTCCAATCCAATGAAAACAACTTCACCCAAGAAAACCTAGCACACAGATAATATCCCAACAAAAATTAAAAGAAAACAAGCAATGACTCACAGTAAGACCACCAACTCCACAATAAATGGAACTAACATTCATTGGTTACTTTTATCTATCAACATCAATGGACTCAACTCTCCAATAAAAAGACAAAGACTAACAGAATGGGTGCAGAAACAGGACCCAACATTCTGCTGCATTCAAGAAACCCAACCCTGCAACAAAGATAACTACTACCTCAGAATAAAGGGCTGGAAAATATTTTTTCAAGGAAATGGACCCAGAAAACAAGCTGGAGTAGCTATCCTAATATCTAAAAAATAGACTTTCAACCAAAATTAATCAAAAAAGATAGGGAAGGCACTACATTCTCATCAAAGGAAAAATCCACCAAGAGGACATCACAATTCTGAACATCTATGCCCCAAATACAAGAGTGCCTACATTCATAAATAAAACATTATTAAAACTTAAATCACACATCGATCCTAACACCTTAATAGTGGAAGACTTCATCACCCCACTTTCACCAAGGGACAAATCATCTAGACAGAAGCCAAATAGGGAAATAAAAGCACTTGCAGAGGTCCTAAATCAAATGGATCTAATAGATGTCTACAGAACTTTTCTTCCAAACTCAAAAGACTATACCTTCTCAGCACCTCATGGAACCTTCTCCAAAACAGAATATATATTTGGTCACAAAGCAAGCCTCAACAGATACAAGAAGATTGAAATAATCCCCTGTATTTTATCTGACCACCATTGACTAAAGCTGGACTTCAACAACAATTGAATTAGCAAAAAGCCTACATGCACATGGAAACTGAACAACTCAATGACAGCTGGGTTAAGGAAGAAATAAAGAAAGAAATTAAAGACTTCCTAAAATTCAGTGAAAATGAAGGTACAACATACCCCAGTTTACAGGACATAATGAAAGCAGTGCTCAGAGGAAAATTCATAGAACTAAGTGCCTTCAAGAAGAAATTTGTGACATCTCATACAAGCAAATTAATGGCCCAACTGAAAGCTTTAGAAAAAAAGAAGCAAACACACCCAAGAGGAGCAGATAGCTAGAAATAATCAAACTCAGGTCTGAAATCAATCAATTAGAAACAAAACTATTCAAAGAATCAATGATACCAAGAGCTGGTTCTTTGAAAAAAATCAACAAGATAGACAAACCTTTAGGAAAACTAACTAAAAGGCAGAGAGAAACTATCCAAATCAGCAAAATCAGAACTGAAAAGGGGGTCATAACTACAGATACCGAGGGAATCCAAACAATCGTTAGGTCATACTACAAAAGCTTATATGCCACAAAACTTGAAAATCTAAAAGAAATGGACAATATTCTTGATAGATTCCATCTACAAAAATTAAGTCAAGAAGCCCTCTTGCATACCAAAAACAAAAGGGCTGAGAAAGAAATCAGGGAAACAATACCCTTCACAATAGCTACTAATAATATAATGTACCTTGGGGTGACTCTAACCAAGCAAGAGAAAGACCTGTTTGAAAAAACTTCAAGTCTCTGAAGAAAGAAATTGAAGAAGATATCAGAAGATTTAAAGATCTCCCATGCTCATGGATTGGTAGGATTAACATAGGGAAAATGCCATCCTGCCAAAAGCAATCTACAGATTCAATGCAATCTCCATCAAAATACCAACACAATTCTTTACAGACCTTGAAAGAAAGATTCTCAACTTCATATGGAGAAACAAAAAACCCAGAATCTCCAAAACAATCCTCTACAACAACAGATCATCTGGAGGCATCTCCATCCCCGACCTCAAGCTGTACTACAGAGCAATAGTAATAAAAACTGCATGGTATTGGCATAGAAACAGAAAGGAGGATCAATGGAACTGAATAGAGAACACAGAAATACCCACATACCTAGAGGACTTGATTTTTGACAAAGAAGCCAAAACCATTCAATGGAAAAAACACAACATCTTCAACAAATGGTGCTGCTCCAACTGGATGTCTACATGCAGAAAAATGAAAATAAATCTATATTTATCACCCTGCACAAAACTAAAGTCCAAGTGGATCAAAGACCACAACATAAAACCAGATACTTTAAACTGGTTAGAAGGAATAGTGGGGAAGAGCCTAGAACTCCTTTGCACAGGAGAACTTCCTGAACAGAACACCAACAGCACAGGCTCTAAGCACAACAATCAATAAATGGGACCTCATGAAACTGAAAAGCTTCTGTAAAGCAAAAGGTGCCATTGTACAAAATGACAGCCTTCAGACTGGGAAAGGATCTTAACCAACCCTATATCTGATATCCAGAATATATAAAGAACAAAAGAAGTTAAAATGCAATAAATCAAGCAATCCAATTTTAAAATGGGGTATGGAGATAAACAGAGAATTCTCTGTAGAGGAATATAGAATGGCAGAGAAACACTTAAAGAGATGCTCAATGTCCTTAGCCATCAGAGAGATGCAAATCAAAACAAATCTGAGATTTCACCTTTTATCCATCAAAATGGCTAAGATCAAAAACTCAAATGACAACACATGCTGGAGAGGTTGTGGAGAAAGGGGAACCCTCCTCCACTGCTGGTGGGAATGTAAACTGGTACAACCACTTTGGAAATCCATCTGGTGCTTTCTCAGACAACTAGGAATAGCGCTCCTCAAGACCCAGCTGTACCACTCACTTCTAGGCATATATCCAAAAGATGCTCAAGTACACAACAAGGGCATTTGTTCAACCATGTTTGTAGAAGCTTTATTTGTAATAGCCAGAACCTGGAAACAACACAGATGGCCATCATCTGAGGAATGGATACAGAAATTGTGGTATTTTTACACAATGGAATACTACTCAGTAATTAAAAATGAGGAAATCATGAAATTTTCAGGCAAATAGGGGGATGTAGAAAATATCATTCTGAGTGAGATATCCCAGGAGAAAGACACACATGGTATATACTCACTTATTTACACCTATAAGATATGATAAACGTACTAAAATCTATACACCTAAAGAAGATAAACAAAAAGAGGACCCACGGTAAGATGATCAATCCTCACTTAGAAAGACAAATAGGGTGAGCATGGGATATAGAAAAAACAAGTAACAGGACAGGGTCCTGTCACAGAGGGCCTCGGAAAGACTCTACCTAGCAGTGTATCAAAGCAGAAACTGAGACTCATAACCAAACCTTAGCAGAGGGCAGTGAATCATATGAATGAAGGGGAAGTTAATATGATCTCGAGAGGATAGAATCCCAAAAAAAGCAAATATATCTGGGCACAGGGTTCTTATACAAGACTGTTTCTCCAACCAAGGACCATGTATGGATATAGCCTTGAAATTCTGCTCAGATATATCCCATGGTAGCTCAGTATCCAAGTGGGTGCCCTAGTAATGGGAATAGGGACTATTTCTGACATAAGCTCAATGGTGGGCTCTTTTACCTCCCCACCCTGTAAGGGAGGAGCAGCCCTCCTAGACCACAGATGAGAACTTTGCAGCCAGTCCTGAAGATACCTGATAAACCAGGGTCAGATGAAAGGGGAGGAGGTCCTCCCCTATCAGTGGACTTGGAAAGGGACAGGGAGTAGATGTGTTGGGAGGGAATGAGGGAACAGGATTTACCTAAGATACAGAGTTAATAAAATGTAACTAAAAATAAAAATAAAATAAGACAAACAATAAAAATACACCAAATTTAAATTTGTCAATTAAATTTAAAAATTATATTTAATACATTATTGCATACCTTTTAAAAACAATATTGTTGGGATCTAAGATGGCTGCCATAAGAGGACACTGTGTCTGAGGACTAGGTCAGCAGAAACAACGCAGCGACCAGGAGACTGAACTCTGGGACCTAAAACGCCAGCATTTGTAACTCCTGCATTGAGAAAATCAAGTGGGAAAACCCTAGGGACACCCAGTTATTCCCCGGAAAAATCTCCGGGTGACCGGCGGCACACAACTCTGATAGGAGCTAGTAGCTGTGCAGGGCACCAGCAGCCGCCATACTAAACTGGACCACATAGTCTCTGGGGCAGACTGAGGGCGACCTGGGCACCGTGTTGTCTGACCTGCACACTGCGGGCACACGCTGCTCAAATCCGCCAGCAAAAACCTCAGTGAGTGTGTGAGTCCGCAGGCCAGTCTGGGAAGGTCCGGGAATCTGCTTCACCCAGCGGATGTACAGCAGGCGCACTCTGATTGTCACTGGAAACACCTCAGACTGAGAGGGAAGGGGGACCATTTTGACCAGACTGCAAACTACAGGCGCGCTCTGCTCTGGGCCGCCAGCAAAAACCTCAGCCCCTGTGTGAGCCCGTGGGCCTGTCTGGAAAGGACGCAGGTCCTGCTTCAACCAGCCGGTGTATGGCAGGCACACTCCGATCACCACTGGAACCATCTCAGACTGAGAGGGACTGGGGATCTGTCTCGAACAGACTGCACACTGCGGTTGCACACTGCTCGGGGCGCCACAACCTCCTTGGCCCATATGTGTGTCCACAGGCCAGAGAAGGCCTAGGGCACCACTTCAAACAGGCCTACATATAGTGGGTACACACCTCTCGGCAAGGCCTGCAACCAAACCAGACCCACTGTGTGTGCCCCAAATATCATCTCAGACCATTGTTCACAGCCTTGGCCTAGAAGGGGGCA
>CM053753.1:99057477-99114677 GCA_028658305.1 Pachyuromys duprasi | reverse complement strand
TGGAGGACATTGACAACATCAACTGTAAAGTCTCCTTGTAGTTCTTTGGCTTCTATTTAGAATGTCAAGACAGGGACAAGAAAAGGTTTTGAATAAGAACCAAGAAATAAGACAAGATTTTGTTTCTCAGCTCTTAACCAAAACATCACTATCATTTCATGGATACACTAGTCAGTTTCTCCAACGTCAACCCAGAGTAGCATGTGATCCTTTACAAATATTTGGCCTAGCCTACAGAATGGGTTATACATCACTACCTGGATGGACTGAATAACCATCAAGTAGAGTATTTGCAACATTCTTGGTAAGAACAGAGATTTTAAAGTATGGAGATCTGAGCACCACTTGATATTCCTTGTGCTAAGTATTCACTGAAGATCTTAGAATGATTTTGGCAAAGGTTTTCACACTTCAAAGAGAAAAGGCCCAATTTAAGGTATAGACTTACATATCTATCTTTTCCATTATATCACCATAGTAGTTGCAAATGTTTTGTACTTGGATATCAAAACACAAATACTATGAATTAAGTTAATTTGACATGGAACGGGTTCATATGAAGCCAAGGTTTTACTCATTGGAAGATCTGTAAAAGGAATTTCTTAGCAAAGCATTTCACAGTGACTACTGAACAGTTCTGGTTTAAGGCCAAGTTTTTCTTAGCTTGAATATGGAATATAAACACAAAATACTAAACATTTCTTTGACTTTGTCAAATGTCTATCACTACAGTGATAAGGGCGCTGTATTTCATGCAGAATAGAAAAACATATCATTTTATTAAAACTGCTTTTCATTAAATTCCAAACAAAAAAGAAAGAATTAAAGGCATATGATAACTGTCAGTATTTTCCTGCAGGTTATATTTATAAAAATGGAAGTGGTGTGCTGTGACCAAAAAAAATTATTCAAATATCACTGGTCTTCACTAAAAATGATAAGCAATGAGTTGATTTTAAATAACTATCATCTTTAAGGTAAGAAAAAGAACTTTATCAATGGACCTGAAGTTTCTTGGCATATAGAAATAATACTTCTTGATGGTGCATAAGGTCAAAACAAACTTAATTGTTTTTAAAGGTAAGGCACAATTAAAGAAAAGGGTAAATATGAAAAATAATAATTGATGACATTCCTTTCTTTAATTATGTTTCTCAATTTTAATTAAGGATTCTCACTATCAAAGTTTGGAAGAAACTATATTGTATGTGAGTAAAACATGACAAAGTTATCTCATTTCTTAAGTTTAAAGGTAATTTATCATCATTAAGAACACCACCAGTTTGTCAGCTGCCGTTCCCAGGCTGGATAGCAGCATGTAATTGACTTAGTTACTGCAATCCATGGGAGTTTCCTGGAGGATGTGTCAGAGATGTTCTCACTAGAACACATTAGGAGAGCCTGAAATCCTTTAGCTTGGAGGCATTGGACGGTGTGAGAATAGGTGGGCAATGCTAGAGTCATCAGGGTCTTCTACAAGTGGGTGTTTTAGCATCTGTTGATGGAAACATGAATTTCTCACTACAGTCAACAGAGAGAAATGAGATCTTTTAACCAATATATATTATTCTGTCCCACTTTGCAGCAAAGAGGCAGTGTAAAGTGTTTCTGCAGGGTCAAGGAACAAAGAAGCCAGCAGCTGGTGGCGGGAAAGGCAGTCATGCAGCAACATAACAGAGTGGGCAGAGTGTGAATTAGGCTAAAGTCAAGGATTATGAGAGAGAGAGAGAGAGAGAGAGAGAGAGAGAGAGAGAGAGAGAGAGAGAGAGAGAGAGAGAGAGAGGCAACAGCTCACAATACAGAAAGCTTAGGGTCCTGTACTCATGGTTGCAGTCACAAGGCGTTGCTATTAATGTCAGGTAGTAATGTCAACCAGGGGTAAGTGCAGAACATGCACTAGAGAACATGCCATCCCTTAGCTTCCTTTCTTTGAAAAGGACATGGTGGACTCTGAGGGATGCTGAAAATGGAAAGAATGAGTATGAAATTTCATTCAGTAATTGTGAATGCTTATGACATGGCAAAGCACGGCCCTTCAGAGACAAACCCTGCTTGTTAGCATAGCTAATCTTGAGCTGGATCAGCAGGGCAGTATGAGAAGTAACCAGCCCCTGTTCTAGTCATTAAAGTTAGTCCTCCTTCACTGCCTTTAATTTTTTTCTTTTCAGTTTTCCACAGTTTCTCACTCATACTGTGTTTTAGTTAGATCATGCTACTGTTTTAGTGGAGGTCAGAATACCTTTCATTAATAAAAAAATAATTGAAGATGCTTCTGAAAGCATGCAAAAGTTTTATTATGAAGGAGAAGGAAAAGTATACAAGAAAGCAAAAGCAAAATAACTGTGAAGTCGGGAAAGCCAACTCCAGACACAAGACGGCGCTGAGGGTACAGAGTCTGGGAGATTTATTTAGTTTGGTAAATTTATGATTGAATTTGATTGTACTGAAATTATTAATTGTTCTGTGGTTACTATTTATATTGCTATAGGTATTTTATCTTTCACTAATTTTTTCATGCATACATATTAAGAGTTATATAACTAATGCCAGTAATGAAATGGTTATAAACAGAATGCATATCTTTAAGGAAATTAAGTCTACTAGGGTAGGACATTTTTATCTTTTTCATTTGGCAACTTGAACAAAATTTTACAGTTGTATATTTGTTAACAAGAGGTATTATGAGAACTGCAAAATAGGCATTTTTGTCATTGTGCAAACATCTATGAATATATTTATGAACAAAGTTATAGTCAATCATTTGATGTGGGTGTGGTTTCTTGGTACAACCAAGAAACACAGTAAACACTGTGTATGAAAGTATTACTTACATAATGCAGTGAAGTGTTTAAGAGCACACTCAAAAACAGCATAGTACAGTTGTGATGACTTCTTTGGTTGTTAACTTGACTACATCTGGAATTAACTGAAGCCCAAGTGGCTGATTACTCATATGCAGAACTCCTTTCTTGATTGAATGATTTGAAGTGCGAAGAACCACTCTCAATCCACATCTTTTGAGGTCAGAAGATCCATCTTAAATCTGGTCCATACCTTCTGGAGGTAGTCTATATAAATGTCATGGAAGAAAGAAGCTTTTGCTCTTTGCCTGCTTGGTCTCCCTTTTGCAGAAAAGTAGATTCCTTCACTGGGATTAGAGCATGCTTCTACAGGATTCCAGCATATACTGAAGACCAGCTGAAACATCCAGCACTGTGAACTGAGCAGGCATTAGATTCTTAGACTTTTCTTCAGGAGAGAATCACTGTTGGACTAGCTTATACCCAGGTTTACGCCACTCTAGTAAATCCTGTGTGTATACATTCATTGTATCCCTTCCTTTTCTCTAGAGAACTCTGACAAATGCAGCAGCAAATAAGTAAGTAGATCACATAAGAATGTATTATTGTGTCAAGTATAGATAACGTAATATCTCTAATTGTTATAAAGGACTGTCAGCACAGTGGACTTATTTGCAGAACCATTTCCAACAATGCAGAAGTAATATTACATTATAGTTTGTGATTTTATATTTTTCTATGACTTATAATACCTATAATGCCATTAGAGATGAGATTTTTTTCAGTTCTGTTATAATCCTGTGTGGTGCCACACACCACAGACCAACTTTTTCAGTGTGGCAGACGACTGTATTTTATTCAGTTCTGTGGACTAGAAAGTCCAGGATCAAATTCAACCAGACTCATTGTCAGGTGAGAGGTCTTTTATTCTGTTTTCAAAATTAAAAAAAAATCTTCTTGTTATTGCTCCGTATTAGAAATATGGATAAGTATCATTTTTTCTTAGAAAATTTTAAATAATTTATAAGGATACCTCTTTCATAATTTAATTTCTCCACAGATCCCAACTCCAAATACCATCGTCAGTAATCAAGATTCCAGCACATGCATTGTGGACAATGTAATACAAAATTTTTTACACATCTTGCATATGTTCAAAATCTATGCTCAAGAAACAGATCTGAATAAGGTTCTTTCCATAATGCATTTCAAATGAACTTAGTAGGAAAATCATGCATGTTGCTCTTCTCAAGTAGCTAGGACACTGATAACTGCTGATATAATGCGGGAGTACATTTTTTTAAAAGATTTATTTTCTTATTTATACAGCATTCTGTCTGCAGGTGTGACTATATGCCAGAAGAGTGCACCAGATCTCTCTATAGATGGTTGTGAGCCACCATATGCTTGCTGGGAGTTGAACTCAGGACCTTTGCTGGAACAACCAGTGCTTTTCACATTGGAGCCATCTTTCCAGCTTCCAGGAGGACATTTATTTAAAGAAAATTCTACTTGTAGTGAAATTGGCAGTTGACAATGACACTCCTTGTACTTTGTAACCTTGCGACTGCCCTGCTTTTTGAATATACTTTTGCAGAAACTATCAATATTGTTATTTACCCCATCACAACACCTGGGATCATTAGCCCTAAAGGAGGCTTATTTTAATGATACTTTCAGAATGTCCAGTTCCTAAAAACTGGTCCAAAGTGTCCTTTGTAACAAAGAGGACCATGACAGGAAGGTGGGTCTTAATGTGAAGAGCAACTGCTGATATCATATCAAGAAAGTTAGCAAAAGGTTAGAACCAGGACTCCTTTGTAGAGTATAACTCTACATTGATCTGATCACTTTTTGGCAAGTCTAACTTTTCATAGTTTTCCACTCTTACAGTGGCTCTATTCTTACTAACTTTTCAACTGAGCTTTTATTTCATGGGCCTTTGGGGGACAGTTAATATCTAAGCCTTAACTGGGAGATGAGGACAAGGATGGGTTATTTTTTTATTTTGTAGAATTTACAGCACAGTTAGACATCTTATTATTTCACTTGGAGAAACCCAAATCCTTTATGAAATCCTCACTCTAAAAAGGAAGCGTTCCATAAAGCTTTTGTTTTCGTTTTGTTAGCTTAGATCTAATTTACAAGACTATTACTGAAATGTAAGGTGGATAAATTGCTCCTTTTTTACTTTTAAAAAGACATTGCAAAGGTGATTTACATAATTGAAATTCTATATTTATAACTACAGATGTGCCACAAAATTCAGGATAGAGCCAGACTGTCAAAACTCTCACCAGTTTCAGGAAAAAGGTTTACACAAATTTTCATTGGTTCCTACACAAATAAAGCTATTTTCGGAATAGGAAAAATAGGAGATCTTTAATTTCAAAGCTCAGACAAATACCCAAGTTCTCTATTTAAAGAAAAAGCCAAATGTAATAGCTCAAGAGAGAAAAAAAAGTTAAATAGTTGTTTCTTGCTTCTAATATTTATAAGTGAAGATAAATTTATAGCATAAGTCTGACCACTGGGTCTTAATCTAGGAAGCAATAACCATCTCCTACCTTAAGGCATGATGACTGAGGCAACTTGTTATTGTAGCCTGAAGAAATTAACAGAAAGGGTAGAACAAACTTCTAGCTCGCTTTCATACGGCCATTCAAGAAGGATCTCGTTGAAGATATGCCAAAAGTACCCAAGAACACACAGCTCCCTGTTATTTGCCCTGGACAATCATTGAGCAGTGCCATGGTGCATGTCTTCAAATGTTATGTAATAACTTGAACATTTTACATATGTGTGCTCATGTTTATGTGTATATATAGGTGAGTTGTAAGTGTGGGTGTGGATGTATGTGTATAATCAGGTCAGAGTCAATGTTGGGTGTCTTCTTTAATCCATTCCCACCACTTCTTCTGAGACAACATTTCACAGTGAACCCGGAGTTTACTGATTCATTTAGATTAGCTGGCAAGCAAGCTCTAGATACCCTTCCAACTCTGTCTCCTCAGTGCTAAAGTTACACATGTACAAGAACAAATTTGGCTTTTTTAATGTATGTGGTAGGGATACGAACTCATGACTCTATACTGGTATAGTGAGCACTTTACCAACTAAGTTAGCTCATAGCCCCCAATTAATGTTCTTCTCTCTGTGTGTGTGGGGGGGTGTCTCCTTCTATCTCTGATTTTATTTTGCATTAGAGACAGTAATTCACAGTTTTGTTTTATTCTTAAGTATGTGTACTGCATACACACATGTTTATACTTTCTCAACTTTTATTATATCTATCATCTTAAACTATAGCCTTAACTTTCCCTTGATCTGATTTGTGCTTTTACTATCATATCATATATAAGCATCACTTATGAAAAGATTGATAGCTCAACACATAGTAAGATGTCAGTTCACCACATCCACCATCATAATACCTGTGGGCAGATCCATAAACATGCAAGTTGCACTTATGGATGCATTTACAGATATCATTTCACTGCTGAGACTGGAAAGTTCACCTTAAGTTACTTTTGGTCAATAAGATTTTCCATTTAGTAGGAAGAACAAAGCATCTTTATGTTGTTTTCTAAAATGTTTGGTCCCGACAGTTCAACAAAGTATTTAATGAGCTGCTCCAATGTGCCTACGGTGGAAGCATGCATTAATCAACTCTCTGCTTCCTACCCTTCTATGCCTAGTGAGGAGAATAAAGTTTCTTTGAGATAATTGCTGTGGTTCCAGGAGATAAAACACCCCTGCCTATTGAGGATGCATTTGTTAGTGTGAATACAAAGATGCTGTTAGCAGTGACTCCAGAGTACAGGGAAGAAAGAAGAGAAATCTTTATTTCTGACTCAGTTTCCATCAGTTGACAGTAAAGGCCAGTGTCTTCTGTTAGCCAGGACCCCAAGTCCCCTCACAGTTTTACTTTTGTAAGTCATTGTTCTCATTGGGATCTCAAAATTATTTTCCTCTGAAGTGGTGGCGGGAACAATATTATGGGACATATGTTCACATTCCTAAGACTCAGGCCAGAATTCTTTTCACAGCCCACTGGCAAAGGTTCACTTATGTGACCAAACCTAGTTTCAACAAGAAATAACATAGTCTTCTGATCAACAGCTGTATTTTTGCATTAAAACTAATTACAAGGAAGAAGGGAAGAAAAGATGCTAGCATCTAATTCAGTCTAATCTAAAGAAATGTTATTATTTTAAGTAAAACTGTAATGTTATTTGTGAATAACTCAAGTGACTTACTGTTAGAGATATAGAGCCTACAAAATAATCATTTTGCTGCTCTGAATATTTTAGTGAAAATTTCAATTCCCTTCTTGATACATTTTAGGTATCCTTTCAATGCTGTCAGAACAAAATAAAATTCTAACTTTAATATTAAATTAATTTCCACTTGCACAGCTACTCAAAATACCACAGCAAAGAAGTTAGCCATAATTTCATAACTTTACTTAAAGGACCAAACCAGAAATTTGAAAAATCCAAAGAAACATTTGCAAAGTCTTCTGAATTAGAAATCAACAAAGAACATTGAGAATTGCAGAAGAAATAAGCTTCTGTAAAAAAGAGTTCTCTACTTGCTTCACATTGATCACACGTGAAAAGGTTGAGGAGGAAACTTAGTACAAAATAAAGAGGTACAAGAAGACCAAAAATTAGTTTGGTCAAGAAATAAATTTGAAAGCTTTTGGAAAGTCTACTTTCCTACATTTACAAATCCTTTTACTCGTTCAAGAAATTGGAACTTTTGGTTTCTACATATATTTTCTCATGCTTCTACTGTCTATGATTTTCATTCCCTCAATGCTCAGCAAAGCTGGTTGCTAGTAAACATTACAAATAATAACATCTATTATTTTAATTTTATTTTATTAGATGACTTCTTCCTTAAATTGTTTCATTTGAAATCTATATTTTGAATGTAAAATCAACTTTGTATTAACTCAGATGTTTGATAGCTCTTGTTTCCAAGTGTGTTTTCCATTGAGGATTTTATGATATTTCTGAGGTATCTTGAGGTTTTGTAAAAATGAAGTTAGAAATGGCTGTTATAAAAGAATGAGAACTTCAGTTATAGTAAATGAATTTCTTTAATGACACGCAGAAATAAAGCAAGTCATCTTTTGTACTTCTAGATTCTTCCATTGTAGTTGTGGAGATCTCACATGACATATTTCTCTACAGTTTCATGGTATTTGAATAAATTTTTTCAAGTACATCAAATTTGGCAAAATAATGACATGACAGAACTGTAGGAAATTGAATTTTTATAGATATTCAATTATGTTTTAAGTTTATGAGGACAAGCTAAAAGATGGCAGGAACCATGAAACAAAGCTAATACTAAAATGGAAATCCCACAGGTGTTTCTGAGTAACTCTTACCCCAGAAGTTATATTTGTCAGTACAACCTCTGAAAATTTCCCAGATTAATCCATTAACCCTGCCTCTTTTGAAATGACCAGGTTTGTCCCCATTGGCCAGCACCTTCAACTCTGTGTCTGGGTGCACACTTTGATATCTTGTGCCTATTCTACAAATAGGTACAACTTTGTAGAAGTGTGTAACTAGACCCGGGGCACAGCTGTACTTACTCACACGGTTTCCTCAGCTCTCCATTAGATAATCGCTTCCACCAGGGCATGATAGTCTTCTCATAGACATCCTAGAGAGATGAGTGTCTTTCATCTGCTGCATATCTCCTACTTAACAGTCCACCTATCTTCCACATCCTGGAAATATCTTCCAAAGCATTTGTCATCCTTGATTCAGGGAGGGTCCTATTGAAATGGAAATCAACACTAGCCCCAATCATTGAGCACTCAGGTAAATCAATGAGCATTGTACTTTATGGAGAACTATTCTTCTGAAATCTGAGTGGTCAGAAATTCCTACCATAAACAATTATAAACTACAGGGAGGCAGAGTCCTTCAAAACCAAAATGATGTATTCCTCTTTGCATTGTATTTTGTAGGTTTGGAAGCAAAGATTTTCTTCAAGGTAATAGGACCTAAAGACCACACAGTCTTGAGTCAGTTAGATTCCTTCATTGGAGTGCAATTTTTGTCTGTGTCTGAGTCATACATTAGCATGTTTGACTACTTTTAGATAAACGCATAGAAATAATGTAAGGGATAAAATTACTGAAAAGAAATCACCCTTGACTGAATCACCACAAGACAAATTTCATGTATTGATTACTTTTCTGGTTCAATGATAAAGCACCAAAACCATGACAACATATGAAAGAAAACGTTTATTTTGCCTCCCAGTTACAGAGGTATAAGGCTATGTCATGGGAGGGAGGCATGCCAGCAAGCAGTAGTCATGGTATAGGATCAGGAAGCAGAGCGATCACTTCTCTAGATGCTGTCATGGTCGAAAGACAGAGACAGAGAAAGACAAGAGAGAGAGAGGAAGAGATTTTGGCATGGGGTTAGGCTGTGAACACCTAAACCCCACCTCAAATGAGGTACCTGTGCCAGCAAGATGACATCACCTCCCCAAGCAGTGCCACCAACTTGGGATCAAGTGTCCACATATTGAGCCTCTATAGACATTCAAATCACCATATCATGACAGGAGGAAAAATTATATATAATTATATATAATATTGTATGATGCCCAAAAAACAAACCTAATCAACAGACCATGAAGTTAGGAGAAGTACACGTTGCTAATTAGATTCCCAGTCTCTTTATAATGACTGATTCAGGCTGTTTGCTGAGGCAATCTACCTGCAAGTCATTCTCCAAAAACCAAAAAATATATCAGTACCTAGCTCACAAGGGTGTCATGAGAATTAAAAGAAGCCATGGATATGAAGCAACTGGTCCATATATACTTAGTCAACTCCTCACTCAAGATTATTATTAGCAAAAGGAAAGAAATAATTTCTAGGCTTCATGTTTTCCCAGTCTCATATTCTTCAACATGAGAGAACAGCAGCATTCACTGAATAACAGTTAAATCTATTTCTCAGGCACAAGGCATAATTTCAGTGATGAATTAAACGTTTTATCCCTTCAAATGGTACACTGACAACATATTTCTCATCAAGCAAGACTTTTTCCTCTATATTATGGGATAGAGCAAAATTAATGATATTTTCTTTCTGGTACAGTTTAATGCAACTGCTTTATGTATGTTTTGTATGCTTAATAAACTAAGGATCTTAATCTTAAATTTAGGCACAATTAAGAGACTCAAAGCTGAAGAATTTGCCATCCAACTGTAATGCACATTTTACAGTTTAAATCTACCATGAACAATGAAAAAATGACCAGAGTAAAACTTCTGTTCTTTAATAGAAAATAGCAGCAACATTTGTTGGTCAAAAGAGCAAAAATTTCAAATAGGAGAAAGAAATTTAAAGATCTGTTGCAGAGCATGACAAACAAGTTCTATAATAATATATCACATATTTCAAATTTATTAGCAGTATTTTTAAATGTGTTGCCATAAAGTTATATAAATGAGGCAGTAGCTATGCTGATTAGTTGATTGGTCATGGAAATCACACATACATGGATATGTCATACACATACATCTCAAAATATTTTGTTGTAGCCAACACACACATATAATTCTGATTTGTCAACTGTAAAAGGAACCTTTATTGGCCTAACATAGTTGTAGTCTTGGAGGTTTACTGCTTCTGCCTCTGCCTGCTAACTTAGGCCTAAGCTTGGAAGCTTCTAACCCCTGTTCCATCTAACCTAGGCTTAGAATGTTTTCAGCCTCTGAGACTTAGTGTGTGATAGCTCTTTTTTCTAGTTCTTTCTGAGCTCTGGGCTGGCTGGTTCAACTCAGCAGTTGTGGCTCAAATTCCTTTCCCAGGTGACTTGTTCAATCTGGCTCCTTTCTCAGACCCTGAATTGCTCTGCTTGGCATCAAACTACCTCCAACAATCTTTTCTAATATCCTGGCTCCTTCTCTTTCTCTGGCTCATTTGTCCTTCACTTGTAACTTGTCTCTCTATTACTGTCCTGATAAAACTGCCTTCTCTCTGCATTGCCCTTTAAGAAGCTTCCCTTTCTCTCTTTTCTCATGAGAGTTGACTGTATCCTATTCTGTCAAATCTTTCCCTGATTCATCACTTTTTCTGCCATTCAATTAAACATCATTTTCAAACATGGGTGCTTCCTCTGTCAACTAACTCTACCTTCATTGTTTGGGATTAAAGACATCTACCACTTCACTTGGAATTAAGTTTTTCTTTACCTGAAACTTGCTCTGTACCAAGATGGCCTTGTACCCAGATCTGCTTGCCTCTGTCTCCTGTGTGTTTGTATTTCCACCAGATCACACAAATCTAGGTCTTTGGATGCTGTCACTTGCCAGAGCAGCCATGTTTTGAATTAAAATTTCACTACAGTATACTAAAATATCATTACAGAATTAAACACAACAAACAACAAAACCGAATAGAAGAAGTTTGCTCAATAAATGTTAACACAGCCATATGAATTGAGGGCCTCTGACCAACTTACCATGCAAGGATATAGTATTTGTTAACATGAAAGATATTCTAGATAAACTGTTAAGTAGTAAAAGTACGTTACAAAATATTTTATTTTTTAATTTTTTGTTTCTTCTTCTCTTATTCAATACAGCCTAACTGCAACTTCTCCTCTCTCTACTCCTCCCAGTTCCCCTACACACAACTCCTCTCTTCCCCAGATCCATTTCCCTCACCATCTTCCCCCAGAGAAGAACAGGCCTCCCAGGGACATCAACCTAAAACAGCCAAAAGGGTACAATAAGATGAGACACAAACCCTCACATGAAGGAGGTCCCCACCAGACCCAATATTTTTAGTATGGCGAGGATTCTCCAATGAAAATTCTGATGTGGATGAGCCTTAGAAATAAATGTTACCTGTGCTACCCCTCAGAAGGAAACCCCAGAGCAATTTTACTCTATGTTGTATATGTTTTCAGATTACCTGTGTGGTTCATAAATTCTTTCTATTTTGATGATATCACTATGCAAGGTAGACGCAGTCAGTGTAGAATAACTAGCACTTCTGTATCTACCCTTAAAGTACTACTCTCATTTCTTTATTTTATTAATTATTCAATATTCTTGTTTCCCTATATTCATAATAGTTTTTAAGTTATTATTTTTTCAAGGTTTCTTTTAAACACTTGTGAGCAAACATCTTACACAAAAGATTACAACTCAGACAAGGAAAGTTTAGATTGCTTCCTGGAATTTATCCTCCATTCTGTTTTAATTAGAATAGGCTCAGGAGAGATATAAAAATAAAATTATTGATTCATCTGAAATTAAAGATCCTCATTGTGTTTCATCAAGAAATGTAGCATGACTCCTGTTAAATAATGATTTGTCCATTTTAATTACATTAAATTCTGCCTTCCTAAATTCCTGCTGTCATTCTGATTAAAGGAGAATTTCTCATTCTCTGTGCAGTAGTCCTACTGGATAAAGATAAAAGTTCCCCAAATAGTTTTTCAGGAGTATTTCATACTTTAAAGTACAGGAAGTTGTTCTTTACTGAAAGAGCTATAAAATTCCCTCCAGGTGGTAAGGCCTTAATTTAATGGTTAAAATCTTCAGATGTACATATTATTTTAAAAGGTAACACCAAATTTAAAGCAACAAAAATTAATGTTTAAAATTTCTTGTGAACAACTACAAAAGCTTAAATATGCTCTTTTAAGCTTTTGATTTAAGCATTATCATTGCCAATATCTATGTAGTAAGAATGTGTCAACACAGGACTCTGTCAAATGGTAGAACCAAGGTATTAACCTATCATTGCTTTAAACATTATCAAGAGCTTCATTTTTTTAAATAAATTTTAAAATGTACAATGCATTATCTCTAACACGCCTCTTCTGTAGAACACCATAATATACTTCCTATGCATGTTTAACTGTAGTGTGGTTAACAAACATTGGCCTTTTCTTCCTCCTTCTCTAGTTTCCTGAGCCTACAGTGACCACTTTTCTACTCTTTGCTTCCATAGGATCAAATCTCAGATTACTCATATGTGTGAGCTCATACAGTAGTTTTTCTGTGTTTGCCTTACTTTCCTTGATATCGTTCAGGCTCACCTTGCTGTAGGAATGAAAGGATGCATAGGATCATGACTGAGTAGGAATTAATTTTGTACAGGTAATATCTACTTCTTCCTCTCAGCTTTGTATACTCTTAAGATCGATTGAATAATCTTGTCTGTGAATATTGCTGTCAACAATGAAATCAGATGACCTGTCAACACCACTACTGCTACCTTTATGTGTACTAGTGATATTATAATATATATGCTAACTCTTAAGTTTTTAAAGAACAAATCATAATTTATTTCACTATTTTTTTTCCTTTTTGAAGGTGTTTATGGTTACTCTCTCCCTTCACACACACTACAAAGGAATTCAACACTAAAATTCTTTTCTAATATTTGTTTCCTAACCACTCATACTGGAATGAAGTAATGACTCACTCTGATTTTGAATTTTAATTCTCTTCTTATTAGTATTGTTGAACACTTTCACATACAACTTTGTCGGGTTTTAATGTCTTATTTTGAGCATTTTGAACAATTTTAAAATGAAGTTATTTTATAGTTTTCCATTGATTTATTTGAGCTCACTTTATATTTAGATTATCTGCCCCTCATTAGACCTTAATTTTTAAAATACATGCACATAAGACATGGTCAACTTACTGTTATCTTCTTTGCTGTGGTCCGAATGAGGATGCCCCTCATAACATAATGCTCAAAGTTTGGTCTCTAGTTAGTGGAACTATTTCAGAGGGTTAAGACGTATGAGCTTACTAGTCAAGCATGCTATTATTGGTGTGCTTTGAGATTTCAGAACCCCACACCATTCCCAGCTACAGCTCTCTAAATTTACAGTCTTGTGATTGCTGTTTCAAGATGTAAGCTCTCGGCTACTGCCTTCTGCCATGGCCCCTGCCATGATGGCCATGGGCTCTTAGCTCTCCAGATATGTAAGTCCCAATAAACTTCTGTGAATTGTCTTGGCGATGTGTCTCTTCACAAAGAAAAGTAACTAAGACATTCTTCAATTTCTTTCATTTGTGTTATATTAGCTTTCATTGAATAAACCTTTCAACTTCTGGATAAGTCTGTTCCTAAGTATTTTCATAGCTATGATAGATAGGAATTCTAAATTTCTCCTTCAGATTGCTTCAGATAGAATTACCTCACTGCATGTACTGATTCTCTGTCTTACCACTTCCCTAAGCTAAACATTAGTTCTAATACTTTTTAAGAGTATCTTTCATGTTTTTCAGTACATAAAACAGTGTGCTCAGTGTAGGAGGACAGTTTAACTTAATTGTCTCCTATTTGGATGCCCTTTATTTCTTTCACAACTCTCTAGCTACTGCCTCCATCATCTACCAAATCTAAGTTCTGAAAATAGGTCCCATATAGTCCATACACCATTGAAGATCATATGGTAAAAAGTGCCATCCCTTGCCTTTCTACTAGCTTGTTCTCATAAGCTGTTTCAAGAGATTACAAATTTGTTCACTGCCCTCTATATGCTCAGCACTCAAGCTTGAAGCTCATATTTTGAGACTGGATGTCCTGTTTGACTGTGATTGCAAAACTTAACATATTTCAAGCAATTAGCCACACATGAAAACAAAAAATGAAACAAAATTATTCAAATCAAGCAAAGAAATGTCCCCTGATTTCAAATGAACTGAAATAGCTTCAGTACAAGATAAACTAAAAGAGAAGTGATTTTGAAGAAGAAGATACAAAGGTCATCAACAACACAAACACAAATAAGCCACAATTTGGTTTTCCCACATGTATTTAAATATATTTTAACATATCCATAAAGGGCTTTGCATTATAGAAATAGAGAAGAAATACATGATATATGTATATAATTTATACTAAGAATATTATGTGCTTAGCAGGTAAAATGGAGATATATTCTGGTAGGCAACACTGAAATCACTCAAGACCAATCCTTTCCCTGTCTGTAAATAAAAGTTGTAGTGTTTTTTATTGTTTTGGAGGGTGGTAATTGGGGAAATTGTATTTTTAATTTTTTTTTTGTTTTATAGAACTACAGAAAACATTAGAGATTGATATGGAGAACTGAAATTCAAGGAAATACCTCTATGTGAAGTTGTTTTCAAAGATAGTTTTATTTATGATATACAGTGTCATTTCAAGGAGCCTTCCAGAAAAATGAACAACGTTGCTCACCAAACCGAACCTTGAATTCCTTTGTAGTTCAGACTCCAGGACATGTGATAAGGTAGGCTTCGGATAGTTGCTGGATAAAAATGATGCCTCTCAGTGGCCTAAAACTTCTAAGAGAAAATATGCCAAAAAATGTCAATTTTCCAGTTCCCAAGTCCAACTTTTATCATTGTTCCCTGAAGCTGATGGTCCTGCTGTGTCCCATGCAAGGTCACTGTGTGAGCAGATGTCCCTCACCGGAAACCGGACACCCTTGACATCTCCTTTCTCTTTACTCACCAACTTCAAATCAGGAAATCTGTTTCCAGGCAGCTTGATTCTGTGTCTCTCCTCTGTTTCCGCCCAACTGCATTCATTATCACACTGTAGGATCATGTATCATTAGTTTACAAAAGAATCACATCAACCATGTACTAACTTGACCCAACTGCAGACTCTCCTCCAACTTTTTCCATGTAGCATCTTCATACAGTTTATCAATGCAAATTTGATCACATAAGATTTTGCATTCTCAACAAGGTGAGCAAACTAACAAATCAGAAAAATCTGAAGCATAAACATAGAAGGGGGAAAAAAAGAAAGATGTTAGGAAACAATGATCTCAGAGGTCCTGTTGTCCCAAAAGCAAGCCAATAAGGCTTATTTCCTCAAGGAGAGCGGGAACAAAACATTTTTTAAAATTTTATAGTCAGGATTATTTGCCTTATTTGTTTTCAATTAGGTTGAAAATCATCACCTTCATCATAATTGTCACAATAATTTTCATATTTGATTCATTTAAGAAACATAGTATCTGTGCAGAGGTTCTAAGTTAGTTATCTCTTGCATGGTCCTTGGTTGGAGTATCAGTCTCAGAAAAGACCCCTGGGCCCAGATTTCTTGGTTCTGCTGCTTGCCTTACAGAGCTCCTGTCCCCTCCAGGTCTTTCTCGCTACCCCTTCTTTCATAAGATTCCTTACAGTCTGCCCAAAGTTTGACTATGAACCTCAGCATCTACTGCTGAGCAGAGTCTTTCAGAGGCCTTTTGTGGTAGGCTCCTGTCCTGTTTCTTCTTTTCTCCCTCCTCCAATGTCCATCCCATTTGCCTTTCATAGTGAGGATTGATCATCTTACCCTGGGTCCTCCTTCTTGTTTATCTTCTTTAGGTGTACAGATTTTAGTATGCTTAACCTATCTTAGTATAGGTCTAGTAACCACTTATTTTTTCTTCATAATTTGTTTATTTTTATATTCCGTCCCTCATCTCCTCCCTGCCCCTTTCTAAGTCCACTGACCCTAGCTTATCATGTCTCTTCAGGGCTGGCTACAATGAATGTCCTCTTCTGGGGTCTAACAAGGCTGCTCCTCCCTCGGGGAGGGGGGGCTCAAAGAGCCAGCCATTGAGTTCATAACAGAAATAGTCCCTGTTCCCCTTACTAGGATACCCAGTTGAATACTGAGCTACCATTTGCTATATCCGAGCAGGGGTTCTAGGTTATATCCACACATGGTCCTTGGTTGGAGAAACAGTCTCATAAAAGACCCCTGTGCCCTGATCTATTTGGTCTTTGTGGAGCTCTTTTCCTTGCAAAGTCTTACTAACTCCCCTTTCTTTCATATGATTCCCTGCACTCTGCCGAAAGTTTGGTTGTAAGTATATATCGTATGCATCTTTCTGCTTCTGGGATGTTCTCACTCAGGATGATTATTTTCTAGATCCCACCATTTGCCTGCAAAATTTATGATTTTCTTGTTTTTAATTGCTGAGTAGTATTCCATTGTGTAAATGTACCACAATTTCTGTATTCATTCTTCAGCTGAGGGGCATCTGGGTTGTTTCCAGGTTCTGGCTATTACTAATAAAGCCAATGGCAGCTCAGTCTCCAAGTGAGTTCCCTAGTAAGGGTGACAGGGACTGTCTCTGACATGAACTCACTGGCTGACTCTTTGATCACCTCCCCCTGAGGGGCTCCCAGCCTTACCAGGCCACAGAGGAAGACAATGCAAACAGTCCTGATGAGAGCTGATAGGCTATGGTCAGATGGAAGGGGAGGAGAACCTCCCCTATCAGTGGACTTGTAGAGGGACATGGGAGGAGGAGATGAGGGAGGGAGGAAGGAATTGGAAGGGAATGAGGGACAAAGGGGTACAGCTGGGATATAAAGCGAATACACTGTAATTAATATATATCTATATAATAAAATTAAAAATAAAAATAAAACAAACATAGTATCTATAAACATGATTTAAATATGAGATCAAAATATGGGCCGTCAGTACCCATGGAGGAAGGCTATCCTATAGGTTCTTAAAATAATGTCAACATGGAAATTACCTCTGATCTTTCTTTTTCATAAACATTTAATTTAGCGGTGTGTGAATGTATGCCGTGTGTGTGCAGGTGCCAAAAGAACATCAAAGAACTGTCAGATGCCTGGAAAAGAAAATTGTAGGTGTTTATAGTCACCCCATGTGGGTGTTGTAAACTGAACTTTGGTCTTTGGCAAAAGCAGCAAGCACTTCTAACTAGTGCAACATTTCTCCTGCCATTATCTGTTACCTTTCTAATCATATGAGACATGAACAAGCTGACGAATATTAAAAGTAACATAAAAGCAAGAGATAGTAATATAGAATATGAGAGTATGTTTGTTTAACATAGAGACTTCTTAGGCTATGGATTGTAAGGTAATCTCTGTGCCTGCTGCCTTTGGGGTTTATGACCATGCTTTGACTAACCTCAAAAAGACAGAGCTCACCAGTCCTGGAATAATGCCCCTGTATCTCCCTTGTGTGAAGAACTCAATGTAACAACATATAGCCAAAAGCCAATAGCTGTTTAGCCACTATACAGAAGAAAATAATGAAAAGGGGGCTTCATAATTAATGATTTTAAGCAAGGGGGAAACACTAAATGGGGATTTTTCTAACAATGAAGAAACACAGAAAAAAAAATCAAGGTGCTAAAAGGGCTATAATTTCTCAAAGGCAAGCCAGCATTTTGTAAACTTTGCTTTCAAAAATCTCTCAGATGACTTGAGTCAATGTCTTATTTTATCTAAATTGGCTTTCACTTCTGCAACTATTATTAGAACTGTTGAGTTTTGCTTGCAAGTGTTGTAGATCCTGTGGTTCCCACATTTTGTCAAACAACAGAATCACCTGAAAATATTTCTGTGGTTGAAATGTGCAATGAATTCAGCTGGCTATTTGAACATGTCTTTGTCTCTGTGGGCTTTCTGTTCTATCTTCCTGCTGGGTTTTGTCTCTCTTCTCTAATTTTGAGTGTGGTTAAAGAAAAGAAAGGCGAAATAAAAGTCTATTTTTTGAGGCAAATAACAGCACCTATGACTAACTATACACTGTATTTGTGACTTTGGACATTTTTATCATTGCCAACTCCTGTGCCCACAAGTTGCTGCTACAAAATAAGAAACTTTCACTTTATAGTCATATGCCCTAAATTCAACACATTGTTGTACATAGTATATAAGTTTTACTGAAGTTTTAGAAGATGTCTTCTTTCTCTCCTCTCCCTGACCTCTTGGCCATCCCCCACCCCCTTTTTCTCTTGCTGAAGAAAGCTGGAGACAGTAGTAAGTAAATCACAGCAATTTTTTAAAAAGATTTTCATATTACAACTACCTTATGTGAAAGTGAGTGTGTCTTATAAATTCAACATAAGTAAGCTGGGAAGAAATAGCTGAAATTGTGGAGTAGAAAACCGTTTGAGATTGAAATATACAGAAATAGAGATATAAGATGCCATTGGTATGAAAAATGCAAGACTAAATTAGCTCTTATTTTGAATCCTATTTGGTCTAAAATAACATCTTTATGATTTAAATAAGCAGTTTATAACCCTAAACTTCCAGCTCATTTTTAGAACCCTATATACATCTTCTAACCCCCCCCACACACACAGAAGAGTCATAGTGTCCTGCTTAAAATGGAAGCAGTACTGACAAAGAGCGAGACCAATGGATAGAACTCTCCCTGGCAATTGCTACTGCTTGGGAATAGTTTTACAAATCTTGTGAATTTTATCTTTCCTAGGCTCACAAATTGGGTTTGTTTTCCAGGTTTTATGAGACTCCCTTTTGTGCCTAAGAAGGAATATTCTAGTTAATAGGAAATAGCTGCCCAAGAGTCTTCCTCAACATCCCGGTTAGTCCCCTCATTACAAGTGTTTGGAATATGGCACTTTCTGATGGTGGTTTCTGAGTAGCTGTCAGAGACTCTTTAAACCATGTTTCAACTTTTGGTACAACTTTTTTCAACTTTTGGTACAAACTTTTTTGTAGTGAGTGCATCTATGGTAATTGGGTGGAGGACAAAATAGAAAGAGTTGTCTTACATGAAAAATATTAGAAAAAAGAAAGAAAAAATAAAACAAATTGGCCTCTGCTTCATTTGGGTAGAGAAAAAAAACAGAGTTAAAACATTGTCAATATCACTGCTGAGAAAGGAAAACAGCTCTAGTGGACTATTGCTGAACCATTCAAAAGTCAAAATTACTTCAAGATTTAGAGCTGCTGTCTAGATATTTCTTTACAATATACTTATGTTGGAATAACATTTTACAAAGGTTCATCTCTTTTATGATTTAAAAAAATAAACAGAGAACCAAATTGATAAGTTGATTTCATTTTCCTGTGCAGATTTTGAGCTGGATAAGTTTGTAATGGTCTAAGAGCATCGTTTCCCTTCCCTGGGGCATGTATCCATCTCAATGGAGTCCAATGTGTTTTCCTCATTATGGAGCTTTTGGAGAGCAACCCAAATTGTTGATGAATAACACATTTAGTTATTACCCAATTGGGATTTAGTGCATATTTGTGATAGAGATCACCTCTTCCAATATTGTTCTTATGCTACAGAAAATTTAAACAAAATGGTGCTTCTGAAACCAACCAAGGCCAAAAATACATTATTTAAGTAACACAGATTACTTTTCATTGTCTGAAAGTACTTCATATTTCAGAATTTTGGATTAGGGTATATTTATGTATACATAAAAAGATATGTTGGATATGCAACTGACTCTCTGGACAGACCACATTTCCACAGTCAAAGGCATGAGAAGAAAACAGAACCCTCAGGCAGAGAGCACCAGCTGTTCTGAGGAAGCCACGCTCCTGTGTAGAACTGACTACTGAGAACATGTATGTGTGTGGAGCATTGAGCTCATGGGTTAATTTATAGTGATATATATGTATATTACACATATACATATATATTAATATAAATTTGAGGTTTTTTGGATAAAGGTGAAAAGTTGAATGCTTTTCCACCAGAAGTACTACTAAAAATGTAATTAGTATGTGTGGTGTAAGTAAAAGGAAAGGCAATCAGGGGAGGTTGGACTTACTTGGTCACCTGGAGGATGTTGAATCTTAAAGTTGACTACCAAAAGCTGAAGGAAGATTATTTTCAAGATAAGACTCTTCCCTCCTGATGGTTGAAGAATCAAAGTGCCAAATGACAACTTCATTGATAGACAAGAGAATTCAGTACCAGTAGGAAAGTGGAGTGTCTGTAGAGGATATCTTCAAGGGTGGAAGAATGATTAGACGGGTTTGCACATACTAGGCAGAGAGACAATTTGAAGCTCCGAAAAGGCTAGCAGTGCATGCTAAGAAATGGAACCAATGAAAGAAGTCAAAACAAAGCATATGATGAAAGGACTGTGCACAGCACAGGGCTTAGCTGTGCATCAGGCCAGCAGAGTAGAACATACACTCTGAATAGGAATGAACTCATCAACCTCAGTACAGTAAGAAAAAAAAATGAAGGTAAAAGGCACTCATGTGCTGAAAAGTGAAAATCCAGTACACTATGATAGAAGTCGAAAGACAATATTTCAGACTGGTAGAGGCAACAAGAACTGTTTGCATACATTATGCAAAATGCAAGAGATAACAAGATGTAGAAGCTCTGAACAAATTAGCTTGAAGAGATGGAGAGGGCTGAGGAGTACAAGAACAAGGAGATGTGCTGTTGATTTGTAGTGCTTGTATTTAGTACTATGTGACTTTCAAAAATATTTGCATTCATTACTTTGATAAATAAAAATATTTTAAATAGATGGCATTTTATGTATGAGCATGAGGAAAGAAATTAAACCAAGATGTAATAATTAGAAATGCTGTTTAATTTATATGATTTAAATATGAAGGCGTTTAACGTGCTTTGTTGTCAGGAGACTTAAATTGGAAACCCATAAGGAACAGTGGGCTGAATAAAAATGAGAATGTTGCAATAGTTGTGAGCTTCGGTTTCAGCTTTTTAAAGTCAATTACTTCCTCTCTGACATGGATTATTTAGGGGTTCTCCATGCTCCTTTAATCATTCCAAAACTGAAATAATTTGAGCTTATAAAATTGCTGGAAATAATAATTGTTAAAATGTTATGTGAAAACAAACTTTAATCAAACACTGAATGCATTATTTAAAAGCTCAAGGTGCACCAATTTACCATTCCTTTTTGAAAATTGCTTTTTTTTCTTTTACACTTTTCTATTACATTAGATGGGGGATCCTAGACTGAGGTGCTAACACCAGTGTGGGAGATGAAAGGGCACATTTCAGGAGTTAGATCTCACCTTCCACCTTGTTAAATCATTGTTTGTCTTCTTGTTTGTCTGTTTCTGCGCACTCCAGGCTAGATTGCCTGGCACCATCCGTTAAGTCTATTATCTCCCCCCCCCATCTCCCATTAGGAATGCTAGGATTACAAGCATATACCACTGCATCCAGTTCTTACACAAGTACTAGGGTTCAAACTCAGAGCAATTGGCTTGAGTGGCAAACGATTTTACCCACTGAACCATTTTCCTGGTCCCGTCACTTTTTATTAAAACTCCCGAATGGCTTTTAGCACACCAATTAATTTCCTACACTATCTGTTTTTATACATTTTTATTATGTTTGCATAGTTTTATATTATGACCATTCCCACCCTGTTGCCTGGTTTCTCTTGCCCTCCCTGGACTGAGATTCTTTGTCATATCACAATGGCATTTCAATATTCTAAGACTTTAAATCTAATCAATCTAGAAAGATAGTTGAGTTCCTATTATCTGCTATAAGTTGGGAGTGGCACTCTGTATCCAAAGAGCCAGAGACATGTGATGCATAGACTCAACCCTGCAAAATACATATGATAGTTTCCTTTAATACAAATAACAGATAGACAAAAATAGATTAGATAGATAGATGATAGAAAGATTACATAGATGATAGATTGATAATGAATAGATGATAAATAGATGATAAGTAGGTAGATGATGGATATAGATTATAGGTAGATGATATATGATAGATAGGAAATATATAGAAAGATTAGATAGATCATAGATTGATGATAGGTGATTAATAGATGATAGATATACATGATAAATAGATACAAAGATAGATACATAGATAATAGATACATAGAGGTAGATGGATAATATATAATTGATAGTTTAAAATGCTATATGCACAAATTAACAATTAAACAATTAGAAGTTTGTGTTAAGTGCTTAAGAGAAAAAGCACAGAGGACCCAGTGGGAACAAAATGGGCTATGTAGATTTTTTTTTACTGCAAAAACTATGGAAATCTTCCCTGTGTATTGAGGTGTGAGGCATGAATAATCTTGAACTGAGTAGGCTCTATCTAAGTGACAAAGTCAGCCTAGGAAAATATGCTGATACCTGAAGAGTTCTGTATGAATGGGAACCAGCAGAGAAGCAGTAGGGGTGGACCTAGGTGAGAAGTTAAGAGTTTTCTATTCTTTAGCTAGAAAGACAGACTGGGAAGGAATAGCAGGGTGCATAGGAGAAGCTGGCGAATGGCCTCATGTAGGCCATGTAGACAGAGGTATGGACCTCTTCCCAATGATATCCATGATGGTGAGAAGTGGGTGGTGAGTAATGACAAATTCAGACAGGTAGGAACAGTTGAAACGGGGTCCTGGGCTTTGTGTTATACTCAGAAGAACTTTACAGTTTCACAGGGAAGCCTGGCACCTACTCAGATGCCATATCTGTTGCCACATTGTCTCCTGCTCACACTTGCCAACCAGGCCTTCCTTCAAGATGAGTATATGTTTGGACAACTGATCTTTCTTTCAGGCTGGGATGTTCTTCTACTTCCCCTTTCAGTAATTTTTAGCTGCCATTTAAAGTGGGCTGTTTCCTCAGAGTAGTCTTCCTAAGCTGTTCACACTAATAACTTTCTGCTTTTCAAGTCTCTTCTCGTATTCTTTCTGTCTCCTTCATAGAATTTACACTCTGTCTCTTAAGTGATCTCTTCAGTAAAATGGGTAGGCTCATAATAGTGAACATCTCAAAGGACATAATGATTCCTAAAATTGAACCAGTACAGATTGTGTCTGATATATAATAAAGACTTAATAGCAGTTAGTTCTCAAATGAAGGATGGCAGGCATGAAAGAATGGATGCAAAGTTAGCTCTGCAAAGTGAATCAGCACTTTTAACCTCTATTTTATTTGGGGTTCCTTAAAGCCTCTCCCTTCCAACATCCCCCAAGCCCTAGGTAGAAGAAAGAAGGTCAGCAGGGAAAGGGGGTTTAGACTCCTTTACTTCTCCCAGCTGTTTGGGGTTGATGGGTTCTCTAAAAGCTAACCATTTCTCCCCAGTCCAAGCTGTTATGCCACCTATCTCTGGTCTCTCCATGGTGCCACTCTCCACATACCACACCTTTTCTCTCCAGGCTCTCTTAATTATATCCCTCAGAATCTTAGGCCACACCCCTTTCCATGCAGCTCAAGGCAGGCAGGCTGTGACAAGCTGGCAAAGACCACGCCCCACAGGGGACAATTATCAGCTATGGACAAACTAAAGCCTAAACTAAAATCCCACACTTGTGATTAAAACAGAAACATATTTATATAACATAACTGAGTTTTTAAAGAAACCACAACTTTCATTACAGTCAGGTGAGATCATTCTCTACTTTCAGGAATGCATACCCATCTAGTCAGTTCTACTTTCAATACAGTACTCAATAATAGAAAATAGTCACAATACATGACAAGCCATTTTAGAGTATGTTTCCTGATGCCAAACCAAAATTCATTAACAAACACCAATTTTTCCTTTTTTTTTTTTTGTTTTTGAGACAGGGGTTCTCTGTGTAGCCCTGGCAATCCTGGATCTTGCTCTGTAGACACTTGAACTCTCAGAGATCCACCTGCCGCTGGCTTCCAAGCGCTAGGGTTAAAGACATGCACCACCACAGCCTTGCGAAGAATAATGTTTCAAAGAAAATATTCAAACACAACTAAAATCCAAAGATATACTAGTTTCATACTTAACATGCTGAGGCATGACAATAAGTTAATGTTAAAAGTCTTTGTTTTCTATAATTAAAAGATCATATTCTCATGAGAGCAGTTCACAGGATGCAATGGTCTTGAGCCTGAGCAAGGTGTTTTCTCAGCATCAGGTGCTATGTTGCAATGCACAATAGATGCATCGGAACAAAGAGTACAGCCAAGTTGCAGAATACAACACAGATAAGCAAGCTCTGCCAGAGATACCCCAGATTCTCATGTCTTTGATTTTGAAATTCTGCTCATTGTGTTTCCAGAAATCTTTTCTTGTTGAACAATGTTGCAGCCCATGTACACAAGCCAGAATGTAAGAAACTGTTCAAAACTATGTACTCTATGAAGACAAGAACAGTGTAGATCCCCCTAATTCCTGTGATGATCTGTAAAGCAGACCAGAGAAACACATAAACTAAGACAGGCCATGGCGTTGTCTTCAAAACCTTCAAGAATTTCCACTTGTTGAGACTGAAAATCAGTTCTCACAGTGCCCCACAAGTCAGCAGCTGGCTCGTTCACCCTGACTGTGTCTGCTCCACACACGACTTTCCAGCCACTGTAGATCAGACTCAGTGACATCATTATATTGTGAGTGAATATTTGCTGCTACAGATTCGTTTTCAAAGACTAACCTGAGATTATTTGAATTTCAGTTTAGCTTAAACAATAACATGGAATCTAGATCCGGATTAACCCACTCCAAATTCTGGCTCTGTCTTGTGGTTGTGAACTTTCTACCAATGTGCTTCTCCTGTGCTTCAGGTTCCTTCCTGGTAAGATCTGTGTAATAACAGTAGTTGTATGATAAATAGCAGTGTACGTGTAATAGCAGTATTTTAACACTGAATAATAAATAAGTTAACACATGTAAAAGCAACAAAGTTGTCCATGACATGTATTTTAAGCAAAACATGATAGGTCCATGTTTTTGGATTGTTTTTGAAAGAAGACCTCATTATGGTAGCCCTGAATACCCTGGAGCTGATTAGCGAAGAACAGGCCAGCCTTGACTTTGTAAATTTCTACCTGACTCTGCCTCCGAAGTGCTGACATTCAGGCATGTGCTGCCACACCCAGCTAAATACACTCAGTGTTTTCTAGAAAACATTATTTTTCATGTGCACAGGGGAGAAGACTGCAAATTGCTGCCATTCATTCTGTCTCTTAAAGGTTAGCCTTCTCTTTGGTGTGAAAATGGAGACTATTAGGCAAAGTATTTCACACCATGACTGAAGTAATGAAGGCATAAGGATTTGTCTAAAACAGTGGGCTGGGGTCAGTGGACTGTCAGGGGGCATTAGGATATAGAGAGCCTGACCTTACATTTCCAGGCTTACTTGCCAATGAGCAAGGCATAGAAGTAGCTAAGTGCCAACTTGATTCAGACTTTTCATGTGGCTCCTTTTCTTTATACTGCTGGGATGTTAGGATAGGATACAACAGAATGGGTAAATAAGATGCTTTTTATTTCCTTTCACTGAAACTGCTCCCTACCATGCTTTTACAAACTCAGCACTGTTTGCAAGTAAATTATAGTAAAATTATTAAGGCATGTGTAATGATAGCCATGGTATTGTAAATGAATTTTGAGAAAAAAATTTACTCCACATAGTGTCTTGCTGAAATTTTAAGAAACACATTGAAGATTACAGTTGAATTTTCCTAGATATGACACACTCTATTCACAATCTGAAGATAAGAATAAATATTAAAATCATCAATGTGGATGAATGAGATTCTTAGCTGAAGACTCAGTTTGTTCTAGCACAATTACAGATATGGTTTGTAAGTTGTATGACTTGTGGGGCAGGATGTTTTATTCACCTATATATTTGTTTCATGAGTGTTAACCCGGCTCCACCTCCATGTCAGACATAGTACTAGACCATGGAGTTTTTAATAATCAGCAGACAAAGAGTTTTGTGTTTAATTAGAGAATGGATAGTAGGCAAAATATCGCATAGAACAATAGAAAAGACTAATTTAGGTCCAATGAGCAATATTAATAAAAAGAAGCAAACCAGGGAAAGGAAGAATGGAACAGTATATGGCATCAAAGCCTGTAGAAGATCATAATAACTTGTGCTACTGTAGTAGGTCCAACCAGGGCTGATTTTGTACTTTAGCACCTTTGACACTGTAGATGTTGCTGGTTGTCACTAAGGAGGACGTACTACTGACATCTAGTGGAGAGAGTAGAGAAAAGTGGCTTTAAGATCTGAAATGCACTGGACAACTTCCTCAGCCAAGAGTGTCTGTTCCAAAGTGTTCAAAGTCTTGAGATTAGGAATCCCTAGGCTGCTGTGATAGCAGTGAAATTATGCAGAAGTAGTTTAAGAACATGGATTAGAGCCTAAAGCAGAACCACAAGACAATCAACTGCATAGCAAAAAGAAACTGCAAGGGCAAAAGTAAGAGCGACCACCAAGTCTCCAGTTTTAGCTGAAATAAAGGCTGTACTCACATAAAAATAAATGTGATCTACTGTGTCATTTGTAAATTGTGGCTAAAGTTGGCTGTGTGAATTGGCAGTTTATAAAAAAGAATTTGAGCAAAGAACAAGATGTGGAACTCCTTGGCTTAACCATGTTTAACAATATAAAAATGCATGATGTCACTTCGTTTAAAAAAAAAAAGGATGCAGGCAAAACTTGGGACATTAATCCTAATGCAATAACATTCTTCGGAGGCTCCAAAAGACACTTGATGCTTTGCAGTGAGTGCCCTGAGTAATATTATAAGTACCTTCAAGTGTGCTCACTACATTTAGAAAACATAGTTATAACATTTAGCTCCTTAGCTGACTGTAAGACATTCTTTGCACCTAGTCGTCATCATTCAGTATTTGAAAATGATCAGCATTTAGGTAATGTCACCAATCCTCTTCTGAAGCACAATGCTACCTCCATACATATTGTGATGCTTTGTTATCTGCCATGGTATGAGACTCAAGGCTTAAGATTTAGATTTGGGAATGGGGGAGGTATGTAGTCAACTGAGCTTTATTATTATTATTATTATTATTATTATTATTATTATTATTCTTAAGAGGACACTGTGATCATCATAGCCATTTTTTGACCAAAATGTAACTAGATTCATGCATGCACAAAAACCCATTTCGTCTAAAAAGCACAGAACCAAATTAGCAGCAGCTGACAACCATTCATGAGGAACTCAGCACCACAAGCCTGCGTGCATGACTGGCAGAGAAAAGCATTTTAACAAGGAGATAAATTTCCGTGTTGCACTTTACAGAAGCCTATAGATGATACTGAAAAGTAACATAAGTGAGCCATGGATTCTTTAAGAATCCTGCAAAATCCAATTTCCCTCTAACAGTGAGGAGGAAAAATTCACTCATATCCCAAGGGTTGCACATTTGAAAACTAGGAAAATTTCCTGAAATAGTATCAGAACACATACACACTGTATTATCATATTGTTAATTGGACCAGTTTTGTTAACTTATTTTGCAGCAGAGAAAATGTCTTAGTCATCATCCCCTGGGGCCTGTTTATACTAATAATGGAAAGTAAGTATGGATTCCTTTAGTCAGAATGTAACTAGCAGAAAACTCACATACAATGAGTGTTGTGAGCAATAATTCTTTATTTTTTATTTTTATTATTAGTTACATTTTTATTAACTCTGTATCTCAGGGGCAATAATTCTCACACTGTGACTTAATGCTTCAAAGGTCCTTTGTAGCATTATTACTTTCATGTTACATATAAGGCTATGACAGCTTAGACAATGTACCAGTTAGACTGTTTAGATCGTGCTGAGTAAAAAGAAGTTTACATTTATACCGAAGGAATGGAAACTTAAAGCCGGGTTGCCAGTGCTTTGCATGTTTTCTACTCATTGACAACTATTCAGAACCATTTTCCTGCAAAAGGTGGCTGTCACATCCATGTTACTTCATCTGTGTCTTAGAAGCTTTAGCTTCTTGGGGTTTTCTGAAAGGATATGAGAATGCAGGAGGACCATGTGGGATACCCTTTCCCTGTCTTGATTTTCACCTGCAAGTGGAATAGAATGCTGTTGTATACATTTCTTGACTATAACCAATCACAGGATTCTTCCTAACAGAAAAGTTCTGTGCAAGACAATGTAAGAAATCTAGAAATGGCCAAGCAAACACAAGCTACTAGTGAGGGAGTTTTGTTTGTTTGTTAGGTTAGTTGGTTTGGTTTGGTTTGTGTGGGTTTTTTTGCTGTTGTTATTTTAATTAACCAATTCTAAACAAACAAACAAACAAATTAGAATGTGCTAAAATCTAGACCAAAACATTTGGTTAGAAAACAACTTGATTCTCAACCTTGCATTCCCAAGCACTTGTAATATGGTATCTCACCTACTATTCCTTGGCTTTGGATATTCCAAAAAAGGGCAAATGACTAGATGTGCTTAAGAAGATTCTCAAGTTAAAAAATAAATAAATACATATATATATATTAATTTTAGTCTTGCTTTAACAAATACTAACCAGTTGTTTATCAAAGGATCAATATGCTAGCAACCCGCCCTTCACGAGCCCCTAAATGAGGTTCATTCTTTTCATACCTGAAGTATGGCTTTCTAAAACTGATTGATTGTTTTATGTTTGAGAGAAGACCCAGGGTTTTATGTCTATCAGCCAGGAGCTCTACCACTGAGCTATATTCCCGGGACCCACATTTCTATATGTTTCATTGTAGCAGCAACCATATTCCTACTGTGTGCTCAGGGCTTGGCACACTGTTACACAGGAATTAGATCCTCAATAAATATGTGTTGCATAAAGAGGTGGATGGATGGATTCGTGGATAAATGGAGAGATGGGTGGATGGAGAGGAGATGGATGGATGCATGGATGGTGGGTGGGTGGATGGATGGAAGAGTTGAGAGTATGGAGGGCTGTCTTTTGAGACAGAGCATGTCATTGTTGGATTCGATCTGGTTTTAGAAACAGTCTAAAATAAGTTGTTGATTTTTTTCTATGAATTTCATCTATTATTCTTAGTTTTGCATTTCTTCTTTAGCCAACACTAAGAAGGCCCTCTTTCTTCAAGACAAGAACTTTGAGTTTCTACAGATAGCTACCTTGATTCCATTTATTGATAAGGTGCACCCCCCAAATCTGCATAAATCCTCTTCTTATCTGAGTGCAGGTTATATTTTCTCAAAAACTGAGAATTACACAAAAATCAGACTAACAGCTTCCAACAGCAGCAGTGTAGCCTCCCTAGAAGAGAGATGGTGTGTTTTCCTCAGGATGCGTTCTTCGGGGAGCAGTCACGGCCACCACATACAAGCTACTCCATAAGCTTTGGGGAATAAAGCTTATGAGGTTGGGGTGGTTTTTGTGGATTTTTTTAAAATTAGGGTTTCTCTGTTTAATAGCCCCAGCTGTCTTGGACTCACTTTGTATACCAGGCTGGCCTTGAACTCACAGCAATCTGATTGCCTCTGCCTCCCTGAGTGCCTGTACCAGCACACCCAGATGAAATAAATGAGTTTTACGAGACACTGATTTTGTATTTTTTTTCACATTCTGGATTCATACAACTATGATTTTTTTTTCTTTCATGAATTAACTCAATTTAGATCAACTTTCCAAATCCTTATTTAGGAAAAAAAGGGGGGGGTGCACCTTAAGGTGTTCATACAGAACCAGCAACATTTATATGGAATATTCTCCAGAAAGCTCAAAGGAAATTAAGCCAACATGAACGAAAGCTGATTTCCCCAGGGAAGTGTCCCTGTCCTTCTACAGAGAAATGGTCTCTAAACCTACATTGTTAGAATAGCCTATTTCCAGTGTTCGAATGTGACAGTCAAAAGAAATTAAGAAAAGCAGCGTGCCCAAAGCTGCCTCTTTCTCAGCTCTGCGCTTGTAAATGGAAGCAATTTTCAAGACATTATCTTGGGTCGAGATAGGAAGAGTCGCTATAATCTAAAAAGACTGAGGAGTACCTATTTCTCCTCCTTCCTCATCTTCCTCCTCCTTTTCTTCCCCCTCTTCTCCCTTTCTCTTCATCTTGTTAGAGTTTAAAATGGAAACGGCTAATTTCTTAAATATGGCCCTCGGAGGGTGTCATTTTCTATCACACGTTAGGCATCTATATCTAAGACCCCCACATAGGCGCCGAGCCATAAGGCTGTCATTCACAGGGGATTGCAGAACTCCTTTTGCTCAGGGATCTATAGGTTAGATTTGATCTGTCTTGGGGATGCAAGACTCAATGGACTTCCCAGCACCACAGCGCAAAGTTGACGGAGAGTGACTGCCTGTGCGCTGTGCCGAGCAAGGTGCAAATGTGTGTGTGCGTGTGAATTTGTGTGCGTGCGAGTGAGTGGTGTGTGTGTGTGTGTGTGTGTGTGTGTGTGTGTGTCCCCGCTCGCGCGTGCACGCGCGCGTTTGCGCGCTACTGTATGAGAGTGCCTGGCTGGGTTAGTAGGGTTGGCTGGGGCGGGCAGTAAATAAAGGGTGGGGCTAAGAGAGGAGGAGGAGGGATAGCAGGAATGAGAAAGAAGCAAAAGCCCAGCTTGTAACCCAGTTAACCTGCTGGAGCTCACCCCGCTTGGTCTGAGCGCTGCACCAACTCACCCAGTTCCCTCTCTTCTTTGGGTGTCTTCTTCCCCCCTTTCCTCACTGCACCCTGCACCCTCTACCCATCACTTCTGCATCTGACCAGAGGACGAATGAGTGAGACGTTCCAGTAAATCGAGGTAGCAACTTTCCTCAGCTGGTCTCTGGGCTCCCGGAGAGGGATCATGCTGATTCTTGGAGGTATGCGGCCCGTGGAAGAGGAGGAGGACGAGCAGTGATGGGCTAACGACCGGTGCAAGAAGCCCCAAGCAGCTCAGCCACCTAAGCCCCCTCCACAGCTCCACGCGTGTTCCCTCCAGCTCGCTCTCCCGAGAGCTGAGAGCGCGCGGTGTGCATACTCGGAGCATCCAGGGAGAATGAGGCGGGGACCCAGCCCAAGTTGGGTGCATCTTGTGGGCGTGAGGCCACGACTGTGTCTCGGCATGAAATAAGAAGCTTGGAAGATGGAGCGCGGCACAGTCCTCATCCAGCCTGGGCTCTGGACCAGGGACACCAGCTGGACACTCCTCTATTTCCTGTGCTACATCCTCCCTCAGACCGCCCCGCAAGTGCTAAGGATCGGTGAGTGAGCCCGCGGAAGCGCTCCAAGCTGTGAGCTCCAGGGGTCCTGGTTGCTCCCAGTCCTCAGCTAAGGCGCAGAGCGTCCTGGGCAAGGCAGCAGGCGCTGGCGCAGGGACCTTAGATGGGGAGGGTGGGAGTCAGTGCGCACCCCAAAGCTCCACAACAAAGTGAGAGTCAGTCATGGCTTCCCTCCTGACAGGTACAGGACTTTCCTGGAATGTATGGTTGGCGGGGTTTTTTTCAATTTGAGATCCAAGAACCCAAGCAACAGTGCGGGGAGGGGGGGTTCAGGATCAACTGGGCTGGCTGCTACTCTACATCAAACGTGCACCTTTGACCACTTAAATTGGGCCATTGGGGGCGGGGTAAAATCTCTCTTCCAGGTGCCTAAGTGTATGTCCATCAGTCTGTTAGTTCTGGTCACCACAAGCATGTCAAAACCTAAAGATGGAAATCCCTGAACCATGGGATTATCACAAAACACATTAGCTCAAAGCAGTCAAGTTTTCATCTCTAAAACGGGTTCTTTTGTACGGAGTCTAGAAAGCCTAGAGGTGTGCACTGCAGAGTTTAGAGTGCAAGGAACCGGGAGGGTGGTCAGTGAATACCAGAGCTTCTTTGCCTTGCTCACTCTTTTCAACCTGCAAGTCACTCTATCTTCTAAGTCCCAAACCAGGCAACTTCCTGGGAGGCTTCAGGTTTAAATCTCCAAAGAGATTAGAAAGAGACTCCTGAAGCACTACAGACTGGAATCCTGGGGTGTCACAGGCGGAACAAAAGGCCATCATTACTAACAGAATGGCCCTGTGGACTCAGGTATCTGCATGCATGGCCTCTGGACCAAGATCTGCGCTTTGGGCACTGACACATCCCTCAACTTTATCCTTTCAAACTACTGCATTTCAATTCTCAGAGTGCCTTCTTTGTTCCTGTTCTTAACTAGAGATGGTCACAGGGAGAGCCATAGGTGAAGTGGTACCTGCTGATGGGGTGCTCAGCATTTCCCACATCTCATTTAGCAAAAAGTGAAGCCTAGGGCACCTATCCTTCCAACCATACTCTTTCTAGGAACTGATTGAGTATGCCGTGCTTTGCAGAGCAGTTCAGTGAGGCTGCAAAGCAGTCCAGGTCGCTCAGTGACTACACTAGGACTGATATTCAGCTAGTGAGACCCTCAGAAAAGCTCAGAATACACTATTTGCTTATTTGCTTTTCACACTATGTCTACCCCCACTCCCAAAGTAAGCTCACTGTTTGAAGGGCATCTTCCTAGGTTCATGAAGTTTAGTTTTTAAGTAAAGGAAAAATTCCAAATACTGACTTTACATATTTCTTCTAGACTGTGGGGGAAAATATACATTTTTGGCTAGTTTCCACTGTAGTGACATTTTTTAAAGAGTCATAATTGATTATGACCAAAACGATATTTGCCTGAGATATATTCAAGCCTGGACTTTGGATGCTATCAAATGTGCTTAGTTCAGTAAAACAATAATGTGAAGAATACAAAGTAAAGAAAATGTGCAACAATCTCCAGTGGTTATTAACTGAATAGGTGTTTTGCTTTTGTGTTATACATTTTGAAAATGACAACCGTGTGTTAGACATGTCCCTGCCAAGTCGTTAACAATCACAATCAACCATTTGAAAGTTGTTTTTAAAATGAAAAACAACAAACAGCACTCACTGACCTTATGATACATTCCACAGAATAATCATTTTTTCCCTTTAAATGTGAGTCACAATGCATAAAAAGACATTGCAAGTACTGGTGTTCATATGCAGCACACATGTTTCCCTTCTGTGGCCCTGTGTGACGTGTTGTTAGCATAGGCATTTACACTCTGTATATAAGGACCCTCACATAGCTTTTAAATAAAAAAACAACAAAACAAAACAACCCTCAGCACCATGAAAATGAGCCTTATCTCAGAGGAAACCTGCCTTTTACAGTGAGTTTCTGGTCAGTCAAGTCCAATGTTGAATGCAAAATATCAAAGGAGCAGGGAACTAAACAAAATTCTGTGTGATAAGAAATAAAATTGTATTCATTTTCATCTCTGGTTTCTTTTCTTAACTAACTACCAAGAAACCAGTGAACCAACTAATAGGAACTCTTGATTGTCAACCTACATGCTTGTTCGATAACTTGAGATATCTCCAAGTAAAGTTCAGGATAAACACGAGACACTTATAATTGCCTTTATATGGAAAAGGCAGCCAAATGGTAGTTTATAGCTTTGTTGGAGTATCCGCTTAAACTTTAACAACTGAGAAAAGTGTAAATTTAGGATAAGTTTCACACCTGCCATCTTAGAAGTTACTGAAAATCAATACATGTCAGACTCTAGACTGTGTGTATTGGGAATATTAATACATGTCAGGCTCTAGCCTGTGTGTACCGGGGATATGTCTTCGATTACATTCATATGGGTAATAGTCTTATATAAAGCTGGAAACCATAAATGTCATCCCATAGAGTGCAGAACCCTAAATAACACTCCTGCATTGAAGACATTTTCCAGCATCTTACCGAGCAAAAACATAAAATGACTCTAAAATTCATGTACACGCTGGAGTGGTTTTAGCCTCTTTGTATAGGCTAGTATATAACAGGAAACAGTTAGCTGTCCTGTACATTTAGTTGACCTGTGAACCTCATTATCACAGACATCCTCTAAAATACCCAAATGTAGCACACTTCCACTAGTGGGGAAAATAGCCCACGTGGACATACATAAAACACAGAGCAGAAGGGTCATTTATGTTAAGAACAGAAAGAGTTATTTACTAATAAAGTCCATCATTTCAATAGTCGTAAGTGTGGAGGGAAAGCATAGAACTAAGGGTGGCCAGGCTTCCTGAAACAGGGCTCAATGGAACAAGTGGAGGTATGGATCCTACCTCCACCGCTTGCTGGGTGTGCGTCTCAGTGAGAGTTAGCCAGTCTCAGCAGATCTTCGTAATTGTATCTGAGAACTCAAATGAAAACTAACAGGAGCCTCTGAGTCGCATTAATAAAATTAACAGGAAGAGAACATGAAATAGACTATTAAAGGTCTTTAAAAAGTAGCTGAGTGTCAGTTCTGTTACTGCTGGTGTTTGCTTTTAACTTGTTTTTTATTGTTGACGTTTGATTTATGATCCTGGATTTAAATTTCAATGTGTGTTGTTTTCCTAAACACTTAGCACTTCTAAGTCTAAATCCCTCACCTGGAGTATTGGCATCTGTTCTTCCTATTTCACACAGGGCAGTCAAATACCCATTTTGCAGCTTACAACAATTACGTTACACAGCATACCATGTAGTTAAGTATCCCATATAAAGAGAAAAATGGAGATGTTTATAGGAAGTGGAAATCGAGAGTAGGAATATAATTGTTCAAGTTTCTGTACTCCTCTTAAGAGGTCCAAATTATTTTATATCATTTTTTATGCTATCTGTAGCATCATTTCTAAAAGACCTTAACAGAACAATAACTAAAGTTTTCATTTGGGTATATATTGCCTGTATTTTTGTTGCAATGAAGTTCAGAATAAACAACAGATATTTAATTTTTCCTTATATGAGAGAGACAGTCAAATAATAGAGACAAATAAAAGCATGTCTTTATTCCTTAAGTCCTTGATCGTTTTTTTTTTTTTTAGTTCATATTCTTAATCTAATGACCTATTCTCTACTGTAATACAACAGTAAACAGAAAGGTTAGGCACATGCATCCCTTGCAGCTTACATTTCAGTAATTTTAAATCTACTTGCTATTTTAGTTTTTATCAAATTTTTAATATTTTTCAAACATTATTTTGTAGAATTTTCAGCTCTTGAACTGCCACTGATTTTCTTTATTTTGTAGATGAAAAGGATCATGTTAAGGCCTGATAGTGCATATAGTGTAGGCAGTCCATGCTGCCAAACCTGGGAAGGGAATCTAGAGGATAGTGGTTCCTGTGTTGGAAGATCTGCTGGTTTACATACATTCACACTTGGCACTGGCACTTTGGAAAGTGTGTTGGCCCTCATAGTAACTTTAAATCCCCAGATAGCCCTGGAAAGGATCCAGAAGGTCTGTATCAGCTCAAAAACAACAACAACAAAACAATAGAGTTCCTAGCTGGTCATAACATACTCTCAAAATCAACAAACTATTTGTCTTACAATTCTCTCTATATCATTTGCTTTTAAGGCCAATATTGATTTTGTAAGCCTGATGTTTATACCTCATTCTTCTCAACTTTGGCTTCTTTTTTGTGGTTTGTGACTTTTTGTGTGGTTTGGTGGTTCTGAGTAAATTATGTCTCTAATTTTTAGAAATGTGTGAATGGGAAGCTCGTTCTTCTGGCATTAATATTCGTTTTAAGTGTCTTGCATCAAACTCCAGTGTAGTGTGTATGGGTCTGCTCCTGTTAGTGGTTTGGAGATGAGAAAGAAAAAATGAATGTCTTATATTTGATGCTGTTAGCAGCAAGGAAACATGAACAAATGTAATCAACTTGGAGAGGAAATGTGATCTCTATGCCTAGAAAACACTTTTTTTAGCTCATGGCATGCTTGATTGAAGTGGTTCTGAAGAAGAGCGTTCCCGTAGCCTTCCTTATTTTCCATCTTATTATTTGTATAATACCAAGAACATTACCCATGTCCTGATAGTCTGTAAAATCTATTTGTATCAGAGTGCTGAAGAAATCCAAGAAGAAATAGATACATGTATATGACTGTCATTTTAAAAACTGGTCTAAACTCAGAAGGTCGATTATAGGCACGTGGATTTAAAGGGAAGGAGGTTTGAGGCAACATCTGTAAAGTGCCTATGGTATTGTGAAACTCATGAAGACTCTTCCTCACTTTCTCTATTAGTGAACAGGACAGAGGTCTGTGATCTAGAATGATCCCTTCCTCTGATCTAGTGTGTGAAATTGATGTTTCTTAAGGAATCCTGAAGTATATTCATATATTACAAATATACAAATTTGTATATTACAAATACATTGAAACCTTTCAGAGGAAAAAAACCCCACAAAATCACTTTTCCATTATTTAAACCCAAATCAACCCTATTTTTACTGTCAGAAATTTTTTATTGCATCATAAGTATCAGTGTCCTGCTAAATTTATCAATCCAGAATTTGGTCATAGAAATATTAGCTAAATAAATAAAAACAAAATAAAATTCCAGAACTACATTCTAAAACTCACAGAACCAAAGCCCTGCTGCTCCATGTGTATAACTCAAGTTCTGCACCCTTTTTGTTTGATGCATTTTTCTAGAGACTTTACGGGAGTCTGATGTTTAGAGACTGATGTTGTGATTTATGATTGAAAGCACATTTTATTTTTTAATTATATATTTACTTACTGAAGTAGAGTCATGCACAGAATTCTGTGAGCAGGGAGGTCAAAAGACAACTTATCTCTCTTCTTTAACCATGCAGATCCAGGGGATCAAACTCAGGTTACTTTATTTTGTAGAAATCTGATGATTAATTGTTATTAATTTGGAGAACAGAAATTCATTATAACTTACTATTTTAATTTAACAATGCAAAAGATAATGGATTTAAGTAAGTTGTTTAGTGTAGTGAACAAATTCAAGAACAGTCAATGTTAAGGCAGAACACCCATACTATTTAATGGCTGCTTGAAACTCAGTCTGTACAGGGCTGGGTATATACACACATGGACTTTCTAGCTCTGCCATCTGAGATTGCCTGAAACAGTGACATCCCAGGAGTTCCCAGGGCAACTAGCACTCAGGAGTCCTCAGAGCAAAAGATGGTTCTAGAACCAGTGATGAAAATCAATACACTAGAGCAGAAATGTCTCTTAGTGACAGGGAATTAAGAAGGCATTTTCTCAAGCCCCACTGATGTTGTATGAAAAGAACGGAAAAGCTAACTGACTTTTATGGTCTCTGATTCATCTGCACTGGTATGGAAAACAGAAATAAGTTAATGTAGGAAAGAGTCAAGTTTTTCAAGGGAAAAGGGGAAAAGGGGCAAGTGATTATCATTATCACCAATGATAAACACTTTACAATGTGTGAATCTGATGTGTGGCGTGATACAAAATGAACTTTGACACCTGGTCTTTTCTCCCAACTCCAGTTATGATAAAAGAACAAACAAATTCCAGCAAAAAAGCTAATTCTCATCAGGATAGTCAGTGTCATGGAAAGCATAGAACCGTGACAGCACAGAGATGCCTACTGAGACACAATGAAAGAAAATGTTCAAGTGGCATCTGTACAAGATCCCAGAGCAGAAAATGATGTGAGGCAATATCTAAGCACTTTGAATAAAATTCAACAGCTTTTATTACTTGTGTATTTATAATGGCGCCTTAATTTTGACAAATATGCCATAGTAATTTATGATGTAAATAATAGGAGACACAGAGTGGTGTATATGAGAATCCTGTGAGCTATTTCCTCAATGTTTCAATAAATTAAAACCTTATTAAAAGTAAAACGCATTAAAATTAGAAGTCTCAAAGCATAAGGGCTTCTGGAATAACCTCCTCTCTACATAAAGATCTGTAAGTAAATAGATTAAGAGAACTAGAAAAAAAACTTTATATATAGTATGCTATAGTGTTTTCTAAGAATCTCATCAAAATAAAGGCAGCCAAAGTTAATGTTAGAAAAATTATTAACAAATAAATTTTGTGTAAAAGCTGTTACAGACAAAAATGTCTATAAGTCATGTTTAGAATTCTGCAACTAGATTATGGAATATCAGCCATTAACTGCTTTTATCCATTAACTTCTTGGTTTTCAACTATTATATGATTTTTATACTTAATTAAATGCAATTTAACTATGACTATTGATTCAGGTATTGCAACATACTCTGTTAAAGACATGAAGTGATGATGCCCTTGAATGGAAACTTATGGCAATCGGTTTGCAAGAATTTCTTTCTTCACAAAATAGCTTAAATATGCTTTTAAAAATCAATACTCAATTCCCAGAGCGGATAAAGTAGTTCATAATTCAAATTGAAAAAGGATGATGAAAATCAGGTCTGTTTTAAATGAGAACTCAATTGGAATGTTTAAGGTTCATGTTTCTTTTATATTATTGTATTATGTGCAATATATGCAGAAATATGGTTAGGTGTGTGTGTGTGTGTGCTTATGGGCAGAGGCCAACTATACTGGGTATTGTTACTCAGGTGTTTCTGTTTTTATTTTGTTTTGTTTTGTTTTATTGTTGGGTTTGCTTGATTTGTGAGATGGTCTCTAATTGAAGGCTGTCTATCCAGTAAGCTTCAGAGATCCAAATGTCCTTGCCTCCCAGGTCTGGAATGAATAACCATATGCTATTTTGCACTGTATATGTTTGTAAATATACATATATATGCATACACACATATGTATATGTACATACATACACGTGTGTATACATATATACACACATATGTATGTATATGTATACATATGTGTGTATATATGTTTACACACACACGTCTCCATACAATCCAGGAAACATTTTACCAACAGAACTCTTTCCTCTGTCTTTTCTTTTTCTCCACTTTAAACTTCTAAACACTCTACTAGATGCTTTGTCAACCTACAAACTCAAGTTGCATTCTGATGTCCCTGCCCTGTTTATATTTTAAAAAATGTGGCCAGAGGATCAGTAAGGAGAGCCATCTCTGAAGTGTAAAGGCAATATTTACCTTTTGAATCCTGGACAATCTGTGCTCTTTTTGTTCTTAGGATACATTTGTACCCTAAGGCTGTTTCTATACATGCTTACTGCACTGTTAAGACCCCTTTTAAACTATTGTAAATGTTCAACAGGAAAGAATGGCTAAGAAAACAGTCAGGCACACTTAAAGTATGAAAAGAAAACCCCACTAAATATGTCCTTTCTAATGCATTAAAATAGAAAACACTTATAAAAACAATATAGACATGAATATATGACTTCACATCCAGTAGTATATAATTTCCTTTTTCTGTTATATTTTGAGATTCTAACATAATCACTTCTCCCTTTGCCTAACTCCTTCCAACCCTCCCATACACCCCTCATTGATCTTTCAAATTCATGGTCTCTTTTGTTACATATATGTATGTGTGTGTCTGTCCATTAAATATATATTACATATAATATAATTATATATAATATATTATATGCATATATTGCATTATGTATGTGCATACATACATATTCCTAAATACATAAGTACAGTCTGTATTATGTATGTTTTCAATACTGACAATTTGGTATTGAATAATCAGTTAGTGTGTTCTTCCCTGGTAAGACTATTTCTCTTTCTCTTAGCATTTCTTAGTTGCCTGTAGTTATTTGTGCTTCTAGATAAAAGCGTACAGTGAATGCAGACAGGAGAAATCTGTGAAGGCTGTGAATTGGGGATATTTCTTTCATTTTGATTCCTATCATTACACTTGTCCAATTTAAACATGATTGGATAAAGCAGCCATTCTTCTGCTTCTAGGTGATTGAAGCAGCCATTTGCATGCAGATAGGCATAGTGAAAAGGGCACTGTGATGAGGGTTCTTCCAGATTTAGGGATTCCTTGCTTGCTTTTGTCATAACATATTTGAGTAAAGTCACTCTCTGCTTATCAGATTGTAGGTGGTAGTGAACAGGTGCATCGGTGCAGATCTGCACCTTTGGGGTGTATTGAGACACTGCTACAGAGAACCATACATCTGTGCTATGCCTAACACTGATAGTCACTGAGATAATTATGTGAAACTGAGACTATTTTCTTTTCTTTTGATCTTTCAAATTCATGGTCTCTTTTGTTACATGTATGTAACATGTATATATATATATATATATATATGTATGTATATATATGTATGTATCAAACTTAACTAGGCACAAGAACCCAAAATTCAACTGGGTCATATCAAGGTCCTCACTTTCAACCTAAAATGCACATTTATACACATATCTTTTCTTTTTTTCTCCCTATGGAGAATAAAGTTCTCTAGGGAAGAAGCATCCCTCCAAGCCATCCATAAGTACAGTTTCTTTCACGGTGGTTCTCATTTTCGTGTTGACATCTAATTGCATTTTATCTCTGCTCACATCCCTGACTGGGCATGAGAGGGTCTCACCTTAAAACCAGAGCCTGTATTCTACCTTCTCCCATCCTTGACTCCGACCTTCCAATGGTAATGAGAAGCTGTGAACTGAATTCTTCTATTAATACACATTTGCCTTAACTCTGAGTGTTATATGAAGCAAAACTTCCAAAATTAAGTCAACGAAAGAAGTTTAATTTGTAATTTCCCAGTCTTTTAAAGAGAAAGCCAAGGTTATTGAAACTACCATCTCTATCACTGTCTCTGTCTCCCTTTAACTCTCTCTATGTATATTTACAAAACTAATAGAGATGCTATGTAAGGGAAATACAAACACAAAATGGCTATTTGCTCTATAATATTTACATTAATATTTAAGCATATAAAATGTAATGAACTATAATCATTATTATATTATACAAAGCTACATATAATATCTATCCCATTTTATAAAATTATACCCCTAGAACTTGATGTGTATATTTCATTGCTATCTTTGCATTGTATAGACTTTTATACAAATATTATCTATATTAAAATATAAACACAGATTTATATTGACATCTTAGTTGCATTTTCTCCAATGCCCTAAATATTTTACTTTGTTTAAAAAAAACATAAAAGAGTAATTGCAGTTCGAGTAGCTGGGAAGGAGGGAGAATAAACACCTTCACTGAGATGCTGGTACTGAAAGAGCAGAGAAAGAATGGAGAGGTGCAGAGATGGCTGCCGGCTCAGTGTTGCTGCATCTCTTAAATTTCTTCAGGCTGTTTGCATAGGAAATTCTTGTGGTCATGAGAATACCCCTTTGGCTATATCAAACAGAGAAGACATGGCAGAATTTAAATTTCACTGGGATAGATTGATGATATTTTTTGCTACCCTTCTGAAATGTCTATCATAAGATACTCAAGACTAACTGGATAATGAAGCAATCTTTTAAAAAGCTGGCTAGTAGTACAAAATAGAGTAAAGATGTTTTAGGTAACCATTTATTGTCATACACACTTGGCTTTCTCTTCTTGGCACCACGAGTATTTAGGAAAGAGAAGATACAGAAATTTCTTTGAAGAGCCATAGAAATTGTATGAGTTTTTTTTTTAAACCAAAATAGTCTGGGTAATACGTTAACAAAAAGCCATGCAAACCTTTTAAATAAAGATAAGATTATTTAACCAAGAGCATTCTATGATTTTAAAACACCACTTTCTCATTTGAATAGGAACCCGAGGCTGCCAATAGTGGCTGAGCTCCCAGCATCCTAGCTGTATTCTGAGCCACCCTTTTAAATGTTATTTTCTTGACACCTTCACTTTCCTCATACAGCTCATCAGAAAAGTGGGGAAGTTTATATGTAGATGAATGAAAGCTAAGTGGCAAATGAAATACATGAACATTTCCAAATGCCAAGATCACAATACCAATCAACAGTATTTTAAAAATCAGGACAGTCTCATAAAATGTGAAGTCGAAATGTGTTGTAAAGAAAGTGGATGTGGGAGGTGAATTAAAGTATCATCTTGTCAGTGCTCATAACTGGAGAGGCAAATCTAGGGACATGCTATCACTGGAAGAAATGTCAACTATAGCGTCTTAATAGGAACGTGTTAAACTGTACTTGTCTATATTGGTTACCTTGCTTATGGCTGTGATGAAGAACTTGACAGAGCAGCTTCCGAAGGGAAGAGTTCATTTGGCTCAGTGTGAGGATTTAGTTCATCTCAGTGGGAAAGGACATGGCAGCAGGAGCTCTCATTGCATTCAGCATCAGGAAGCTGAAAGGGCTAAATTATTCTGCTCATCTGCCTTCTCGTCTTTACTTTGTCTGGAACTCCAGCCCATTAATATTGCTACCAACTCTTAGAGTGGATCTTCTCCTCAAGTAACTTGGTCTAGGGAGAAACTTCCCTGCAAGCATGCCCAAACATGTATCTAGAGCTTACCAAGTAGAAAAATCAATATTAACCATTAAAGCTTCACATTTTAAATGATTTTATTATTTATTACAAGTTATTCACTTTGTATTCCAGCTGTAGCCCCTTCCTTTCCTCCTCTTGGTCACACCCCCTCTCCTTCCCTCTGTGCCCCTCCCATAGTTCACTAATAGATGAGGTGCTCCTTCTCTGCTATCTGACTGTAGCCTGTCAGATCTCATCAAGATTCTCTGGATCCTCTTTCTCTGTGGCCTACTTAGGCCATCTCACCAGGGGGAGGTGATCAAAGCAGGCAATGGAGTTCATGTCAGAGACTTCCCCTATCCCCCTTCCAAGGAAACACACTTGGACACTGAACTGCCCACGGGCTACATCTAAGCAGGGGGTCTAGGTCCCCTCCAGGCATGATCTGTGGTTGATTCATCAGCTTTCAGCACTCCCGAGCCCAGATTTCTTGGTTCTGTTGCTCTCCTTGTGGAGCTCCTGTCCCCTCCAGAACTTTCTATCTCCCCCTTCTTCCATAAGATTCCTTGCATTCTGCCCAAAGTTTGGCTATGAGTCTCAGCATCTGCTTCCATACCGTGCTGGGTAGAGTCTTTCAGAGGCCCTCTGTGATAGGCTCCGGTCCTTTTCCCTGTCTTCTCCCTCTTCTAATGTCTATCCTGTTTGCCTTTCTGAATGAGAATTAAGCATTGAAAATCAATCTGGCACTTTCTCAGAAAATTAGAAATAGTAACTACTTAAAGATTCAGTTCTACCACTCTTGGGAGTATACTCCAAAGATACTCCACCATTCAACAAGGACATTTGTTATGCTGTGTTCATACCTGCTCTATTTGTAATAGCCAGAATCTGGAACAATGTAGATGTCCTTCAACTGAGGAATGGATGAAGAAATTGTGGTTCATTTACACAACAGAATACTATGCAGCAATTAAAAACAAGGAAATCATGAAATTTGGAGGTAAATGGGTGGAACTAGAAAAGATCATCCTGAGTGAGGTATCCCAGAAGCAGAAAGACACATGTTATATACTTATTCACAAGTGGATATTAGACATATAATATAGGATAAACATACTAAAGTGTATATAAAGAAGCTAAACAACAAGTTTCACATTTCTTAAATTTCATACTATGTAGGCATTTCCAATCAACTTATCTTACAAATAGTTCAAAGAAGTATCTTCTTCTTTAAAAGAACATTGAAAAAACCTGGCACTCAGAAGAATCGGATGCAGCATACCAATTCAAAATGCTTACCTTTGTGCCACCATTTTATAACTTTATGTCTTATTTTATGTGTATTGTAATCTTCCTGTATATATGTATACCTCTATACCACTTTTGACCCTGGTGCTGCTAAAGGTCAGAGGGTATGTTGAATCTGCTGGAACTGGAGTGACAAATGGTTGTGAGCTAACATGTGGGTATGAGGAATCAAATCCCAGATCCTCTGAAGAACAGCCAGTGCTTTTTAAAACTGCTGATTTATTTTCCCAGACTCTTGTCAAAGTACTTTTATTACTCTAACTTCATTGGGACAATTGAAACGAGTGTTCTGCGCTGCATAGGCTAAGCATGCGTGTGTACAGAGAACTATGTCTAGAGAATCACATATATCTATGACATCAGAAAGAAGCCTGGCTAGCAGCGTAGAACTCTGATAATCTTATACCTGCCCTATAGGTGGTATGAGGGAGACTAGGGAGGACAGCTGACTAAGACTGTTGAACAGTTCCTGGAAGCATGCAGAAGCAAGTTTGCTTCAGTGATCCTGCAGCCTTTTCTGTCTTCTGTTTCATGAGAGGTCATCCTTCAAATAGACACTAGGGTTCTTAGTAGCTTTTGACCTTTCCTTTTATCTCCTGAGGCTGGGGATTTAATTTATGGTTCTGCCCTCTCTCCACCCTTTACATGCTCATTTATTCATTCTTGTATTTATAGCTACTCTTATCCTAAAAATATTTCAGAGGTTTACAGAGGTCAGATACAGATATTACAATCTGAAAAAAAAAAATGCACTATCTGTGCAAAAGCAAATGTGAAACAAGATGAATACAGGGGAGTTTCCTCCCCTACCCCCACCCCCTCCAAAAAAATCTTCAAGGAACTGGAAAAATGTAACTGAAGAAAGATCCCACAGTTGAGAGTGTTTTGTTGGTAGAAAAAAAATATGGAATTTTCAGCCTTTAAATTGTGTGGGAAATTTATCCCATAATCAAGATAAAGGGAGGCACATGATACTGGAGATAATGCCATGTGGTAAATCACTGGCGCATGTCACACATTTGCTTCTTATTCGGTGCTAAAGGCAAGTTTATGTCAAGACACCAAATGACACTTCCCAAGGTAATCATTTCTCCAAGGAGTCAGAGTGCTTCCTTACCGGGTACAGGTGTGGCACATGGTAGTCTGTATTCCTAGTCTGTACAACATTCTGGATTTGATTCCAAGCACAAAAGTGAGGAGTGCTTCCCTGAAACATCTCATTATAGATTTTCATACATCTTAGATTGCTCTGATAGCACACGAGGAGAACCAGAAGCCTGCAGGGCACCACACCAAACTTCCCTTCTGGTAAACAGCACAAGTAAGGAAAAAGGGGATGGTGATGGAGTTTGCATTAACATGTGTGTGAATATCAGAAGTTAGGGATGAAGGTCTTCTGGGAACTTGAAAATGTCAAGTGAGGTACATTGGTGAATAGATTCCCCTTTGTCGATATAGATGAAATACCTGGATTCAGGGCCAAAGTTTGAATCAGAAAATACTTAAGTTCATATTCAATACACAAATGAATGATAGGTATTTGTCAATACTGGAAAGCAGAGGAATAAACATTATCAAGATTGAGGAGAGCCATTATAAGAAAGAAAATAATGGGAAAGAGGAGGACATAAAGCTCTCTGAGACCAAATTTAAACACTGTGTGTTTCAGAGAAATGCAAATGCAAGTTAAGAACTGTGTCTCCTGTTGGGGTATGAACTGCGTAGTTCACCGTGATGGGGTTAAGGTTTTGAGCAGTTGATCTCGTAGTAATCTTAAGATAAAACTTACCACATCGTGGGTCCATTAATATCATACACACACACATGCACACATGCACACACACACCAAGGATGTTTCCTGTATCCTGCTTGGAAAACAATTTTCATCTTTGTATTCTAATATTTTGCTTTGATATTGTATATACTTGCTTTTTATTTTTTGTATGCCCGTGTTTATCAGAATCAATTTGCATATTCTTCTTGGCAATTAAGCTAACTTTTCCTTTATTCTCTCTGAACCTTTCAGATGCTCTTCTGTATTCTTAATCAGTTCCTCTTAGAAAATCCTCTCTTATCTAACAGGACTATTGATTTTACAGGGCTAAGGGGGAATAACTTTAAATGTTGTTGGTTGGTCTGTGTCCTGAATGCCAACTTTGTGCATGTTTCTTTATACTCCATACTCTGAAGAAGCACAATGTGTTTCAAATTCCAAAGCCAGCAAACAAAACCTGAAGCAGAGTTTGTGAGCTTTCTGTGTTGGTCCTGAAACAACAACACAAAGGAAGAAAAGAAAAACCACTAAGTTTTGTAGAATTTTCTCTACTATTTGGCTGAAAGAGTAAGCCAGTGCTCATTAAAACTCCATAAGGTAGTTCATTTTCAAACCAGGGGGAAAAAGCAATTTGATAATCTAAGGATCCCTGTCACATCTGTATAATGCCTCAGCAAGCTACAAATTGAGTAAATGATAGCTTCCTTCTGGTATGTTTATCTTGCAATTTTTCTCCAATTGTTATCTATTTCTTCTCTTGAATGTATTATCAAAATTTTAAGACATAAGAATTGTGCAGAAATAGAACTTGGCATTTCCAATAAGGGGGGGAGGGGCAAAGTCAGGAAAAGATATTCAGGGCCTTTGAAGAAGGGAATTCAGTATCACACATCAGTTAGTCATCAGAATATCAGCATTCTATTTTTGAATTTAGCAAGAACATAATGCATATGGGATCAAAGGGAGGAGTCAAACTCCTTGTGCAAAGACTCATTTGCATACATGTCCACATGTCTACTTGATGCAAAATCATTCAGGTTATCCTGCTGAATCCCTTCAGGTGTACCCTGGGTGCTGATCACTGGAGCTAGAGACATGGCTCAGGCAAACTGCCTGCCACAATGTCATGAAGATCTGAGTTTGGATCCCAACTCCAAACCTGGGCATGCTGACACATGCCTTTTATTTCTAGTGCTAGTGACACAGAGAGTAGAAGATCTTTGAGATTCCCCTTTCAGCTTGTCTAGACAACTGGGAATCTTCAGTTTCATTGAGAATGTGGGTCAATCAAGGCATCACCCTAGATCCCCAGCACTCGGGGTCACTCAGGATGGTACTGCCACAAACATAGCAATAACCCTAAATCTGTTTCTCTGCATTAGAGCAGCTCTCATCACTCATCAGGCAAGCATCCGTGTGGTGTGCAGTAATAGATAGTGGTTAATGCAGAAACTGGCAGCTTGTCAAATTGTACATAGAGTGCTTATCCACAAACGGGTCATTTCTATCACATCCCTCCCAAGGCCCAGGCACCATTACAGAAAGGTGGGGAACAAATAATTGTAATAAGCAGAGGACGGAGAAGACCAGAGAAAAACAGTGTCTTCTGGACACTATATTCATGAATTCACAGCAGCTGTGGTTGCTTGCTCAAGATCAATCTAGTCATCATTCTTCTTTGTAGCAGGAAGCTACTCATTAACTCTCACCCCTAAATGAAGTTATGGATAGTTGAGGGCTGCTGAGAGAGAGTAGGTCTATTTGTCTATTTTATTTAAGGGTGTATCTACTGGCAGGGCCATCAAGTGGGTGGTCCCACACCCAGGAATATATAAGCAACACAAATTGGAGTCGTTGGATTGCTAAAGAGTAAAATAGGTTACAAACTTGGGAATGGGTAGGGAGATGGGCACAGATCTGGCAGACAGTAAAAGGTGAAATGGGACTGAATATAATCCAAGTACACTACATAATATTTTAAAAGAATGAATGAAAGCACTTTCAAAATTTGGACCCAGGGGTCTTTTCTGAGACTGATACTCCAACCAAGGACCATTCATGGAGCTAACCTAGAACCCCTGCACAGATGTAGCTCATGGCAGCTCAGTATCCAAATGGGTTCCCTAGTAAGGGGAACAGGGACTGTCTCAGACATGAACTCAGTGACAGGCTCTCTGATCACCTCCCCCTGGGGGGTTGCAGCCTTGCCAGGCCACAGAAGACAGTGTAGCCAGTCTTGAAGATACCTGATAAGCTAGGGTCAGAGGGAAGGGGAGGAGGATCTCCCCTATCAGTGGACTGGAGAAGGGAATGGGAGAAGATGAGGGAGGGAGGCAGGGAGGTATTGGGAGGGGATGAGGAAGGGGGCTACAGTGGGGATACAAAGCGAATAAATCATAATAAAATTATATTAAAAATGAGGGCGAACAATAGAGACACTCATATTGACCTTTGCACCTCTCCCAACACAACACATAGTCACACATGCACACACACACACACACACACAAATCACACTCAAAATCAATCACTCTCTGGGTAGCACGGATCTGTAACCCAATAAAAATTATTGTTGTTATTTGTAAAAGAATAACAAAAATTTGAATGTGTTAATTGTTTTGTCGGTTCACCTTAAACGTCAAATATTGTTTGGCTTGTATCATATACTTCATAAATCATTTACCACAACTTATTTTTCCAAAGTAGTTGATAATTATTTGCAATGTACCTTTTCAACTGTTATGTAAACTGAGGGAAGATTTCCTGTGTGGAATTAAGTAAATGAAAGTTATCTTATATCTAGGGAGTAGAATGAGTATTTTATTAATGTAATTTCCAATTTACTTGCCTGCATAGACTGTATATTTGACTAATTTTCAGCCCTTTCTTTGATGTACCTCTATTTATGGAACAGCAGTATTATCCAGGAGAACCATTTCAGTATGCCTTCAAACAGAGGTAAAGTTGACTTACCCAAAAGTCACCCTGGCCTGTCTTTCAATATTGAGGGTCTTGTACCTACAGGGACCTGAGTGTGTCGTGAGCACCAGCTACTAAATAAAAATTCTCAATTTCCTGCAACTAGGTTTCTTCTAGAAGCTTGCCCAGTTTTAATTTCCATGTTCCCAGTGTACATTAGTTTACATATCCATGTTAAAGTGAGCTATGTGCTAAGAAACAAAGCCTAATTCCAAAGACTTAATTAAAAGCAAAAGGAACATGAACTGCAGTTTAGATATTGTAAGTATGACCTATGCTGGCCTATTATTTATTGATTTATAAAGACTCAATTTCCACTTGAGAACCCCCAGGGAATGATTACAGAATAAGATATTTGCAAAACTGTAAAATAAAACCATTAAGAATGACAGCAGTTTGAATTAATCATGTTCTCAGTGGGCTGTGCTGTGAAGATTAACAGGGCAGCCTTTCCTTTCCATTGCTAGGTAGACCAGAAAAGCTTGGCACTGGTGATTCGGGAGCACCTCATTTGTGCAATACACATTAATTTAAATCTTTCCCTTAAAACAGTGCTATTTGCCCACAAGCGATATTTCTTCCGTTTTGTAAGTCATTCACAAATGTTTAGAGACATATTTGGAGATATTTCTGTCTGCTTCTGTTCAGGGGAGGGAGAGTTGTTGAGGCCAAAAATATTGCTAACACCCCATGCAGCACAGGACCACAGTCCCCTAGCAAAAATACTAACTTACCAAAATGTTAAACAGTACTAAGACTGAACTTAACTATAAAATCTAATAACACATACCTAATATAGGTTTAGCACATACTCTTTGTAAACCTTATTTCAGAGGAAAAAAATGACATGTTTTCTTATAAATGGCCAGGAACAAGATACTGATTAACATTTAGCCTCAATTCAAGGATGTCTCTTTGACAGTATTCTCTGCGCTTACCATCTATGGTTCCTCTACAGAGAATACTGCACAGTACTGGATCATCCTGTCACTCAGAGAAGCTCCAAACCTTTTGAACACTTTGACTTACACATTGCATGATCTAATGTCTCCACGTCTTCATGGAGTTTACAGTGCAGGAATTTCATGTGTATGAGTTTGACTCACACAAATAATGAGCCCTTTGTAAAGTGTGAGTAATATTATGAATGAGAGGGTTATTTTAGGCAGAGACTGACAACGTTTCAGAAAGCCAAGGACACTCTCCTGATTTGAAAGGGAAGATGTGATCTATCAGAGAAGCACAGACTTACCAGGAAAGAAAAGAGAGAGGCAAGACAGGACATGTGTCAACTGAAGGATGGAGAAGTCTGAGCCTTCTATGATGATAGGGATCTTTGACCAAACAACTCTTGATGGTGTCTGTGTGCATCAGTGCCCAATACGTCTCCCTAGTGGGGAGAAATGAAGCTAGTTCTTTCATTAAGATTGCCATTCTATTTAACCAATGGCTATGTTCCCCAGGGATTAAAATTTAATCCCTCTCTTGGAAGAAGGGGAGGAATGAAATAGAATGTTCTTATTATCCCGTGAGTAACTATGAACAAAGTGAGCAAGGTAGAGAATTCCTGGAGGAGAAAAATCAAAGAACAAGATTTCTCTTTGCCTAAATCCCTGTTGATTCTTAGTCTGTTGTACCTCTGGTCTTGTCTCTCTCCTTGACCCCTCCTAGGATCAAAGAACACATGAATTAAAATCCAAGTAGTTTTCACAACTTTGTTGATTTTTGCCAACTAAGAAAACTGAGGTGCTGGGAAGTCTTCATTCATTCATATATCTTGAGGAAATCAGTGCTTCTCTGTAGTGCTGAGCCCACTGGAGTACCACTGAGCAGTATAGGTCTAGACAATCTCATGCTTTCTAAAATCAAGACATTTTAAGAATATAGGCTTACAGATGAGTCAAACAAGAATATCTAGCAGTGAGTGTGCCCTGTGTTGGTAGGCACACAGCAAGTGGGGTGTTCTTGAGACTCTGCAAGTGATTTAGAGAATGTTGATTTTGCTCAATTCAAAACTATAATAAAGAAAGACCAGAGCACGGTTGCAGTTTTCCCAAACTCAAGAAGGCATGGCTCATCCAGGCGTTCACATATTAACACATATTTATGGGCCTTTCTGAGATTCACCTCTAGTCTTATCACTAAAGTTACTATTAGTTTTTGTTTGTTGTTGTTTCTGAGACAGGGTTTTTCTGTGTAGCCTTGGCTGTCCTAGACTCATTTTGTGGACCAGGCTGGCCTGGAGCTCACATCAGTCCACCTGCCTCTGCCTCCCTGAGTTCTGGGATTACAGGTGTGAGCCACTTCGCCCAGCTTTAAAGTTATTCTTATTATAAGAAGTCCTGCGTGTGTGTGTGTAGGAAAAGAATGTAAAGACTCTCTTGACATCATTCGTGCTGTATTTCCATTAACAAGAAACCTTTTCCATGAGGGATAGTGTTTGCCCCTCTTGATCTCCCCCAACACTTCTTTTTTTATTATCATTTTTATTTTATATTAATCACAGCTTATGTTCTTTGTATTCCAGCCGTAGCCCCCTCCCTCACTCCCTCCCTATACTCCCTAATCCCTCCCTCATCTCCTCCCTGCTCCAAGTCCACTGATAGGGGAGGACCTCCTCCCCTTCCATCTAACCCTAGCTTATCAGGTCTCTTCAGGACTGACTGCAATGTCCTCCTCTGTGGCCTAGCAAGGCTACTCCTCTCTCAGGGGATGGGAGGTGGGGTCAAAGAGCCAGCCATTGAGTTCATGTCTGAAATAGTCTCTGTTCCTCTTACTAGGGTACCCACTTGGATATTGAGCTACCATTTGCTACAATCAAGCAGAGGTTCTAGGTTATATCCATACATGGTCCTTTTATGAGACTGTTTCTCCAACCAAGGACCATGTATGGATATAACCCCAACACTTCTTAACCACTTTTGGACATAGGAATTCAGTCAAAAGTTTCTCTTGCCTTCTGCTTCTCGTTGTTTTGGCTAATACAAAATACCACCAGACTGGAAACTCTTCACAGAATATGGCTCGGCTCCTGCTGCCCCTCTCTGCCGAGTTTCTCCCACAGCTCACCTTTAGTCCCTTCCTGCCTGTCTTCATGCTCCTTCAGCCACTGCACAGACACTCTGGTGGGTTATAGGTCTACAAATCCAAGTTAGCTTATCCTTCTCTTCTCAAACATTTACAGAGCACCTGCACCTTGCTGAGTGTTTGTGTGTGAGTATGTATGCATATCTTGGTGTGAGTATGTGGATGTGAGAATGAGTGTGTAAGTGTGGGGGAGAGTATGTGAGAAAGTATGTGAGAGTGCATGTGTCAGAGTGTGCATGTGTTTGTGTGAGAGCATGAGTGAGTGTGTGTGTTTCTGAGACTGTACATGAATGAGTGTGCAAGTGTGTGAGGGTCTGTGTCACTGAGGGAGTACTGAGAGTGTTGTGTGAATGTGTGTGAAAGTGTGTGAGTGTGTGTGAAAGTGTGAGTGTATGTGAGTGTGGAGGAGCGTGTGAGTGATTGTGTGAGGTGAGTGTGTGGGAAAATATGTGTGAGTGGATGTGAATGTGTGTGTGTGTGTGTGAGTGTATATGTGTGTCTAAGTATGCGTGAGTATGAGTGTATGGGAGAGTGTGTGTGAGAGGGTGTGTATGTGAATGTGTGTAAGTATATATTTGAGTGTGTGTGTACCGGAGCACCTGGGAAGAAATCAAAGGGTAACTTTCTAGAGTGTATCATCTCCTTGAATCATGTGTGTCCTGGGGATAAAATTCAGGCTTTCAGGTTAGGATCAAGCTTCCTCTTGTAGGAGCCCTCACTCCAGCCCCTCTAAGCACTCTTGAGTCACCTCCAAGGAGTGCATCATCTGCTTCTGGGTTAAAAATCTCTCCAAAAGACAACAAAACCTTGAAGGTACCATGATAGCACAACTTGAAATCTGATGTTTCCCATCTGCTTACAATCATTTCTTCTAGGTTTTCCTTAATGTACCATCTTAATAATGCAATATACACACTTGGCTTTTACTATCAACTTGTTCATTTCGCTTGTTTTTCAGTTACTTGCTCACTTTCAGTGAATTTTTGCGAATCTGTTTAGTAAACAAATATCCATAAGACATTAAATACATGTTATGAAAAAATTTAAGAAGATATGCCACTTATCCTTGCTTTCAGAGGTTTTCAACTTAAATAAAAGAAATATGAATATACACTGGTGAATACCAAATGTTTCAAGTGCTAATTATAAACACACATTTTCATCTCAACTCTGCATGTCATGGTGTGTGGGAATTCCATCAAACTGTCTGGCTTGTATCATTTCTCTTTTTTTATACACTGTGAAATGGTGTGGTAACATCTGCTCCACTTGGATTGGAGACTGAGAACACACATGAAAAATGACCAGCATAGTATTGGTATGAAGTCAATACTTGCAGAAGGTCATGGTAACTACTGCTGTTACCATGATTTTATCCACTCATGGTTATTTGTGGTTTATAAAAAAATACACATCTCTTTAATGAACAGGTCTGAGTGATCAATATTCTGCCTGCTTTTGAAGTGAGGGCATTTACAAGAGGAAAAACAATTGTAGACTAGGGTTACAACCTGCATAACAGGTTCATGATAATATGAGATCATGAAATCTTATCATCTTACACTACATCATTTGAAATATCAAATTACATATTATAGTCTGTAAGTTATCAGAAATCCATTCATTTAAAGGGTTCAGATACCTGATTTTCTGATTCCCATAGAGATAAAAACGTGTACATAAAACAATCACACTTGACTCCATTTAATGAACTTGTGGCAATAAGTTTTACCACAAAACTCTTGACAGGCACAATAAAATCACACCTGGATGGTGGCTGTATATCAAGAAGGATACAGTTCATTTGAAACGGATGTTAATTTAATGTCAGATGGATTGGCTCTGTGGTGGATTGTAAGCCCATTTTTTTTTTTTTCCTGCTTTCTAAACCTAAGAAGATCTACTAGTAAAAATGAAAATTCCATGATTTTTGCAAAAAATTCAGTTAGGAAAAAAGTAGTTGTGACATTCAGAAATAAAACAACCTAGAAATAGGAAGTTTAATCTTATCTGTTTGGAAGTTCCACAGACATGGGGCTTTCAGATAGGAAACATCAACCACCATGAAATGCTACTGATTTAATCCGTCAAAAGACTACTGAATTGTGTGTTACTTTCATGTGATTAGGAGATGTACTTTTGTGTGTGTGTGCCCACTGGAGTGCAAGGCTGCTTCCTATAAAATCTCCCAGAAAGATGTTTACATAAGTTAGACAGAGAATGTCATTCAAGGCAGTAATCAGCCTCAGAGCTGTCTCAACAGAATAAGCCACCTGTTTTAAAAATCAAAAACACAAAGTAGATTTATTTATAACTACATCAAAAAGCAGCATTAAATGCTTTGTTTTATATTCTTGATATATGAGAAAGAGCAAGAATATACTACAAAGTAGTTACAATTGGTATAATGTTAAGTTTATGCAGATATTTTCCTATTATCAATGTGCTTTTACTATTAATAACATTCTGTATCTCAGCACTCAGTCATTTATTCTATTGAGAGTTTATTTAAAATCTTATCTACATATTCATTAGCTTTGCTTAATTTTTTTCTTTTCTTCTTGAATTTTTATTTTTGATGATTATTTTAATCAGGTTGCATACTTCATATTTCTATGTAAAAACAAGAAAAGCACTAAACATTTTAATATTCTTATATATGTATTTTAAATACTTGTATTCTCTTTTCTTATCATTTTAGTCACTTTTGTTGTTTTCATATTTCATTTTTCTACCAATCAATATTTTACCCTCTTGGTATGATGTTATTTGAATATTTTGAATGCGTGATATTTGGATGTTTATGCGTACTAAATGATTTTATATTTACTTAGGAGATTTATTATATATTTGAATTTATATAAAATTGTATGCTTTGTGCTATTTCAAAACTGGCATACAATAAAAATCAAATCACCTAATATACTGAATATATGTCAAGACCAGGATAACTTTTTAGTGTAAGCCACTAAAGAGTTAATTTGTACTGCTTTGAAGTTTTGTGTTTTGAAGGCTTTTTATTGATCCATTTAGCTGACAGCCTGCAGAGCCAGGCCCAAAGGGCCACTCCAATAAAAATGTCAGCTCAGTTCTCATCTCCGCAGACACAGGGAGATGAGCCCAAACACAAGACAACAAGATCACAAGTTTAAGAAGCGTTAGCCATATGAATGAGGCTGATGCAAACTCTCATGAGATTTTGGAGAGATGGATGAGGTCTAGTCAAGGGGCTATCCCACAAAAGCATACTCTGTGAAAGAAAAAAGCAAAGGGAGAGGGTGATCTACACGTGAGCACCACACACGCACACACAAGGCCAAGGTACAAAGCTGAAGGAGCAGCAGAATGAGGCAGACGGGAGCATCATGGTAGCCCCTGGCAGCAGTGTTCAGCTGAGGGGCCTCTGTATCGTAGGAGGGGCATCGCCATAGTGGACGATCTTCACGGCGGAGCAGAATCAACAGACATGAGAGAATCTGGAAAAAGAATCTCCATTTCTATTTTCACTCTTTTCTAAAGTCACTCCCACTGAGCCTGCACCTGTGCTCTGCTGGGCCTCCCTTCCCACTACTTTCCTAATTGTCTTTTTTCCATTTACTGAGAGAAAGCACACCTGCCACCCATTCTGAATCTTACGTTGGCACAGTACCCTAGGGCATAAGTCAATGCCATGCCCCTGTGTAACAGTCCTAGAAAAAACAACACAGTGACACAATTATGACAAGGTGTCTGCCTGCCTGCCTGTCTGTCTGTCTGAATGTATGTATGTATGTATGTATGTATGTATGTCTATTTTCTTCTTCCAGTCTATGTATCGATCTATTATTTATTTATCCATTATTTACCTGTCTAATCTAGCTACCAATATTACTCAAGATTCTCTATAGAGGAAAAGAACAAATAGAATAAGTGCATAGTAGAAGGAGGTTTATTTTATTGACTGGGTTGTCAAACAGCAGCTATCTTCACACTGAAGAGGCTGAGAGCACAATAGGAAATCACGCAACACTTTGGATGCCTCTGCAGTCCCAACCTGGAACTGCAGGCCCAAAGGATTAACGGAGAATGACTGGTCTTCAGTCTGCACTGAAAGCCTAAGGAAGCTGTATTTTGCTTTCAGAACAGGATGGCAACTGTAAAGAGAGAATCAGAGACAATGGCTGAAACAGGGTGGAGGGTAGGTACACTCACAAGCTATAAAACAAGTAGGCAAAAAGCAACAGCTTCCCTTCTGCCAGCCCTACGTTAGACCACATAAGATTGGAAGAAGCATGTACTAAAGGGGAGAGTCTTCCCCACTAAGGTAACCTGTCTAGACCATCCCTCCACATTTCTTAGTCCCTTAGGTAAATCCAGATGCAAACACAACCAAAATTAAGCCACTCTATTAGCTGTCATTGCTCTAATACATCCTTCATCTAACTATATCATTTATCCATCTTCTAACCTCTTCTTCATCTATCTAACTATATTATCTATTTATCTATCATCTAACTATCCTATCTATACCTATCTACCTCTACTTATCATTTATCTCTCTTTCATCATTCCTTTTATTCACTCAGCCTTTCAAATAGAGTTTTATTTCAAATGTAATCTCTTACAGAAGGAGGGAAAGCATGCTAGTTTGGGTGCATATTTAGAATGGAGTGCCTCTATCCTTTATTACACTTTAGCAGAAATTACCTTTGGGGGACTTCTGATTTGTCTAGGGAGACTAGTGTTTAAAACATATATCACAAATATGTTTTCCATAAATAAGATACTTAGTATCACAAATTATTTGATGAAAACATATAAAATAATACACAATATAAAATTTATTGGATGTTCTAAGATTATTTTGACTTATAATGAAATTTTTAAGTACTGGCTTTAAACGTGGAGTTTTTCAAAAATCATTTTTGGAATAAGTAATAAAAATCATGCAAACAGTTGTCTTTACTTACAGCAAGATAACAGTATTTGATGCTTGGTTCACTGGAAAACTACTGAAGGATTTTTATAGTAATGTACGTAACTTGCACCCAGAAGAGTCAGCAAACCTCTGAAGAATAGATTGCATTGTTTTTAATGATTTCTTCTATAATCAGAGCAAAATTACTGCATAATTTACTATATATAAAATTTTAATAATGCAGAGTTTGACACGTGCCTACCACCATGATAAAATATCAGCAAAATCAACCAATATCAACAAATTGATCAAGACATTAGACACGCTGGATTATGATTTTTCTTTCTTTTTTTTAAGCTGGTGATTTTATTTTTTTCTTTTTTTAAAATTTATTTATTTTTATCTCAATCACAGGTTAGGTACTTTGAATCCCAGGCGTAGCCCCCTCCCTTATTCCCTCCTCCCTGCTCCCTCCAAGTCCACCAACAGGGGAGGACCTCCTTCCCTTCCATCCAACCCCAGCTCATCCTGTCTCCTCAGGGCTGGCTGCAAAGTCCTCCCCTGGGATCTAGCCAGTCTGTCACTCCCCTGCTTGTATGGGGGAGGGTCAAAGAGTCAGCCATCAAGATCATGACTGAAACAGTCCCTGTTTCCCTGAATAAGGTCTTCAGTCCTAC
>CM053753.1:99033142-99056977 GCA_028658305.1 Pachyuromys duprasi | reverse complement strand
TGTCTGTCTGTCTGTCTGTCTGTCTGTCTGTCTGTCTCTCCCCCTGTCTGTCTCTCTCTGTCTCAAACACACACACTCACATACGGTTTTGGGCATAGGTTCAGGGGATATTAACATTTATTTTTACATATGATGAGGATATTAACAGACTTGACAAATGTTACATGATACATTTTCCTTACACAATAAATTTTAGGCTATTAATAACTTACTTATATCCCTAATATCCCCCAGAAATGTACTTTTACTTGGCTCTTACACTGAGTTGTCAGTGGCAAAAGCCACAAATTCTAATAAGATCTATTTCCTGCCAAGTTTTGCACTACACTGCACATTTGATACTATTTAATATCTGCAGCACCATAATATGGACAGTGATATCCAGAAACATTTTTGTTCTGCACATAATTTTACTGTGTAAATATCAGATTCAAGCTTTCCTACTTCTGTATAATTTCTATGTATTACATTTTCATAAAGGTTTCAAAGAAAGAAAAACAGATAACTCCTTGTAAGAAAATTGCAAGGACGAATTTATGAGATATAAAAACGATTTTGTGAACTCAATTTGGATCTTGCCTTGACTGTTTGAAGAGTCATTTTTAACTTTCCAAAAATTATTTTTCATTTTAGACTATCATGCTGTAGATTTTTAATATCTGGTAGGATTGTAATATTTTATTTCTCATTGGAAACAACAGCAGCTGCTGAGAAGTTGAAAGATTACAATTCCTGTTCCCCCGAAAAAGAGGGTCAGGGATCCAGATTAACTCTCACTTTGCAGCTGAATTTTGGAATTGGGTACTTCATGTGCAGCATGCATATGGTGGTCACAGGCAACTGTAGACAGTGACACAGTAGTTCACAGAGGGTAGGGGAGTTGGTGAGCACCACAATGTAAAATCTGCAGGCAGAAAGCAAAGCCTACAGAGGAGGCATTTATACTTACTGTTATTGCTGCTAACTTCACACCACAAGGCGTTCCAGCCATAAGCAGGTCAACAGTGGTAGTGCTGAGTCACCTAGCTCACTCTCTTCAGAAAGAATGCTGACTTCCTAAGGGTGGAGGAGGTCATGATAGAAGCTAAGGTACCTGGGCAGGAGAGGGGAACACACCCTAAAACACCGTGTCGCGTACATTGTCGTCGTTCAGGACACGCAGTGAAACAGTAGGCAAATGGATTGCCAATTAAACTATAGCAAGTTTAAACATACTCCTAGAGAGTTTGCACTTACACATTTACAAGGCCATAAATTTTATTTTTAAGTGAATTACTTAAGTTCAAGTAGAAATTTAAATAGGCATATAGGGGCTTTTGTTGGAGCTTTTGTTATATACAATCAGTTCAAGACTGTTTATGCTGTCAAGTGTCTATTAACAGATTCTAACTTCCAATAGGAAGGAAAGTGTGTTTGTGTGTGTGTATGTGTGTGTGTGTGTGTGTGTGTGTGTGTGTGTGAGAGAGAGAGAGAGAGAGAGAGAGAGAGAGAGAGAGAGAGAGAGAGAGAGAGAGATGGAGAATTTAAATTCATGTGCATGGAAGGGAAATGTTGGACAACAGTTGCATACAGACTTCTCTACTCCTCAAAGTCTTCATAACTTACTTGTCAATCATCTTTTCATACCACTTTTAAGTGCATCATCTGTTCCCTTAGAAAATTGAGAAAAAAATCAACAAATGACTCATAATCATATTAATTGTATAAGTTAAACTCTTTTTACACAAAAATGACTGAAAAACACAGACATTGACTTATTTGGCAGGTAATTAGAAACAGGGACTTCAGTCTTGTTATATTTAAAAATACCGCTGTAACAACGTCCAGACTTCAGTAGCTTACACCAGCACATTTTTTTATACACGCAATGCACTCCGTATAGGCTGGTGCTTATTGTGGGAGTTTAAGGACATAAATGGACTCAGACTGAATATAACATGGTACGGGAATGTTAAAAAGACTTCTTTTCCAAGGTGGCATACATGGCGTTAGACAAAGTAAGTCACATGCACTCATCTATCTTGCAGGGAGCAGGGAACAGAAACATGCAATGCAATCCTCTGTCTATGAGGAGAAAAGCTAGAATGCTTAAATGTTATAGGTGAGTGAACCCTGTGGATCATAACCTAGAGTTAGCATAAGCTAGACCTGCCTTATCAAGTGTGTTCAGCCTCTTCATTCTGTTCCAGGACAGGCCTGATGGGATCTAGTTCCCTTCTAATGCAATGTCATCTCCCAACATCAAAATTTGGATAGCCTATTAGATATACACACAGCCTACTCTTGTGTCATTACATGGCAATGTCCCATGCAGAGAGGAACTAGAGAAGTGGGAATTAAAAAACCAAACTTCATATGTCTTCCTTTGGGAACTCAGACACTATCTGCTGCATCACTACTGGAAATGAGCTATATCCCCTTTGCCTTCCTATGGGACATGTGACAGTTATGGTCATAAAAAGAGCAGAGACCCATGATGCTGGTCACTGTCCTATCACAAGAAGTACAGCCCTCCCTAACCTCTCATGCCCCTCTCCAAGCCCACTGATAAGGGAGGTCCTCCTCCCCTTCTATCTGACCCTAGCTTACTAGGTCTTATCAAGGCTGGCTACATCATCTTCCTCTATACCCTGGCAAGGCTACACCCCCTCAGAAGGAGCAGATCAAAGAGCCAGCCACCAAGTACATGTCAGAGACAGCCCCTGTACCCCTTACCAGATTACCCACTTGGAAACTGAGCAGCCAATGGCCTTCTTTGAACAGGGGGTCTAGGTCCTTTCCATGGATGGTCCTTAGTTGGAGTATCAGTCTCTGCAGCGCCCCTGGGCTGAGGTCTAAAACGAATTTTTAAAAAATAGTCTTGAATCACTCTTAAGTATAAAAAAGTGTATTTTAACTTCTCTTAGTGATTTTTTTAAACAAAGGTTATGTGAAGGAAAACTCAGAAGTAGGCAATATTTTCTCCCATATCATTCATCTCCATCTAAATCTTTCAATTTCCATTAAAATAGGTATAAAAATATATTCATTTTTGACATTTTTGTATGTTAACAAAATTTTATTTGAAAGTATATTTTACATGCTCATTTATAAAGAGATAAAGAAGCAGTACTCAGAAAACTTGTTTTATTTTTTCTCACTATTATTATTATTATTTTATTATTAATTAGAATATATTCACTTTGTGTCCTAGTTGTAGCCTCCTCCTTCATCTCCTTCTCATCCCACCATCCCTCCCTCTTCTCCCACATGCCCTTCCCCTAGTCCACTGATATGGGAGGTCCTCCTCTCCTTCTACTAAACCCTAGGTTATCAGGTCTCATCAGAACTATCTGGATCCTTTTCCTCTGTGGCCTTAAGGCCATCCCACCAGGGGGAGGTGATCAAAGAACAGGCAACCAAGTTCCTGCCAGTAACTGACCCTGCTCCCCTACTAGGATATCCCCATAGAGACTGAGCTGCCCATGGGCTACATCTGAGCAGTGGGTCTGGGTGCTCTCCACACATGGGCCTTGGTTGATTCATCAGTCTCTGCAGGATCCCCTGGGCCTAGACTTTTTGGCTCTGTTGATCTCCTTGTGGAGCTCCTGTCCCCTCCAGGTCTTTCTATCTCCCCCTTCTTCCATAAGATTTCCTGCACTCTGTTTGGTTATGAGTTTCAGCATTTGCTTTGATACCCTACTGGGCAGAATCTTTCAGAGGCCCTCTGTGCAGGGCCCTGTCCTGTTCCCTGTCTTCTCCTTCTTCCAATGCCTTTCCTGTTTGCCTCTTCCCTAGGGTCCCCCTTGTTGTTTAGCTTTTTTAGGATACAGATTTTAGTATGTTTATCCTATATTATATGTCTAATATCAACTTATAATTGAGTAAAACTATATGTGGCTTTATGCTTCTGTTACCACACTCAGGATCTTTTAAAAACAAGGAAATCATGAACAAATGGATGGAACTAGAAAACTCAAGTTTTCAATGTTCTTGTTGGTAACACAGTCTCTTCCAGAGGTGTGTAAGCACACTGATGTATTTTGTAGAAGTATTCTTTTTATCATATTAAAATTTATTTAAAATTTCAGAAAAAACATAAAAGCAAAATGTTTGCCTTTGCATTTAAATCTTTTTCATTTTTATCTTCTTTATTGCGTGTCGCACACAACTTGTTCTCATGCAGACATTTTTGCCATGAAGAAAAAATAAACAAATGGGAAGCAATAGTGTAGTATGTGCTTCATATGTGAACCTTGTCTTGTAAACCTTGTCTTGTCCAGGAAGTCTGGACCCTTGTCCAACATAAAAGATTATGAACCAATATGTAAATCATCTCTGTATCCTGAAGATACCCAAATGTGTGTAGAAAAAAACATCCTGGGAATAGCTTACCTAGATTCTATTAAGGGTATAATTCTACAACCCTCCTTTTGTAAAATAATAATATTAGGAATTATGGAATCTGGGTTGTATTTAAAATCTGAAAATATTAATAATGTAATTTTTATACATATATTAGATAATTTTTATCCAGTTGAATATAACTAATTCTTCAAATGTCTATTATTTTCTTTTGGAAAAAGCTTCTGTAGTTCTAGATTTTAAAAATAACATCAATGATGTACAACTACTTACTGTGCAACAGTACAGCACAGCTTTTTGCTCTTATCTCACTGTATTTTAACATCATCAAAAGTGGAAATATATTGTTTGTGTAACATGTTCCAAATACTATTCAGACTAATCAATTTTGACTTTTGCAATAGCACAGTAGGTGAATTTTCACTCACCGAGTGCATAGATGACAGCGTGGATATTTCAACTCTGAACCTTCATCAGTAGCTGCATGGCTAGTGAGTGACGGCTGGGATGTGGGGGCAGTGATTTCCTTATATCCATGTTTTTCTAGGTCTCTACGACTGCACTGAGCTTTTTCACAAAGGGACTTTCCACATGTTGGGGGTTCTTTTTGGAATAATATAAATATTATTAAGCAAGTCACAATTATATTCAAAGGAGAATATGATATTTAGGCCATAGAAATGAAGGTTATTTTATGATCCTTGACAGTGGGCAAAGTGAATTTATAGCAAAATATGCTTGAAATTCCTTATTTCAACTATGTAGACCACAGGCTAACATTTGATTTTCTTAAGCTATAACTCTAGCGAAAGCAGTCAATGCAAACTATATCCTGAAGTGATGTGTCTTCAGCATTTCTCTTTCTGTTAACAGTTTCACCATAGATACAGTCCACAACTCAGCATACCCTGAGAGTTTATAATGTATAATTGTCTGTGTCAATGTGTTGAAGTCTTGGGTAAATACATTTTCTCAATCCCTTTACAGCTATAAGCTTTCAGAATTTCAAGAATCCAAGCACACACTTTGGTTACTGAACGTCATTAGACCCATCTTTCAAAGATTTGATTACATCCCAAAGGTAACATAGTCTGGGCAGCCATGTCATCAATACATGAGACATTGGAGGACATTAAATAAAAGCTGCTGCAGTCTCTGCTTCCCTTTGCCTTCTTCAAGGTGAAATAATTCCTCTGACACTGAGCAGCTGTTTCATAGAATATCCTTCTATTTACAGAAAATAAATGCTGGCCCTGACTGTATTCACAGTCATGGTTAGTGACATATGCTGAAGTCATACTGCTTAGCTTTGCCACTTTCTAGATTAGTGAGTATGTGCAAGCAATGCAATGTCTCTGTAATTTTGGTTTGTCTTATGCACAATACAGCATTAGTAACTATAGAAAATCTCACAGAGAACACTGGAAGAATTCAGTGAACTGATTATGTCACTCTTATATACACAGGAGGACTCCCATGTGTTCACCAATATTATCACAGTCTAGGGGTGGTTTCCTGTGCCTAGATACTAAATGGTAACTGAAATTCTGTGGGCCATCAAATGCTATCCTATTACATGCATACTATTAATGTACTGATTCAAAAGAATTAAGTTATTCTTGTAAAAAATTATATTTATCCATAGATGTGATTTTAGTAAAAATAAAATAGCATTCTACAGCATGGTTTAGACTTCCTTTTTATAAAGTAAGTAAGTCTGTTTAAATTTACCACAACCAGTTAAAAACACTTTGCATGAAAATTAATACAGATATAATACAATATTTATAATAATTACTTGCAAAGTAACACATCATAGACACACACAAGAAAGGTTGTCACTGAACTGAATGCTTCTAACTATTGAATCTGTAGCTTTTCTGGGTATTTACACATCAATTTCATACAATTCCAGCTCATTTTGCATAATTACACAGCATCACAGGGTCAAGGGAAAATCTGGCATAATTTTATTTGATGAGAAGAGAATATCAACCATTACATTCATGTCACAGGATGGCAGTTTGTCCCCAAAGGACAGATTATCTGTACTTCAGGGGGGGCTGACTTCCTTAGAACAAAGATTTTTTAAAAATTAAAATGATAGTCACTTTTAGTCAAAGCTAACAAGAGAATCCAAGTTTGTTTCATGTCATAGAACTCTTTTTTAATTAAATTTTTCTTTTTGATATTAATTACAGTTTATTCACATTGTATCCCAGCGGTAGCCCTCTCCTTCATTCCCTCCCAATCCTACCTACCCTCCCTCCCTCATCTCTTCTCATGCCCTTCTCCAAGTCCACTGATAGGGGAGGTTCTCCTATCCTTCCATCGGACTGTAGTCTATCAGGTCTCATCAGGACTGGCTACAGTGTCCTCCTCTGTAGCCTGGCAAGGCTGTTTCCCCCTCAGGGGGAGGTGATCAAAGAACCAGCCACTGAATTCACGTCAGAGACAGTCCCTGTTCCCCTTACTAGGGTACCCACTCGGCTACTGAGCTGCCATGGGCTACATACATCTGAGCAGGGGTTCTATGTTATATTCATGAATGGTCCTTGGTTGGAGAATCAGTCTCAGAAAAGACCCCTGGACCCAGATTTTTTTTGGTTCTGTTGTTCTCCTTGTGGAGCTCCTTTCTTCTCCAGGTCTTACTAATGCCCCCTTCTTTCATAAGATTCCCTGCATTTTGCCCAAAGTCTTCTTATAAGATTCCCTGCATTTTGCCCAAAGTCTTCTTACCACTCGGAACATCTGCTTTGATGCAGTGCTGGGTAGAGTCTTTCAGAGGCCCTCTGTGGTAAGCTCCTGTCCGGTTCCCTGTTTTCTCCTTCTTCCAATGTCTATTCCATTTGTCTTTGTGAATGGGGATTGATCATCTTACCCAGGGTCCTCCTTGCTTAGCTTCTTTAGGTGTACAGATTTTAGTATGTTTATTCTATAGTATATGTCCAATATCCACTTGTAAGTGAGGATATACCATGTGTGTATTTCTGCTTCTGGGATACCTCACTCAGGATGATCTTTTCTAGATCCCACAATTTGCCTGCAAATTTCATGATTTCCTTGTTTTTAATTGCTGAGTGGTATTTCATTATAGAACGCTTTATTATAAATCTTAAATATCTGTCTGCAACTTTTTTTTAGCATTTACCTTGAGATTTTGTATTTTATTAAATGCCCAAGACCAGAATGCTTCTTTGGTGTCTCTAGGTAGGTACTTATGGTATTACGTGGTGAGTGCCTGAAAATTAAATATCTTTTTAAGTACGCTAATTCACCCCCTGAATATTTTGAGGGTTAAAAGTTATGCAAGGTCTGCTAAGCACAATTATTTCAATAACAGTCACTGATCCCTCATTCCTTGAGATCTCAGCTTTCTGGATCATTTGATGGGATAATGAATGTCTGAGAGCTTTTTCAGGAAGTAATTCCTTTAGCACCTTGCCAACTGTTCAGGATTTTCAGGCTTAAAGAACCAAACTACGTCTGATTTGACAAAGTAATCTGCAGTTTATTTTCTCTAATTATTATTGCTTAGCTTGGATTTCAAATAAAAAAAACTAAATGAAAGCTTTTTCAGTCTGAATGTGCTAAGGGCATTGAGTTTGAGTAGGTACATGAAGGTTGTCAATCTCCTGAGTATAGAAAGCAGGATTCAATGACCTAATTACGTGTTCGTGACAATTGAGAGTTCTCACAAGTTTCATTTATGTTTCCCTTTCAATAACCATTATGTAACCTTATAGGAGAGTCAAGTGATTGGATTGATTATTTCTGTAGTTATGAAAAAATAGAATATGAAGTAACCAGTAAAACTATTTTTATCTTAGCGTCATTAAATTTCTACCTTTAGAAGACTCAAACACGGCTACTAAATATCATATTTAGCATTTAGTTGGATTTAAAAATGCTGTATCTTGGGTTGAAAGTAGATACAAAATTTGAAGCAAACTCAGAAGATTTTGTAAATAAAAACTAAAGTTTTAAAAGAAACTTCTGTATTTAAAATTTAAATTTGTAGGTTTTTTTCATGAAGAAAAATCATCTACCAAAGACATTGTGTGGAAAAAGTTTTTTTAATTTTTTAATTTTAATTTATTATTTATTACTATTTATTCACTTTGTATCCCAGCTGTGACCCCCTCCTTCATTTCTTCCCTATGCCCCCACTTTTCTTCTTCTCCTCCTATGCCCCTCCCCTAGTCCACTGATAGAGGAGGTCCTCCTCCCCTTCTATCTGACCGTACATATCAGGTCTCATCAAGACTGGCTGCACCATCTTTCTCTGTGTCCTGGCAAGGCTGCTTCCCTGTCAGTGAGAGGTGATCAGAGAGCCAGCCACTGAGTTCATGCCAGACTACAGCCCCTCTTCCCCTTACTAGGGAACACACTTGGAGACTAAGTCTGTGACATCTGAGCCAGGGTTTTAGGTCCTCTCCATGCATGGTCTTTGGTTGGGGTATCAGTCTCTGCAGGACCCCCAGGAACCAGGGTTTTTGGAATTTTATGAAAGAAGAAGGAGATAGAAAAAAGACCTGGAGGGGACAGGAGCTCCAAATGGGAAAAAAAAGTTTTGAGCAGAAACTTTTAGCACTTTTCTTAGTAATTGGTAGGCAGAGGCCATATCGGCATTATCAAATGGAACAGAGTAGCTTGTTGACAGGAAAAGCTTAAATCCCGGTTAAAACTTCTGCGTTCATTGGAGTAACAGGGATATGAAACTGTAGCTGTTTATTCCAACTAAATAAATGGGTAAATGACATTAGTCATTGTCTTACTTGGAACCCTCTAGGACAGGCTACCCTAACTGCATAATAATTTATGCCAAAGACCATAAATCATAAAATGTAAACGCAGGAGCTGAGCTTCATCCAAGTGTCCAGGTACTATTGTTTTGAAATCAGGCCTGGGTTGAAGATCCTGCCTTGGCTTTTGGATTGTCTCTGTGAAGGGAGTCAACAGAAAATTCCTAAAGCTATGCCCAACTGCTTTATTTTCTTCCTATAATATAACAGATTTGGCCAGGCCTGTGAAGAAGAGCAGCGGGAAATTGGACCAGAACAGATCCAGTTAATATGATACAGTACAAACTAGGGATTGGCTGAGGAGAAGAGAAAGAGGTTTTAGCAAAGATTGAAGAAGGTGTATGTCGACAAAGCAGTTATTTAAAAGCACAAATTGTTTACTTTGATTCTGTTTTTTTTTAAATTTTATACCAAAAAGTTGAATAACTCGTTTTATTGAATATTGTATTGAAAATGAAAAACAAAACAGTTGAAAAGATAACCTTCTCCTCACAATAAAATCTGTAAATCAAACATATTGATAGTGGGTATAGTAGTCACAACTGGTCTCTCTGATTTTTCTGAGCTTAAAAAACATCTGGTAAGGATCTTCTGGCTTTCAGTCTCCATTGAAAAATAGGTGCTATTCTAATGGGCCTAACTGTGATAGTATAACTCTATCTCCTTTCCTTGAGGATTTTATTGTCTTTTCTTTGTTCTGTACATTTAGTGTTTTGATTATTCTTTGTAGAAGGAGATTTCTGCAGCAGTCTATTTGGTGTTCTAAATGCTTCTAGCACCTTGACAGATAACTCTTTAGATTTGGAACATTAACTTCTATGGTTTCATTAAAAATATTTTCTGTGCCCTTGACTCAGATTTCTTCATCCTGTATTCAGATTATTCATAAATTATGTCTTTTCACAGTGTCTCAGATTACCTGGAATCCTTTTTTAAATTTTTTTCATTTTTTATTTTTTATTAATTACAGTTTATTCACTTTGTATCCCCCTGCAGCTCCCTCCCTCCTCCCCTCCCAATCCCACCCTCCCTTCCCCTTCTTCACACATGCCCCTCCCCAAGTCCACTGATAGGGGAGGTCTTCCTCTCCTTCCTTCTGATCCTAGTCTATCAGGTCTCATCAGGACTGGCTGCATTGTCTTCCTCTGTGGCCTGGTAAGGCTGCTCCCCCTTCAGGGGGAGGAGTGTATATACATATATGTGATACAGAAACAGTTCGCTTTTATGTGTTATGGCCTTTGTAAATGCAAACAACAAATGTTAATGACTATTTAACATGTAGAACTCTTAAAGTAGTGTCTAGTGCATGGTAAATAGACACAGTTACTATTATCACATTTAATAAGGTTAAATGGATCACCTGCTTCCCCGTGTTTGGTTTGTAGATGAAGAGTCGGTATCTGTGATAGAAATGCTGAAAATGAATGTAAGTCAGTTTTCTCCTGAGCAATAATAAAATCCAAAGATATTTGCAGCTCCATGATAGTGATAAATATATTTTATTGGTTTTAAACAGATAATTGGCTCGTGCATCTCTTACCACTAAAATAAGAATATTAAAAGTTACATAGCAGAAATAGTCTCTGTTCCCCTTACTAGGGTACCCAGTTGGATACTGAGCTACCATAGACCACATCCAAGCAGGGGTTCTAGATTCTAGGTCCTTGGTTTGAAAAACAGTCTCATAAAAGACCCATGTGCCCTGATCTATTTGGTCTTTGTGGAGCTCTTGTTCTTGCCAAGTCTTACTAACTCCCCCTTCTTTCATATGATTCCTTGCACTCTGCCAAAGGCTTGTATGTGAGTCTTAATATCTGCTTTGATACATTGCTAGTTAGAGTCTTTCAGAGGCCCTCTGTGATAGGCCCCTGTCCTGTTGCTTGTTTTCTCCAACATTCACTGTCCATCCCATTTGTCCATTCCTCTCCCTCCCCACAGAGAGGAGCTGCCTAGCTAGATCCCAGAAGAGGACATTGCAGCTAGCCCTGAAGAGACATGATAAGCTAGGGTCAGATGGAAGGGGAAGAGGTCCTCCCTTATCAGTGGACTTGGAGAGGGGCAGGGAGGAGATGAGGGAAGGATAGGGAGAGTGGGAGAAGGCTACGGCTGGGATACAAAGTACATAACCTGTGATTAATATAAGAATAAATAAATTACTTTAAAAAGTTACATAGCTGGCTAAAGTGCTTATCATTTGGAACATATGTTCCTGATTTGCAGAGCAGGTTATGGGAAGAGTGGGAGTCCTTGATGTACTGAGATAAAAGCAGATTTTCCATCCAGTTTTATGTTGTTTGGGCTTAATTTTATTTCCTCCATTCAAAATGTATTTTGATAATTCCTCTTTAGATACAATGAATTCCAACTATTAAAAATGTTCATGATAATAGTCAAATCGTTTCAAGATGAATTCACTGGATTCAAATCATCCTCAACAGATTTTCTGTGCAATATAGTTAATATACAACAAGATCATTGATTCCTTATAAATTTAACTTCCCTTCATTTCTTAAACTAGCATATGTAATATTGAGGATAGTTACAGCATTTTAAAACTGAATATATTGTAGTAAATCTGTACCTCCCTCGGTCCACATGCCCTCTGTCCATCCTCTATATGAATCTGCTATCTCATAAGTGCTTTCTTATACATATGTCTTTTTCACTCCTTATTTTCTTTTTAACCCTCTTCTAGCTTCCTTTATAATGTTATAGGCTTTAAATACATACATATATATGCATTTATATAATACATTCATGTACTATGGCCAGGATTCTCATACGCAAGAGAGCATGCTTTTTTTTTTTGCCTTTGTAATTGAAGTCACCTCATCTAATATAAGACTAACATTTCAAATAAGAAAAGAATAACATTTCTAAGATTCTTTCACAGAAGTTCTAGCACTAGAGTGGGGGAACACATTTGTTATATCCTTCAATATGCTAAGTATCTAATTATGTAAACAAATCAAATACTGTCATAAAAGCTGGGCAATTGATTCCATAATAAAATCCAGAAATGTTCTCTGGTCTATTCTCATGATAACACACACATGAACCTTAAGTTCCTGTTAGAAGAAAAAGAGAAAAGATACAAATGAATTTCAACCTTTACACAACTGGATTTTGGTTTTGGTCCCTAAGATCTTAAATGAAGTGCCTGCTTATTATGTCAAAATAATTTTTATGCCAGATCAACCCTAGAATTTTCTATAGTTTTGTTGATGCAAACTCAGAAAATGTTGACAGTGGGATCCTCATGCTGTGTACTTCACAGAAGTTCAAGACCGTGTTGGCTTTATTTGGTGTAACATTTTCTATTTTTTTAAATTTTTCTCTAAAGAGAAATGATACATTTTCAGAAATTTAGTAAGTTTAATGTTAGAAATATACTAAATCTTATTTTTAATTAATTTGTTTTTTGTTAATTAAAATTCATTCATTTTGTATCCCAGCTGTAGCCCTCTCCATTTCGGTACAACAAATAGATTTAACACTGAACATGTTGACATTAACTTTGAACCCTTCATGTCACTGAACAAACCCAAGAAACATTTTTTTTTTCTTCAGAAAGACAAGACACTGAGATGGAGTGACAGGCAGAAAACAGACACAACATCCCCAAAGAACACATGCCTATTGGTATGTCAACTGGGAATAATTTATGAAAGACAAACCTTTTTAAATATAAATTTGCCATTTGCTGTCAATTTTATTTACCATCTAAATACATCATCTTTTGTTTCGTATAAACAAAACATGTTTAAGCGTCTACTGGATAGTGTAGCCTTTGTGAATATCTTCAAAATGTAAAACCAGTTTTTTAAAAAGAAAAAAAAAGACGTAAATAAGGAATTAAATACCACCCAGTGAACAGAGGAAACAACACCTGCCAATCAACCAAAACTGTAAATTCTGCCCATAAAATATTGAAACAACTTCCAATTATTTATTTATTGCTTGAAAAACTGATACATGAATTTGATGTGTTTTGGCTACATCAATTTTCCACTGCCCTTCAACTCCTCGAGTGCCATCATCACCACTTTTCCTCCCCAAGTTCATGTGATCATTTTTAAATCACACTGGGTCCACTTAGTGCTGCCCATGTATGTATGTATGGGTGTGTAGGGATCCATTTGACCCCAGACAGCTGTCAGGGGCCACATCTGAGGCTCATATACTCCTCTTCCCCCCACCAGAAGCCAACAGCTGCCATCTGCTCCTCAGCCAGGGAAAGGACTTCCAATTTTTTCAAAAATAAAAATATAACTTGCATTTTATTTTGTGAAACTCTGCTTTATAAATTGCACCACAACAATAACTTGCAAAGTTGTTTCCTAATATTTAATTGGGTCTGTACAGGTAATCAATACAGGATATAGAGCTTTCTCAGCTCTTTCCATGGTCACTTGGGGAATACATTTCATTAGAACAAAGCTATATTTTGCAGTGCTCTGCAATAAGTTATAACACAAAAAATGGAAATATGGAGCGAACCAAAATTATTTCCCTTTATAACATCTTTCCACTAGTATGCCATAATATTAATGAGTTTATTTCTTATCATGTAAAAAAACATACAGATATTCTTATCAAATGTATATATATATATATATATCCATCTTGCATATACTCAGTAATAATAAAATGTAAAACAGTAAAAGTGCAATATATATCATATATACTAATAAAGTATAATTTAGGAAAAATGAAGTACACAGTATACATACATATAAATATTTTGGTTCCCTCCAGACTGATTCTATTTATGTATCTCTGGCTGGTATCAAACTCATAAGGGATCTTCCTTCTGCTTCTCCAGTGCTGAACTCACAGTCACGTGTCACTGTGCTCAGCTCACTACTGTACTTTTTAAATTTTTATTAATTTTCAGGTATTGACTTTCTGCAATGCATTTTTTAAAGAAATACACCTACAAAAGCCCATTTACACATAGCCCACTACAAAAATAAAAAAGAAGTGTATTTTTTAAAGCTGGTTTTGAGAAGTCTTTATTTTTGATTCACTTTGTTCACCAGATTACATTTCTATCCCTTTGAGGACTCAGGCCCTCAGCGAATAAGCCAGGAGGGTGTCACTCAATGCATCGCAGGTTCTGTGGTGGAATCACTGACTGTAATAACTGGTGATTTCAGGGTTTGTTTCTGCATTCTTTGTCATCCAAAATCTGGCCCTACTTACTGAACATGAATCATGTTTGTGTGCTGCCATGAACCCTTGCTACAGTGCAAGTAAAAAAAATAAAAATAATAAATAAATAAATAAATAAATAAATAAATAGACTCCAATGTTTTAGGGCTTCTGGGATGCCCTGAGCAGCCTGCACAGGCAGTAATTGCAGGGGCTGTTGCTCTGCTGCTGACCTTGAAAATCTCGAGTGTCTGTTAACTCAGGGAGAAGCTGTGTGCACACACTGGGGGATGTGCCGAGTCCTTGGCCAAGCTATCCCAGAACGTGCAGCAAGCAGCAAGAGTGTTAAGAGACAGAAATGAAGGATGAACCAGTGCTGTAACTGAGGAGGTACACCACACTACTCCTATTTCCTGATTCAGGTGTTCAGCAGCTGTCTCTATAGGGGTGTCTTGTGCTTCCTGTGTTCACAAGAGCCCATCCTAATCTCTGCAAGAAAAATACACAATTCAGTAAGTGCAGCCAATGGATGAAAAATAATTTCATATGTAAAATAATGCTAATTCCATGTTGATTGTAGTGGTTCTGAGAAGTATGATCAATGATAGCCCAACAGTCAGGGGCATGGATCACTCAATCAGTTTGTCCATAAACATTGAGCCTCCCGCTCATTGATCTATGCTGGACTCTGTTCAGAGCAGTCTACAAAACAAGGATGATGTCTGCTCTTACAAGTTTTATGAACATAGTTTACCAGTTTACCATTTACTCTCTAGCAATTCAAAGTGCTTCTGATTTCAGTTAAAAAGAAAAACAAAACATTTTCATAAGCCCAATTTGTTCTAGAATGCAGAGCATTCACATGATCTTCAGTCCCTCAGGGAGTGAGTATCATTTCTATTCTTGTGCTCCTACACCCAGTGGGATGCCTAAGAAGTGCATAGTTAAGAAGTGCTGCTAGGTCTGATGGTACAGGAATATAGTCAAAGCTGCTCAGGGGGCTAATGCATTAGTTTAACAAGTCTGAGATTTCTGGTCAATTTGCCAGGCCCTGTCTCAATCTTTACAAAAGCGTGGTGGACTGCAAGGCTCTAAAATGTGGGCAGTGCATTTACCTAGAGTGCGGGAATCCCTAGGTTCCATTCCTCTGTTGCAAAAGTGATTTTTAAAACTGTTAGGTAAATGAATATGCAGAGGATGTGATAAATCTTCAACCAGTTATGTATCTGGAATATGCGGTGAAGCCATTCTTCATCATGCTCTGCCAATCTCCTTGTGATTCCAACCCAGGGAGTAAAACCTGGCATCCTGTCTACTCTATGCGGGGGCAGCCTTGGTACAAGAAACATGTGGTAATATGCCATCCAGATGTCCCCAAATATGACGTTTTCTTGAAGCCATCCTCCAGATTGTCTCCTAAGACACTGAAAACTGGACAGGGCTTATGTGATTAGAACAAGTAGGTTTATTCACTAAGTGCAAATTTACAATAGAGGAAGGAATTAAAGCCTTGTGCCTGTACCTCCCTCACCTGACCACTGCAGCAGCCATGAAAGGGGAGCATGGTCAGACTAAGAAGACCCAGGGAAAACTCCGAGAAGTGAATTTACAAAATAACCCAGTCTAAACAGACAGCAGCTGTAATCACTAGTCTTAAAAAGGATCATTGTGCACAAATGTATCAAGAAACCCTGGCTCTTGCAGGGCTACATGCCTAATCGAAGCTAAACTGCAGTAGATCTTAAATTAAAGTAAAGAAAAAATTATCCAAGACTATGATTTACCTCAGACCCGATCACATATTCGTGTATTGTCAAACCTTAGTTCTTCAGAATTATTTAAGACATTTTGAGCAACTCTGCATGTTGATTTGAAATTTATGTCTTACTACAGTTTGTCAACTCCTCTTAAAGACCAGTTAGAAATTGCCTTATAGAGAACTAAGAGTATGCTAAAACCCATTAGGCTGTAGGATTAAAACTTTCCACTACCTACCAAAGTATTTTGCTCATCACTAGCTACCCTGTTAACTGAAATATATAAAATCAAGTTTAATACCTATTTGTCTCCCTATCAACTTCAGCTGAATATGAATGATTTCACATGTATTTTTATACAGAACTCCCTAAGAAAAACATGCCATACACAATTCTGCCAGCCTGGCTTTCAATATACAAAAGTTCCATGGCATACAGCACAATGGACTCGCTTTTTATTAGAAGCACAGTTGTTGGGAGGGAAAATAAAAAGTCATCTAGTTTAACAATCCAGCAGCTATACAGTTTCTCAGGTGTTACCAGTCAGTAGTTTTCCCAGCAAGTCTGAGCTCTCTTTCTCCATGTGGACCTATTTTATTGGTTTCAGGTAGTTAAAAATGCCCTCAGGTTGTCCAGCTCTGGGAAGATTTTTATGGAAACATCAGGGCTGTACCAACCCTTGTTCCTTTCTCACGCCTGTGTCTGCAGAGTTATTCACCTGCTATGATGTCATTCAGCATTTGCTAGGTGTGTTTTCTTCTCCTGCAACATGAGGAGATGGGATTGTAACTCCAGCTCTTAGACTACATCTCAACCATAACAGTACTCTTGAATATTGGCTGGATGAATTAGCCAGTTCCACTATTCCAAGACCTTCATGGAGCAGAGGCTTGTGTTGTGTTTGGTGCTGGAAGAATAATGCCTAGTACAAGGAGCTCTTCAAAGATCTGCCAAGTAAATAGGTCATGAAAGGGGTAATAATGTCTTTTGTAAAGAAAAGAGTACAAAATAATTCTATCAGGATCCTTTTGGTGCTCACCTAAGACTTGATGCTCAGAATACCTGTTAATGGTATAATTATGAGAAATAATAACTGAGCCAAGAACCAGAAGATAATGTTTTTTACTCAGGTAGAGAAGTACTTCAAGTTACTTAGCATTCCTGAATGCGCTTCATCTATAAACCATAGCTACAAACGTATCTGCTCCCTGCTTTACACAACTATTCAATCTCATTGTGTAATATACAGGGCAGTTTTATTTGGGAACATGTCAAAATGAATTTTACCAGCCTTGTTTCATGCAACTGGACCCAGTCACTTGTCTTATTTAGAGTGCAGAACAACTACAATGCCGAGGGAATTATTATGCTCATTCTTTACTGTGAAGAATGCACCAAAAGCAGAGATGGAATAATCTTCCACCAGGCATGGTACAGAAGCTGGATTCTAAGCCAGAGCTCTTGAGCTGTTGTGTTGACTCATTTTTAAGCATCAAGTTTTACATATACATATAAATGTATATGTATGTAGACATATATGCAAAACCTGGACTCAAAGTACATCTTCAATACTGTTTCGGTCTGACACAAATAAAACACTTTCTAATTCCCTTCATCATTAACATACATAAAATGATGAAGTGAGAAGGCACGGTAATTTACTACAGACAAAATAAGTCTGATCTCCATGGGAAAATGTTTGTTTTAAGAAAGTTTCATATCAAGCTTTACAATTTTCTCAGGTTTCCCTTGGTTGTATAATTGAATTCTCTATGATGCTTTTCAGTATTTTAAGATAATATTTCAATGCCAAGTTTACTCTGTGTCAATTTCACTTTCAGGTACACTTTACTGTCAAGATCAATAGCTCTTTGTATTTAAACTTGGAGGTTTTCTGTGCCTCTTGGTAGGACCTGCCACCACACTAGTTAAGCTTGGTTTTGACAGATATACTTCTCACTTTCTAAGTCATTAATAACACTTTGGAAATACTTTCACACTTGTCACAAACACCAAAACAAAGCTATAAGAACAGGCCAAAGTGATATGGTCAAAACTATGTGTGGTGGACATATGCAAGTACACGTCTGTATAAAAGGAAGAATTATTTTATTCCCGGATTATTTTAAATCCATTTCTCATTCACTGGGAACTTGAGTCTCAAAAAAGTCAAATAGGTAAAATATTTTGCTCATGGAGGAATCTTTGGGCAACCGTAGACTCAGAAACTGCTGCCAGGAGCTCTCCACAATGATCTCCTCATTAGAAATGAGTTTGGGTAGAGTTGGTGGGGACTGGCTTGGATCAAGAAGCTAATTTGTCATGTCCTCCCTTCCACTTCACTCTCTAGAATAAGAATGTTAAACAACCACATATTCAATAGGAACCCAATATTTAACATGCACATCAGCCGTCTTGAGAATGACGTATAGCAGAGACTGTGCAAGGCCACACACATATGCAATTCATTCATTTGAAATACATTTCTCTGTTACTACTTCTATCCGGGCATTGTTCTAGGCCCAGGGACACAGCACTGAACAAGTTAGACAACATTATCCATCTTTCGGGAGCTTTCTTTCCTGCTTGGTACACAGAATAAATAAGTAAAATATATGGCATATTAGATCGTAATAAATGCTAAGAAGAAAAATAAAGCAGACAAGGGAGATATGAAATATTACTATGTGAAACTCAAATTTTACCTAAGGTACCCAGGGAAGATCTCACTGAGAAATTGAATTTTTAATTGCATTTCAGATGTCAAAACCACATCAAAAGCAATAATGTAAAAGAGGAACTTTTCACACACAATTCTCTTCACTGATATAACTTTTCTTTGGATATATTTCCTTCCAGCCTTTGTCAATGTGCATGCAGGTGTTCCATTCCAGACTCAGCAGCATGCCTGATAGAGCACTATGATGGAAGATAGCTCAGGGAGACAGTAGAGGAAAGTGAAGGAGCCAGCCATGTTCACAGCTAGGAGAAGAACACTTCATATTCAGGGAGCAATGCTTGGTCATTCTAGGGTAGATGATATTCAATGAGACTAAACCAACCTAGCAACAACAACAACAAAAGTAAGTATATTGTGCTAAGAACGATGGAAAGCCAACAAAGTGCTTTAACCCCTTTTAGTATGTTCAATCCTTTAACCTCACATTTGAGAAAAACAGGCAAAGTCAGAAATTCTGAAAATATATAATGTTAAAATCCTATCTTTCAGACTCCACATTCCAGATTGCTGTCTTGTAAATATTTAAAGAAAGTGAATAAAAATGTCAGAATATAATGTAACTAATGCAGCCAGTAAAAAATGTTGACTGTTCATTGTATTGAAAGCTGTTGAACAAATTCTGAAGGTGTACTCTGACTTTTACAAAAAGAACAATATATACAGGAACAAGAAAGTATCTCCTTTGACTTGTGAAACTATTAGAAAAGCCAAATCAGAGCTGGCAAGATGATTCGGGGGGATGGGGGGAAAGGCTTATTACACAATCCTAATGATCTAAGTTTGATTCCCAGAACCCACAGTAGAAAGAGAAAGCTGACTTCAAAATTTGTCTTTTGACTTATACACCTATACCATGGCATGCACACACGTACATGATGATGATGTCAATGATATTAATGATAATGAATGATGATGACAATGAATAAAGAATGATGATGATGATGACAATGATGGTGGCGGTGACAATGACAATGATGATGATGTCAACAAAATTTTAAAAAGTTGTAGAATTATGATTCTTGGACTCAGTGCCTAGAACTACAAAAATGAAAAAATAAAACCTCTGTGTTCAGATTATTTTAGCATAGTACATGTTGTTGACTAAATTTTTGTGAAGCCTTACATAAGGGTAGGAATAGTGAGCTCCAAGTTAAAGGACACAAATATCAAGAGTTTGAGTATGAGTTTTAATCTGCCTGCCTCTGAAAAATCCAGCAGCTCACCCATGTGCTCTTTAAACTATATTGCTATCCATTATTTTTCATCCCTTCATATTACTTTGGCACATTATCTACTGAGCTGACAAAACTAAAAATCTCAGTGTCATTTTAGGTTAGTTCTTTTGGCTTCCAACACAGCTGGTACCAACCTCTGATGTCTATCCATTCTCTTAAGTATTGGTTGAACCAATAACCTTTCTATGTCTCCTTCCCACTCCTTGCCCTTCAGAAATTCAGCATTGTTTAAAAATAGACTAGGATAAGAAGGAAGGAAAGGAAGACCTCCCCTATCAGTGAACTTGGTGAGGGGCATGTGTGGAGAAGGAGGGATTGGGAGGGGAAGAGAGAGGGGTTTATGGGGGGATGCAAAGTAAATAAAGTGTAATTAATAAAAATTAAAATAAAAATATTAACCCTGGTATTAGTGTGGCAGTGTTGTCAGGAACTTAGGAGGATGATATCTACAGGGCACTATCTGCAGTCCAACAGTTATTGATAATGCTAGTGTTGGGTAGCCAACAAATAAAAAGAGATACTCTCCCTATTTGGGGAATGGGCATGACACAATGCTGGAAGTAGAAAACTGAATGGCTGCCTTGAAGTGTTATACCATGTGGTAGAAGAAGGGAACTCAACTAGTCAACAGGTGATTGCGAAAGGAATATTTGGGCTCTGTGACATTCACCAGATTTTTACAGGGAGAGCTTACTCAGGTCATCACTCTAAGTGAAACTCTTTAGTAGCAGTATACTGGCTGCAGGACAAGTGGTACATCTGTATACAGAACACAGTGGTACATTTAACAGGATTCTTTTTGATCAAGACACTATGCGCCCGACCTCTGGCTGTTGTTCATGTGTGCAATCTATAACCAACCACAAAAAAAAGAGCCAACAACCATTAGCTTTTCTCAAACTCCAGGCATGTTATTTCTATCCTGCTGATTTATATTCTGCTCCCAACATACAGGAATCTCCCTTTGCTTCTATCAGTGGTCAACTAATATTCATCCCTACTCTTACCCCAAATCATTTTTGATGACATGCTTCTGATTCACTGAGAACTCTCTGAGATAGAAAAAAGGACTTAGTTATCCAACTCTTTCATTTACTTTTTGTCATGCCCAGAATTGGGCATCGGGGAGAAGGTGTATGCTTTCTTTCTGGATAGTCTACAACAAATGCCACACCTAATACCTGGAAAGTGCAAGCCAAAGACAGAAAGAATAATAACAAAAACCCAATGGCTATCACTAGCATTTATCTAGTGCAATTTGTCTGATGGAAAATCGGGTAACTCACCTGCATATATTTTCTCATGTCATACTATGTATTTTAATATAGATTTACATACTCCACACCATAAAGGAAGAAACTGAGGCACAAAAGGATATGGAGCTTTTTTGGGTTTATACTACTTATGAGTTTGAGGTGGAGGGAAAAATTAAACCCAAGAAATGTGGACGTAGAACACTGAGGAAAACTGAGCTGTAGACACTTGAAAATTGTACTGTGTGTGTATGATCATGCCAAGCACGTTTGCCTCTATTATATAGATGAAGAAACTGAAAAAAAATGAAGTGTTTTATTCCGGAAGTTATCCACATTGAAAACTAGGATCCATGTTTAACATGAATGTGACTCCACACCTTAAAAAATGAGTGAAAAAAAATGAATGGGCAGAATCACTCTAAATTTCAATTTTATTGTTTGATAAATAAAAAAGGTTGACAGGATTATCTTTAATTTCTCTCCAACTGTTTTTTAAATAATTTATTTTATGTTAAAATAACTTATTTAAAAAAATAATACCCATTTTGTTTATATTTAAATGATTTAGTGACAGAACAATTGTTACCCCATGTCCACATTCATTATATGAAGTTACACTGGGAAGCCGATGTTTCAAGACAAGAGACACAAAAAGGGAAGAGGTTCCCACATCATCACTCACTGGAGTTCTTTGAAGAGTAGAGAGGAGGCTGGGACAATTGCTCAAATTTGTGGATCCTAGCTCAGTCACATTTCTTTGACTTGGCACAATACATCACTGGCAACTGATTTGGGTGGGTACCATCCTGCCAGCCTTCAGACAGCCAAAGGCCCAGGCCTGCCAATCCATCCTTCACCCAGCCGCGGGACTCATCACGGCTGTTGTTTTAATCACATCAATCGTTTCCCCAATTCTGCTTTGTATGAAATCCAAGTTCCTAATTACAGGTTTAAAATCTCTCTTTCCATTATCCCTCTCTCCATATAAATGGAAACATCTCTTCTCACCCCCTGCTTTTGATTCAACTCCAATGAACATGCTGGTTCCAAGAATTCATTTTACCTCCTTGCCTTTCCCCTGGCTTCTCAAAGGCATTGCCTTCTGCTTTCAAGGGCTTTCAAAGTCTTTTTTTTTTTTGGTCAGCTTTGCATGTTTACATTTCTGTTTCTGTTTTTGTTATTGTTTTTAGATCACTGAGACCCACCCACTCACATCATATGATGGAAATTTGGTTACTCTGGGTATCAGTGTCACAAAACATTTTAAAATGTAGATGTAAAATGAAGATGTTAGTTCATACATGAATCACTATAAGAATGAAACACATTCTAATTCACCTATTTTCACATGTATTGAGTTTGCATTGTGTGAAGACACTCTCCTAGAAAGTAGATTGTATCATCTATATATAGATGATATATAGGCAGATAAATAAATTGATAGATGATAGATCATAATAACAATCTTTTCATGCTTAAGTGATTTTGTATACTTTTCCATTTAACTATACATTAATATGTCAATATTAACAACAGATTTTAAAGCATGTTAACTTTTTTGAAAGTTATCGAAGAGTTAACTGAAAAATTCAATCACCTTTTCAATATTTCACAATGGAAAGAATTATGACGCCATCTTTACCTAAGTACATCCTCTCACCCACGCCAAACAATATGAATGCCTTGACTGGGTGAATATCAAACAAGCATTCTAGTGTTTTGAAAAGCTCAATATACGAAAATTCTGCCACAGTATAAGATGTTATAACAAGAATAGATCACAGATGAACATCACTTCAGCTATTGATAACTGTGAAAGTAAATCTTTATTACAGACAGAGGACAGGATATAATTTTTAGAACCCATTTCTATCTGTAACATGAATGTACATAGCTTTCACTGTAATTAGAATGGAAGGAACGCCCATATAAAAGCATGCAAATAAAGTCCTTACCTGTCTTTATACACAGAGTATAAAATGAATCCCTACCCACAAGACCCCTTAAATTAAAATATGTAAAATATTTGTGTAAATTTTAGACCACACTGAACAATTTTTGCTTCACCTCTTGAAAGACTGATTTAAGTGCTTGGCATTTTCTTAATGCTTTTGAGCAAAAGAGATAAATAGAGGAAAAATGGATAGATGAAAGAAAAAACATTATTACCAGAATTATCTAATAGTGTTTGCTTCTTTACTGACAAAAGTTATTAATGGATCTAGCAGTCCACTGGGTCATAAACTTTTGACTAAGTTTTAACTTAAATGTCAAAAGAAATGTTACATCAAGATCTTTGTATAGCTCAGTTTAAGGTACTATAGCTTTCCCATGATTTTGGATAGCTACTTGACACAGACAATATTGGTATATGACAGAGAGACACAGAAGCTGATACTTGTAACTTTGTTCTGACACTTGCTTATTCAAATGAACGCCTAGTATTTGCAAAATTCATGCCAGGTTTTGTAACAAGGTTATCTTACATTGTTTTGAATTTTTGTGTATATGAGAGAGAGAGAGTGGTGTATGAGAGAGAGAGAG
>CM053753.1:99002070-99032642 GCA_028658305.1 Pachyuromys duprasi | reverse complement strand
TTTTTTAAGAACAAAATGTCTGATGGAGGCAGTGGGTTTACAGTCTACAAATTCAGGACATCCAACTACTTAGAATAAAGGAGTTAATGTATCCTTCCATGCAGTTCAATTTAGAATCAAAGTAGTTTGTCCTATTGAGCCAGAGATTCTTGCTCAATACTTATAAAAACTCCTATACAATTAGCATAAGTTCACATGCCTTTGGCTACAAAGCAATGAGAAGGCAAACTAAAGGAATGTTAATGAGCTGTTTTAATTGTTCCTTCAAAATAAATAGAATAAAGAAATTTTCTTGAGCTTTTGTCTGATGGTTTTACTGCCTCCAACTGCTTCAGCACACACATGTGGATACACACATTTCTGAAGCAGGCATTGTTGTCATTCGCCTCATAAACCACAGTCCTTTCTTTCTGTTTATAACGAGGAACATCCACGCAGAGGTTCACATTTATGACTCTAATCCTGTATTCAACTGTCAGCTTTTCCTAGAGTTCTGGTAGCCTGGCGATAAGAGAAAGTGTGATAAGCCGGAGAAGAACGGTGAAATGATCCATTGCAAGTAGGAAAAGGAAGACAAAGAAATGAGACATTTCAGCACTTTGAACTTACCCTTGAAGTTAATGTAAATGCACAAAACATGTGTTAGTTCCACCTTCTATTTTGCTGCAGTGGATTACAAGGGGTGAGCATCCAATAGAAAGTGTTTGCCAGCTCTTTCACATTCTTACACAGGTATATTTGCATGCACACCGACTTTCCACCAGCTCCTGTTCTGTGAGCTCATAAGGCTGTCCTCACAGTCCTGTGTACTAACATCTGCCCCAGCAATGCTATCCGTGGCAAATACGTATCAAGGCACTGAAGAAAGTAAACCTGAGAAGGCGTGAATGAGTTGAGTTAAAAGAGACCAGCGCCCTTATATTTTTTATGTCTGAATTAATGAAAAACATTTTATATCAATTATAACCCCCTGGGACACCAGAATTTCTTATTTGGATACATATTATGTTCAGCCTATATTACTTAGCAATTGAAGTTTGTTTGGTTTTTAAGTCAGTGTCCAACATTCATTTGACTTTTATGTCACCTGGGAGGAAAATAGAATTTATAGTGAACATTTTGAAGATCAGTTTGAAACTATAAAAACAGAACATTCTAAACCTATAATAAAAAAGTCTTGCATAAAAGGAAGAGATTAACATCAAATCTGTCTTGAGGGATTCATACATTGATATCCTACTGACATATCCACCAAATTACCTAAGACTGAAAGACTAACAATGGTTCTAAAGGGGATGATAAAGAAGACCAAGTAGTCAAGAAATAGCAATTTAGAGATCTAATTGAGGTTCTTCTGTTCATTCCATTCACAAATTTAGATAATTAGCAATATTCAAACTGAAGACAGCTTTGAGAGCTCTTGATGATTTGGGTGGCTCTTCTCCAATCTTTGTGTTATATGTTGTAGTATAGGATGGCATTGTGGACCATTCTATTTGACAGTTATTTGACAGTGGGAGGCCACACTATACATACTCACTGATGTCCAGGTGAGAATTTAGACAATGCTTTTCTGTGACTGCTTCCTGGAAAATGTATTTCCTAAGATAAAGTATTTACTAACTAAGACTCCAGAAAAAAAAAACTACAATGTTTAATCAAGAGCTAAATTCTCTCCTCATTCTATATCACTTCCTAGCTCTAGACTGAAAGAAAACCATTGAAATCTGTAGGGGCGTTTTTATTAGATTTTATGTAGGGATTTTTTTCCTAACTGTTCTGTGGTTTCCTTAATATTCTGTACAGAATAACACTGACCTGAAATTTTTCAAATTGTATCTGTTCTAAATTGTTTGCAATGGGAGGGAGTAAATTTTAAAAAGAAGCACACAGATATAATAAAATGTTATAAATGGCTATGTTCCATTAATTTTATTCCATTTAGACTCCTGATTTCTTTACACTATACCTACTAATGCTAATGACCTTCCTGTGAATCCTGATTATCCACAGCTGACCTTGCTCAGAATGGTCAGAAGGACGTTCATATTTTATTTTCATTTTTATTTTTACTTAGAAGGAAAATGTACACTGATTGCCTTGGTGGCAACTCTGGGGCCTCAGAGGCTGTTATTAAAAACTCCTTGCTTGTTAGCCATGACTTTCATAGCTGATACAGCCATTAGTCAATGTGTTGCTGAGTAACTTAATGAAGTAGAACCACTGCAAGTTTATACACTTTAGAATTCTTTACTTGCAAAAGGTCAGGTGTAAAGTCATTATTTTTTATTTGATGCCCCAACTTTTTTTTTCATGTGTTAAGGATTCTCACGCAATTTTACAAAGCTTCAGGGATTCATGAAGTAACTTAAACAATTACTGAAAGTTAAACAACTGGAAATATTTCCAGAATATTCACACTTATATTTTGACCATATGCCATACTTGAAATCAGTTGAGGAAAATAAACTGCTCTCAAATACATTATCATTTCCATGTGACATGGACATCATAAAGTACGGTTAATGACAAATAAGCCATGAGCCCATGAGTCCAGCACCATGTTATAGCCCCAAGGAGGTATGACCAAGTATAAACCTGTATCTCCACCTTTGGAAGACCTTGGGAATTATTGGAATTAAAAATAACCAAGAAACGCATCAATGATCACTATCTTTAGAACTAACAATAACAGTTGGCACAGAGTAGGCATTTGTCAACTGTTTGTGAGAAGAATAGTATATCAACAGTTACAAATATAAACAAGATTACTTCTTAAATATTCAGGATGAAATGTTAACCTTCAGTTCAATTTTTAAAATACCGTGATAAATATAAATTTATGTCCAGTGGATGAAAGTGAAAGGTTAATAGTCTTGGGTCACTGAGAACAAAGTTCCTAGAAAAAGTTACACTTTGCTTGTTTTTCTAAAGCTGAATAAGGCATCAGTGGTCAGAAAACATTTCACATGTGCCAACAACGTAATCAAGAGGAAAGAAAGGGACCAAAAGGATGGTTAAGTTACTAAAAGCACCTGCCATACAAGGATGACATCGTAAACGCGATCCCCAGAATTAATGATGGAAGAGAAAGTGGGTTACTGCAATGTTCTCTTCTGGTCTCCACCAAGTCCCCATGGCACGCCATCAATCACATGCACACATGCACATTCACACTAAATAATAATACTAATAATACTAATAAAAATAATAATATAGGTAGATAAATAGATGTAAGCAAATAGTGAAGAAGGCCTATAAAAAGACTGATTCCTTTACTAGATAGGCACATCATTGAGTGCTTACAAAGAGAGCCTAAGACTGAGATTACAGACATTAAGTATTGGATTGGAATTTTTTATTAAATTTTTATTTTTTATGTTAATTAGTTTATTTAATTTGTATCCTAGCTGTAGCTCCCTCCCTCATTCCTTCTCAATCCCACTCTCCCTCCCTCATCTTTTCCGTGCCTCTCTCTAAGTCCACTGTTAGGGGAGGTACTCCTCCCTTTCCATTTGACCCTAGCTTGTCAGGTCCCATCACGACTGACTGCAATGTCTTCCTCTGTGGCCTAGCATGGCTACTCTTCCCTCAGGGCAGGGTGGGGGGAGGCCAAAGAGCCAGCCACTGGGTTCATATCAGAGACAGTCCCTGTTCCCCTTACTAGGACACCTATTTGAAGACTGCAGTGCCATGGCTACATCTGAGCAGGTGTTCTAGGTTATAACTATACATGGTCCTTGGTTGGAGAAACAGTCTCAGAAAAGACACACGGTATATAATCATAACTGGATACTAGACCTAAAAGATGGGATAAACATACTAAAATCTGTACACCTAAAAAATATAAACAAGAAGGAGGACCTGGGGTAAGAAGATCAATCCTCACTTAGAAAAACAAATGGGAAGACATTGGAACTATGAGAAAACAAGAAACAAGACAGAATCCTACCATAAAGGGCCTTTGAAAAACTCCACCTAGCAGTGTATCAAAGCAGATGCTGAGACTTATAACCAAACCTTGGGTGCAGGGAATCATATGAAAGTGCAATGGTGGGGGAGTTAGTAAGACCTAGAGAGGACAGGAGCTCCACAAGAACCAAATATATCTGGGCACAGGATTGGGATTTTTTTATGTTATTTTTCTCTCAGGAGCCAAGACATTGGTCAGACTGTCATCATAAGAACCCAAAACTGGGAGGGTGACAGGAGCAGATTCTCTTTACTGGCTGTCTTTTCTTTCAACATATTCCCAGTCACCGATTTCTCCCAAGGCTGAAACCATCTCCCAGGTGAAAGAGGAAATGAGACTGAACAAGAAGAAAACAGGTGACAGAAGATTTAGTCTTAGTGGATTTTTGCAAATGCATAATGATGGGCCAGACTTTTACAAACAGAAGCTAGTAATGGTGCTGGAAAATAGTGTGGTTTGTTGTCACAGAACCTTGACATTGCTCAGTGTGAAGGAGTGGAATGAAACCAAGAAGCTGAAACTCATGTCAGGTGCATAAGGTATACATACAGTCTGCGTCTTTGGTGCATTTTACTGGCTATCATCTAAAGAGTTGTCATTCTTAAAATGATGCCACTTTCCAAATAGTAAAAACACTTAAATGTCTGCTCTCTTTCTAAACTAACAACACATGCTCTTTGTAGCTTCTTATTTAATACTTATTAATATTAATATTGTTTAATATTTATTGTGATCCCATCTCTGACAACCAAATGTCTCTGTGCTAAGCACCTGTTAATTCATTTTTGCTAAGGGTTACCCTGAAGCTCAGCAATGTGTTTCATTCATTTAAATTACCTCTATGTCCTAGCATGCTCATGTGGCTTAGAGTAGAAGTTTCAAGAAAATAGAAGCAAATGAATGGATGGTGGTAATAAGAAAAATGAAAGCATGCTACTAATGAAAGAATGTACTTTTGGAATTAAATATCACACCATATTTTCAATATTTTGTTGGAAAACATTAGACTGGCAGAGGCAATGCATATCTGTGTTTTTTTTTTACGTTAAAGTGTAATTCCAATCCACTTTAGTCAAACTATTCATACAGAACTAAAAAGAGAAAGGGATGAAAATTCATATATACTGATTCGGCTTTCAATTTAACTTCCAATTACCAGGTAATGTCCACCTGGGTTTGGGCTTCTGAATCTACATAAGGAGGGAATTAGTAAGAGTTTAAACAGTACTTTTTAAATTTCATTTGTTTTAATTTTATTTTATTTTTAATTAAAATATTATATAATTTTTCTTATCTCCCATCCACTCCTTCCCATATGTCTCCTACCCATGTCTCTCTCAAATCCATGAGCTTTTCTTCATATATATATATATATATATATATATATATACATATATATAAATATCCTGCTAAATTCATATATACATACATATATATGTATATATACATATAGAGATGTTTTTAGAGATGATCGCTTACTTGTAATGACCAATTAGAAGGGGTTCATCCCCGAGGAAGACTAATTTTCTTCTCTCAGAAGGTATTGATTGTACCTCTTCATCTAGAAGTGGTACCCCATGAAATTTCCCCTATCCACGTAGGACTGTCAACAGGTGCTGGAACTGTTCATGTTTTCTTTGGGCAGCCATATTGTTGAGATTCCAGAAGTACAGCTTCCCTGTCTTATCTAGAAGACACAATCTCTCAGCAGGCTTCCTGATCCTCTGGCTCTTACAGTCTTTACTCTCGCTCCTCAGAGACATTATCTGAGTTTGAAGTGTAGAAGTTCTGCTGTAGATATATCAGTTGGGCTTGGGCAACCCCCACAGCCAGTTTTCTGTGCATTTCAATCAATTGCAGCTTTCTGTGATGACCTCTGTTTTCTGTAAAAGTAAACATATTTGATGACAGGTGAGAGTCATGCTTCTCTTTAGGTATAAAGGTAAATAGGTAGACTGTAGTCGATAATTACTACAAGCAGAAATAGTAGGTTCTTCTTTAAAATCCATGACCTCCCTGGCCATCGGGAGTTGGCTAGGTTTAGAGTATCAGAGGTCATTTCCTTCCTGTTAAGAGGACACTAAGTCCAGTGAGTCAGCTGCTTGTTACTGTAAAGGTGGAGGGGCCACTGTTGCACCTTCAGCATTTCAATTTGTTCTGAGCCAAAACAAATACCCTTTCTTTATATATTCTATCATATTGACACATAGCAGACAAAGACACATGCAGTACAACTATAGACACTAGTATTGCTTTACGTGCAAGCATTAGCCTTAATGCATTCCCTGCCCTGTGAATCTGCTGTCAAGACATGCCTGAGCCCTCATAGTGTGCAGCATTTTTCTGATCACCACAAATCAGCATTAAATTGGGCATTTATCATATTTGAAAAGACTCACCATCTGCAGCTCTCCACTATTGTGCAAAGTTCTCACTTACAATATGCCACTTTGCAATCTGCACATTTAACAACACATGAAGAAATTTAAACAGCACCAGAAATAAACTGGGGCTTTAATATTCTATTCTTTTAGATGTAGTTAGTGCTTAACCTGTGCCCAGCACATCACCTTTCATTTATGAGGCTATAGACCTAGATAAATTCTAACTGAGAAACATCTTTTAACTTCCCCCTGTGAACAGGAAGGAAGTGAGAAGATAAAGGTAATAAGATTCTCTGATCACAGGAAATTGGAATTTGCTATCTTGCTGGACCATGGTTTTTAATGCACATCTGAAGTTGGCTACATTTCCTTCCCAGAGAAATAAAATCATTCTGATTCAAAGTAACTTGAACTGACTTGGTAGGATTCTTCTAATAATGGTGTGGGCAGATTTTTTTTTTTTTTGCTGACAAAATGAAAAGTAAATATTCTTTTCTCGTTCAATGCTAAACTGATATGAATGTTACATTTAATAATATAGACTTCAAGAGTTTTCTGTGTGTCCTTAATACTTCCCTGTTTGATTGTAATAGAGGGGGTTTGGACCTCTGTTTAAAATTCAGCAAAGCCTCAGTTTGTTAGTCTTGTTTCCTTATGAGGGTTGTTATGACACTTGTGTTCTGCAAATCCTTAGACCCACTGTAATAGAAGGCTTCTGTAGGTTTCAGGGGACTGTTGTAAGGGCTGCATGTAAACTCTGCTACCCACACAACACCGGGGGAGGGGCTTAAATGCTAACAGACAGGCCTTCAAACTGGCTTGCTTGAGGACTTGTTCATCTCCTATTTGCTTTTACGACTTTTTTTTCAAAGACCTGAGACTGCATGAAGAGATAGTTGTTACCTTTTATCTAAAGGAAGCAAGTGGGGAAATAGTTACACAGTTGCTTTATTATTCTCTTTTCTTTGAATGAAATGAGGCTTTAATGAGCTACTGTTTTGCCTAGGATGTCTCCAGATGGAAGATGGGCCTATTAATTGTACTACTTGCTTAATTTGGTGGGTGTCAAGGGCAACAGCTGAAAAACCATGAATCAACACTCGAAACATCAGCTGTTAAGGAAATGAATAAAAGTCTGGCATCAACTCTAAATCTATTCAAATAGAAAGATGGGGAAGACAATACTTTCTGCAGAGCTTACATAGGTGCCTATCTAAACAAACACTCAGCTCTTTGATAGTTCTTCACATAAGCTGTGCATCTGAGTAAATTTGTGAAGACAATACTTTCTGCAGAGCTTACATAGGTGCCTATCTAAACAAACACTCAGCTCTTTGATAGTTCTTCACATAAGCTGTGCATCTGAGTAAATTTGTGAGTACAATGACACAAATGCCTTCCTAATCATTGCCACTAGCACTTCCTTCCCCCATGTCCTCCTTTTACCCTTCTCCTCCTTCAGAGAATTCCAGTCAGTCACTGCTGTGTTTTGCTACCTTCAGAATAGATTCCTCTTGATTGTTTTATATGACAACTCTCTGGCAGTGGTTCTTACCCTCAAACTTGTCTCTTTTTTTATGCTACCAATTCCTGTGAGAGGCATTATTAATGGTAGAGCTTTCTGTTTCAAAACACAGGAAGTCAGATTCCCACTTAACTCTTTTCTCCTTTCAGTTCAACCTTTGAACTGTTGTCTTACTTAGAGTTGTTCTAACTAAGCAACATAAACCACAGATTTATCAGTAACAAAATGTGTTGCCCACACATCTGAAACCTGGAAACTTCAACATGAAGAGCTAAAATATTTATTATGTGGTAGAGGTCCTGTGTTAGTCAGATGGTTGCTTTGAGTCTGGGGCAGGGCAGTAGGAGTGAGCTATAGAGCAAAACATCTCATGATAAACCAGGAAGTCAAGGGAAAGAAGAAAAGAGCAGCACCTAGAAACGCTTTCAGGGATCTGACATTGACGATTTAATGAGCTCTCAGCAGACCTACTTCCCAAAGGTTCTACACCCCACCTACTGTTGGTGTCATTCCTAAGGATCAGATTTTTTTATATAGTTCCATTACATAAATTTTAAGGTCCAATCTAATCAAAGAGGAATAGAACATGCAGTCATGAGGCTTATAGAGGAGGACTATAAACTTGAGACCAAGCTATACATAAGACCCTGACCCCCCTTCCCCACCGACACACACACCCTTAAAGTTGAATCTATTTCTTGATTTGCAAAACCCAATTCATGTTATTTTTTTTTGTTTTCACAGGTAGAAAATAGGAGTTCCTATTTTCTCTGGGTTCCTTTCAATAAGGAGCAAAATCTCTTTTAAGAACACTCAACTATCTGGACCCAATGGCTCTGAAAGCCATCACCTTCTAGAAGCATCCAAATGAGCCAAGATTTTTTTCATTAATTTTTTTATTTTTTACATTAATTACAGTTTACTTACTTTGTATCTGAGCTCTAGCCCCCTCTCTTATTTCCTCTCAATCCCACCCTCCCTTCCTCATCTCCTCCCTGCCCCTCTCTAAGTCCACTGATAAGGGAGGTCCTCCTTCCCTTCCATCTGACCCTAGCTTTTCAAGTCTCATCAGGACTGGCTGCAATGTCCTCCTCTGTGGCCTAGCTAGGCTGCTCCTCCCGAGGGAGGGGTGGGGGGACAGGTCGAAGAGCCAGCCACTGAGTTCATGTCAGAGACAATCTCTGTTCCCCTTACTAGGGTATCCACTTGGATACTGAGCTGCCTTGGGCTATGTCTGAGCAGGGGTTCTAGGTTACCTCCATGAATGGTCCTGGGTTGGAGAATTGGTCTCAAAAAAGACCCCTGTGCCCAAATATATTTGGTTTTTGTGGAGTTCCTGTCCTCTCCGGGTCTTACTAACTCACCCTTCTTTCATATGATTCCCTGCACTCTGCCCAAGGTTTGGTTATGAGTCTCAGCATCTGCTTTGATACACTGCTAGGTAGAGTCTTTCAGAGGCCCTCTGTGGTAGGCTCCTGTCCTGTTTCTTGTTTTCTCCTACTTCCAATGTCCATCCCATTTGTCTTTCTAAGTGAGGATTGATCATATTACCCTGGGTCCTTCTTGTTAATCTTCTTTAGGTATACAGATTTTAGTATGTTTATCCTATCTTTTAAGTCTAGTATCCACCTATAAGTGAGTATATACCATGTGTGTATGTGTCTTTCTGCTTCTGGGATACCTCATTCAGGATTTTTTAATTACATTTTTATTTTTTATATTAACTACAGTCTATTCACTTGTATCCCAGCTGTAGTTCCCTCCTTCATTCCCTCCCAATACCTTGTCCCTCTCCAAGCCCACTGATAGGAGAGGTCCGCCTACCCTTCCATCTGACCCTAGTTTATTAAGTCTCATCAGGACTGGCTGCATTGTCCTTCTCTGTGGCCTGGCAAGGCTGTTCCCCACTCAGGGAGGGGTGTTGGTCAAAGAGCCAGCCACTGAGTTCATGTCAGAGACAGTCTCTGTTCCCCTTACCAGGGTACCACTTGGATACTGAGCTGCCATGGGCTACATCTGAGGAGGGGTTCTAGGTTATATCCATTCATGGCCCTTGGTTGGAGTATCAGTCTCAGAAAAGACCCCTGTGCCCAGATATTTTGGTTCTGTTGGTGAGCAAAGATTTTAACGTGCATATTATAATATTTTTACTAAGGCCAGCATGGTGGGCAGTGGCTAATGAATCTTAATCTTACTCCTCATGGTTTCTCTATTTTATCCAATTAAATTTGGTAAGGATTTACTCAATATGCTAGTTGTCTTGTTGTAACACTAGCAATATAATCTTCATTTTATCTAATGCCTGTTCTCCAAGGTTTTGGGAATTAATGAGAAAATACTTTAAAACATTTTCTCATTAATCCTCCAAAAACTCCTCTGCAATAGATTTGTAGAAATGATTAATTAAGAATTAAAATCCCTTTACAAAGGAAGCTTTGTCTCTGCACTGTTCCTTGGTATCTTCTACGAAATTCTAAAGTTATAAAATTTCCTGAGGAGAAAAAAAAAAAACACTGCTTTTACTTCAAATGCAAATATGTATATTGATTTTGGTCAAGTCTTATGAAGATTTAGATTATTTAAGATTTTATCTATTTATTTTTATTTTATATTAATCACAGGTTATGTACTTTGTATCCCAGCCATAGCCCCCTCCCACATTCTCTCCCAACCCCCCCATCCCTCCCTCATCTCCTCCCTGCCCTTTTCCAAGTCCATTGATAGGGGAGAACCTCCTCCCCTTCCATCTAACCCTAGCTTATCAGGTCTCTTCAGGATTGGCTGTAATGTCCTCGTCTGTGACCTAGCAAGGCTGCTCCTCCCTTGGGGTGGGGGTGGGGTGTTGAAGAGCCAGCCATTGAGTTCATGTCAGAAATAATTCCTGTTTCCCTTACTAGGGTACCTACTTGGATACTGAGCTACCATGTGCTACATCCGAGCAGGGGCTCTAGGGTATATCCATACATGGTGCTAGATTTCTAAAAGTAAACTTTCATAGTGTTGAGAAAATTTTGATTCTAAATATAATTGAAAAAGTACACACTTTAATGTATATTTTGTGTTCACAGTTTTGGGGGATCTGCTTGACTTATATTCTCTGCTGTAACCCTCTAATTTGCAGGTTATTGTGTACAGTGTAGTGAAACAGGTAGAGAGGATTCTGGGTTCAGTAATTACTGAAGGAAGTACTGTTGATGAACCATAGTTAACATTTAGATTTTTATTTCATACACCACGATGAAAGGAAAGAATTTTCCTAAATGATCCATATTCATTTAAAAAGTAAAATAAGCCTCCATGGCTGTCTAACTCTGACTCCAAATGAACTCTGAAGATGATGCTGGAAGAAGCTAGAGCATGGTTCAATAGCCCTGGGGTGATGTTGGTGCAATCCCCAAAGATCACACTTCTGGAGAAACAGAAAGAGATGAATACAAATGTGGAAAGGATTCAGAAAAGGCAGCATAAAATGCACATAGTCTGCATTTAATTTGAAAAAAAAGAAAACAAGAATAAATTGATGGAAGCTGTGCACTGGTAGGGGGTAGATTCAGATATAGTCAAAGCACCTGTAGAATCAAGATAATTGCAGCTTTCCAAATATGGGACAATGAGATGTGAATGTATTGCTGTAATTCATGGAAAATAATCTATTCTCTGTAAATACAAAAGGAAAAGAAAGTGAGATTATTACCTTTTGCTGATTTGCTCAGTGAATTCTAGATCTCTTTCTCATACACAAACACATAAAAATACCCCTTCAATGGGCTAGTATTTTAAAAAGACACAATCAGACTGTGAGGCAGTTATTACTGAGGAAATGCCTGTGCTTAAAATCTCAGCCCAAATATCTGTCTAAAGTTTATCTTTTTAGTATTTAACAGCATCTAGGAAACATATCTTCCTCTGCAACTGTATTTGAGGAGGAAGGAAAGAAAGAAGAAAAGGGAAGGAAGGAAGGAAGGAAGGAAGGAAGGAAGGAAGGAAGGAAGGAAGGAAGGAAGGAAGGAAAGCTGACCCTCATAATTACCTAATTGTCACTGATCAATCTATGTCCATTTCCTAGAATCATGGCACCTTAGTGTCTGGCTGAGACAACCCTGAATTCTCTAAGGATGTAAGAGACCAGGAAGCTGTCCTAGACACTGTAACTGAAACTGCTGACTGTCTCCAAAGGAAAGGCATTATGAGCCTTTCTTGGACACTTACCAGGACTATTTGGTACTACTGGTTCAGAAGTCAGAGTATGAGCTCTACAGTTAGACAAGTCTCACATCCCAGTAGCCATGTACTTCAGAGGCTCATGACTTCTTTCCCCCCCAAAAAACATCCTAAATCTGTGAAGAAATCATTATGGGATCTGAGTTATGATGGGCTTTAGATAATTGATTTCTTATATGAAGATGTAGTTCCAGGTACTCAGGAGCCTGAGTTGGGAGAATTTTTATTTCAGTGCCAGCCTAGGTTACTTATTGAGGCCTTTCTTCTTCTTTTTCCAAAATAAAAATAAAATAGGACTGGGGATGTCACTCAAGGTTAGAGTACTTCTCTAGCAAAATCAAGAGTCTATTTCAGTACCCAGACTCTATGAGAGAGAGAGAGAGAGAGAGAGAGAGAGAGAGAGAGAGAGAGAGAGAGAATGGAAGGAGAGGAGAAAAGTGAAAAAATAAGATAGGGACCTGGAAAGAATCCACTGAAATAATCATTTCCAAAAGGAAAACACTGGAATGGCTGCAGCCTAAAAAGATCCCACTGCATTGAGAGCAAAGGCATCCAGGTGCTACCAGCAGGAGTGTTAAGCAACAGAAAACAAGGTACCCCGGGAAGACTCAGAAGGCCTTTCAAGCCATGCTCACTTTGTAGCAGAGCTCAGCTGGGTATCTTGACATAGGATGTGACTGCTTTGATATGTGAGGACTGCTGACTATTAATCCCACTATATTGCTGATTGATGTAAGATAATCATGGCTTCTACCTGGAAACCCGATGGAAATGATGGCCTGGAGAATTTGAATGTTTTCTTGGGCCCTTTCTAAGGCACTGATCTGGTTCTGAGATGCCCAAGGAAAGCAGCTGCTAAAAGAGCTCAGACAAAGTGATGCTGAGGTGACACTAAGTGTGGTCATCAAGCTGAATTCCTTTTTCAAAGTGGGAAGAGCATTTGATGAAACAAAGGGTGCTTGAATGTACTTTTCATTTAAATACCTGAACTATATTACATGTGAACTCTGACAGGAAAATAGCAAAATCAATACTGCATCCATTCTTAGCAACAGCAAAATCTATCTGAAATGCTGACGTGGCAGTATTTTTAAATGCCAGTTGTGAATTAATGCATCTATTATGGTTTATGGTGCATATCAGCAAGATGACCCATGGCTGGTCAGTTGACACATTCTGCATTTGGCAGCTCTACAATCTTGCTCATGTTGAGCCTCACCGCACTTTCTGTCTCCCTAGCTCTGGGTCCCTTTGCCTCCTGTAGTCTGTCTTCTGCTCCCTCTTTACTCAATCTACATCATGCTGGCTCAAACACAGGTTTTCACACACTGTTCCCATGATCAATCGGGAATTCTATTTTTAATAGGACAAAATCCAAACTCTTTGCTGTAATAGTCAAGGCTTTTCAAAACAGGACCCCACATTGCACACAGACAGTAATGAATAAAATCAACATATTCTTAGAAGCTCTTTGACCAATGATCAAGTTTATACAATTATAAATAATAGGTAGCTAACACTTCTTTGGTTTTTCACCACATCAGAATCCAAGGACACTCTACACAGTCTATAACTTAATTCTTACAACTTTACATAGTTGGTTTATACTCAAGGGAACTAGTTAAGCTTTGAAAAGATGAGGGATGTACACAAATTTTCATGCCTGGTAAGCATCAGAATGAACACATGAACTTGTGGTATTTTGGACATCTTATCCTGAGCTATAAAACATGGAAATATTTTATTCCTTTCATATACAAGCACAGAAGAATTAAGCAAATTAAAATCCCCAAAGTGACAAGCAAAACTCTTGTGTTGTTCACTTAAACTGGCCAATTTAGTTTATTATGTGAGCTAAACACTGTTAACATCACCTCTAAACAGCACCTCTAAATAGTTCTTTTAGGTAAGCATTCACCCATATGATCCCTAAGGCCATGGTCACAGCTCAAAACTTTTATAATTCCTTTTGATAAAGATTTGACATTATAATTCTCTCCGTAATGAATTTGTTTCATTTAAAAGTTGTGAAATGTTCTTAAATATATTTTGTTCAGATTTCATTCCACATCCTTGGAATGCCTCTCACTCCTCCTTTGTATTAATCTTATTGCTGGCTTCCATGTACTTTATTTTTATTTTTATTTTTATTTTGAGACAGAATTTTGCTTTTTGGTGGAAGCTGACTTTATGCTTGGGTAATAAGCTATGAGCATATACCACCATGCCCAATTTCTTTATATTCTTTAAACCTGTCTCCTCTTTGAGGACTTTTTATGACTGCTTATAAACATAGGAAGCTAATTCAGCAGTTTGTTCTGAAGGGTAGCACCCATGGTCAAAGTGACGTCATATGTTGAGAAATGGGGTTATGAATATGCTAATTCACACCATATAGCCATCCAATGTGATCCATGTGTCAAAACATCATACTTCATAAAACAAGTCTATACAATTTATATTTGTCTTAAAATCTGACTTTTAATCATGGCTGCTTACTCTCATTCCTACATGCAGATCTTATGTACATACCAAGAGCTATGTAAGTCCAGAGTTTGAGTCAAGGTTTTTCATGCTTTACAGCAGCATAGAGTATTGTTTCTCAGGCCACCAGCTATGTTGCTACCTGAACATCTCTTTCGAAGCTTCCCTAAAAACCTCTTCATGGCAGAGACCAGAGTTCTGCCCGTGATCCACTCACACAGTGAACATTCAAGCTTAGTTATCTCATATGGCATTTTAATGCTGATATTACCTGAGTCACTGAATCTCTGTAAAGAGGAAAAGAGTTGAGAAAAATGTTTCCAGTTGCTATGATAAAATACCATGACCACATCAATTTATAGAAATTTATTAAGTTTATTAAGGTTTCCGGTTCCAGAGGCTTTGGGGCCATGATGCTATGCAGTAGTAGAAAGTGGAGGGCTCTTCATTTGAATTATATTTATCCTACTGATCCATGAGCATAGGACACCTTCCATCTTCTGATTATCTTTTCAATTTCATTCTTCAGAGACTTGAAGTTCTTGTCAAACAAGCTCTCTTGCTTGGTTAGAGTTACACCAAGGTACCTCATATTATTTGTGGCTATCATGAAGTGTGTAGTTTCCCAATTTTTTTCTTAGCCTTTTTATTGTTTGTGTACAGGAGAGCTCCTGATTCTTGTGAATCAATCTTGTATCCAGCCACTTGCTGAAGCTGTTTAGCAACTGTCGGAGCTTTCTGGTGGAATTTTTGGAATCCTTTACCTATAATATCATATCATCTGCAAATAGTGAGAATTTGACTTCTTCCTTCCCGAATTGTATCCCCTTGATCTCCTTTGGTTGTCTTACTGCTCTAGAGCTTCAAGTACTATGTTGAAGAGATAGAGAGAGCATGGGAAACCTTGTTTTGCTTTTCCATGATTTAGGGGAGTTGCTTTGCACTGCAAACACAAAGCAAAAAGAATAAACTATTTGTGGCTTGAGTCTTTAAACATTCAAAGGCCACCCCCAGTGACATGTGTCTTCTTGCAAGGTTATGCATCCTAAACCCTGCAAATAGCACCACCAACTGGGAACCAAGTGTTCAGCTCCTCAAAGCTATAGGGGACACTCATCATTCAAACCACCACCACAGATAAAAGGATCTCATCGGGGGGGGGGGTTACAATTTTGCATGCTCTATAAATTATTGTCACATGTTGGTGCTCCAAGTTGTTCACCTACTGCAAACAGAATCTTATTAGCTAATGAAATTAACTAACTAGAACTCATTTCCTGCCCTCAGGGAGCTTGCATCTGAGGATTGAGGTTACAAAAGAAAGAGTACAAGTTACGTTCCATCCAGGGAAAATCATACTGCTGAGCCCTTACCAGGGACCCAGGGTAGAACTCTGTAGCCAAGGGGAAGAGAATTTGCCAGGTACCTGCATCTGTGACATGACAAGTATACTTAAAGAACCGTGTGCTAGTTCTTAAGACAGAAACCTGTCCAGTGAGGAGTAGGAGGTGTGCTAGGAAACCAGATGGCCAGGATACCAAAAACATCGCATGCCTCAAAGGTACTTAAGGGTGATGTCATTGAAAGTCAGGCCAATGCATAATTTAAAGTGTAGATAAACAGATTTATGTTAAAACTATAACTTTGGCTATACTGAAGAGACTGAGAGAAAGCAAGATTGGGCTAAGGGAAAGGTCAAGTGAAGTATGATGAGATGCTGGACTGGTAAATGACAGTGCCAAGTACACAGATACAGGGAGTTGTAAGAAAGAACATGCACCCAGTTCTAGTTTCCACTGGAGGTTAGTAGTGTCCATCCATCATCAGAGGAACATGTCCCTGCAGCAAGCACACCCCTTTAACCTCCTAAAGGGCTGAGAACAAGTGATGGCAAAATGCTTGGCCCTAGATGGGACATTTGTATCACATCCTAAAAGGCTAAGGAAATATCATAGAGGAGGGGCCAAACTGTAAGAGTAAGAGGTTGGGGAGATACCCAGCAAAAAGACGTGTGAAGGATATGGCACAGCTCTGGCACTCAAGAACTCACTGCAGCTGTGATTATATGCACAGTACCCATACTGCTGGACAAGTCAACCGTTCATCATAGATGAGGAAGTAGCCCATGAGGCCCTGTCCGTGAAGGACTGTGGAGAGAGGAGCTGTTCTATTCCATAATTTTATCAAGTAATGTAACCATTGATAAGCTGCCCGTGTTCCAGCCAGTAACCTCCCACCCATGCTAATGCAAGACGTTGTAATTAAATTCGGTAGGCCACACACTAATAGAAGCAGAAGGGGGGAACTTGCCAAGAAGAAGGATTTCAGAGGGCGTTGGGCATGAAAATAACTTAAATTCATTATATAATGTATGAAACTATCAAATAATAAAAAAAAACTATTCTAAGGAAAAGCAACATATATCTGGGTGGTTGCACAGAATTTTATTGTTTTAAAAATGTAAATAATGAGATTGCATTTTAGCATTAAATTATTACATTAAGATATATTCTATTTAGTGTAAAAGAAATGTACTATTTCTCACCTTCTAAATTGGCTACGATTTTAAAAGTAATTATAGTGTTGGAAAGAAAAGATGAGGGTAGTATAATTTTGCAATTAATAGCACAGACTGGAAACCTTTTTCTTGCCCTTGAGCCTAATAATTTAATTTCTTGGTATCTCTTTTGGAAAGTTTGTATAAAATGTGATAATACTTACCAGGATCAAAAATATAATATGTATTTTCAGCAAAGAAATAATGCATGCATACCAAACATTGTATCAATGCAGCCAAAGAGTCTGAAGACATTTGACACATTTAGTAACCATGCTTATTACTTTACATGGAATCATAAGGTAAGACACAGGATGCTCAGAAACATTTGGGTTTCATATAAACAATGAATAACTTTTAGGTAAGTATGGATTGATGAAAATTCATATGGATTTTGGTGCTCTATATTATAAAAATAAATCGCAAAATCTGGCAACTTGAATATTATAGAATCTTCCAAAGATCAGTTTATGTAATGTAACATACAATGTACTAAGAACATAAAAGTAACATAAAAGAGTCCTGTTTTTTGGGGGGAGGGGAGATGGGTCAGTGGTTAAGAGTGTTTAGTGATCTTCCGGAATACATAAGTTCAGTTCCCAGCACCCACATGATGGCTCACAAGCTGTTACTCCATTGACAGAGGATCAGATCCGAGGCACTCTTCTGGCCTCTGCAGGCACGGCATGCATGTGGTATGTGCATGTATATAAGGAACCTAAAGATAATTGGGTGGTTAACTAGTCAGGAAGCCATTTTATTACTAATTTTAAAACATTTCAGTATATTTTTCTCTGTTAAATATGATCAGAAAATAGGTGTCTGCGTATTCATTTGTGTGGCCATGTATAATTCCATTTTATAATATATGTGCAGCAGCCTATTTTCATGAGTACATATAATGAGATTTGTATGGCTTTCAAAATGACTATCAGAAAAAAATTTTCAGACCATCTCTCACTTCTGTGTAATAAAACCATCCCATTACAAGATCTTGCCCATTCACTCTCTCAGTTTTTCTACCCATCACCATCACTACCCATGCTTTTCACTGTATTACTACAGAATATCCTAATTGCTCTATACCAACTGTCAGTGCTAAGTACACAGTTCTCAAAAGAAAAGATCAGTAAATACAAGAGGGAGACAGGATCAGGGATATTAGATGGAATTCCTCATTAGGCTTAGCCTGGTACATAGTTAGGTCCCAGCTGTATAACTTAATGGTTTCCCAGGATTACATCTGCAAATACCAAAGTAGAAACATATGCAAACATATATAAAAACAAATATAAAGCAAATAAAGAGTAGGAAAACTTTAGAAAGCTTGGCAGACAGAAAAGACCTCAGAAAATATGAAAATTGACATAAAACATTGCAAAGCCACTTAGAGCTTCCAGATTTGTCATTTGTCTCATCTTTTATATTTTCTTTCAAAATCTTATCTGTGTGATCTCACTGCCCACATGCATGGTGACCAAAATAAACCAGGTTACCATTTATAAAATATATTATTTGGTCCATTCGATTTTCAATTTAATTTTATTAAAAGAAAAAAAAAAGCAGCAACTCAACAACTGTTCCTTTTAACTTCATCCTGAGCACAACTAGCTCAAAAGTGTGTGATCTGGGTAGGCCCAAATGAGTTTATACCTGAAATTTATGCTGTTTTTAGAAGCAGAATTCTTTCTTGTTCCATTATTGATTCTTCAGCTTTATTTGACATCCTTGTGGTTGACTGGTGAAGCTATGGACCACTTTTAAGTACTTTAGATATGCACAAATAATTCTAAGAGATCAAAAAGACAATAAACTAGCAGTAATTCATCTAAGGACAAAGCTAAAGTTACACTTTTCACTCTCAGAATCCTTGTTTATAACTGATGATGTCATAAAATAATAAACACAAATATAGTGACTGTCCACTGAGCCCCTGCTACTCTGTAAGTCTCCTGAATCGAAGGAGTTAGACATCTGGAGAGCCCGGCTGAATGCAGTACTTGAAAGGACATGTAGATATCCAAATGAGCTTTATGCAAATACTTTTTCCCTCTACTTTATACACACCTTGGCGTTTGTGATAAGAAATGTCAGAACTGATTTTGAGTACTGAGCTCATTTTATTTTCAAAATGCCATAGAATTTATACTCATTGCTTTTATGACAAACCATCATCTTTGATGCCTTCATCCCTCTGTGTACAATCTGTCCATTGAAAGTGTCTTATCCAATATTTTACTTCCATCCAGAAATGCACTATCTTTTCTACACCATCTCCATGGCTCTTTCTGAAATATGAATTCTGTTGTTAATTACAAAAATTGGTCTTTAGCATGAACCTGAAAAACAGGAGCTAACAGGTGAAATTGGAAGGTTGAACATTTATCTCCTTCTAATCTTTATTCTTAATTTTCAGATGTAATAACAGGAATAGTTCCCTGTATGCTCTTTCAACTAAAATCAACTAAAACACACACAAAAATGTCCTGGAAAGTTCGATAAACATAATGAGTACAACCTTATTAGTACATCTCAATTTACTTCATGGTTCTAAATAACACAGTGTGTACCACTGCATCCAAGGGCCATGATTTTCATGCTTTGTCTAGCCAACTGTGTAAAGCTATTTCCTGTTTTCGGTATGTGTCACAGAGAGTGATGAAACATTAAATAAATAGATTTATGTGTTGGGAATGGAAAGATTCTCACCTTACAAATCTGTACACAGTGAGCTCATTCTGTGGCAGGTATGTATATATTTGGTTTTGATAATTACTGCCACAATTTGTTTTAAAATTACATTACATACTTCAGTATTGAGTCATATATTCCTTTTCCCATTATGGATGCTGTATTAGTTATTTTTTATTGGTATGTTATGACACTATGAACAAGGTAACTTACAAAAGAAAGTGCTTAATTGGGATTCCAGATGGTTAGAATCTATGATGGCAGAGCAAAGGCGTGTCAACAGGAGGCTAGAACATCAGCTAAGAGCTCACATCTTGGCCCATGACAGGAAGCAGAGAGCACACTGAGAATAACAAGAGTCTTCTAAAACCTCAAAACCAATGACACACCTCCTCCTACCTTAAGAGCACTCACATTTTCTTTTCAAAACCAAATAGATTTAATAAGAATTTTGAGTGCTTTTAGAAAATATAGGATACCAGATGTATACAGATTCATAAAATTTGTGTTTATTTGGAAAACTTAAGAAGAAGAGGATAAAAACATACAGTGAACACTGAGCAATAGTTACAATAAATTACAGTTTATGTATTTTTAGTCTGAACATGGATGTGCTTTCTGAATGTTGTAGTACAACATAAATAAAACATCATTTTGCTCATCTAAAGCACACAGGGAGATGGAGGATTATCCTTACCTAAAACTGATTGGCACAAAAAGAAAAATTCCATAGATATGAATATGGAAGATAATTGGAGCTAAATTTTTCTTCTTGACTACTATATATATTAGGAATGATCAGAGTGTTTTCAGTGACATTTGGCTCCATGTGATTCCTTATTGTGGAGAATGTCATATGTATTGCAGGATATTCAGTCCCTGACTTTGCCTAATGGATTCCAATAGCATCCTCCATGTAACAAAACAATAATGAGAAAAAAAATCTGCAGATACTGTAAAGTGTTCCCTGTGGGGAAAATCTCCTAAGATTTAGCCCCATCTAGGTTCACAGAGCCTCAATTCCATGGTTCTAGCTGCTCAGGACTAACAACCAGCAAAGACCAACAGATGCTATGGGAGGTCTACACTGAAGACAAAGAGAAGAAAACAAACAAGAAAAAAATACATAATATAAAAGCAGCATATAAAACAAGTAAAAGTTCAAACTTTGATATTATTAATATCTCCAGAGAGATAAGATTAGATAACATATCCATGAACTAATAACAGGCTTTTATTAAAAAGTAAGAGAATAAGATAGACCTCTTGGTTATTAAATTATGGTGCTTGGAATAAAACATAATAGAGAGACTAAATGGCAAAACTGAGAATTTCTCAGAAACAAAGGGTAAATGGTGGAAAATTGAGTAAAACAGGCAAACATACGGGTTTCATTTAAGAGGTCAAGATGTAGAGAAAACAGAATTGAAAAATTATGAAAATAATAATATATAAGAAATGTCTTACGAATAATTTTTAAGACTCAGAAAAACAATCTAATTATTATGGCAAAAAATAGAAAATAGTGGAACCCTTGTCTTAATTTGTTGACACAAAGTGATGATTTTAGCAATTTTAATTTCTATTAATTTCTATTAATTGAAGTTATCAATCTAATATGAAGCCAAAATAAAGACATCACTGGTACAGACAACAGCTACAGATCCCTTACCCATCAGGTACCCCCTATACTGATGAGCAGACTCCTTGCCCACCAGGTACCTCAAAGAACGAGAGATGTCTTCAGACTCACGCTTGTTTCCTTTTAGAGACAGTTTCCCAATGTAGCCCAAATTTATTGTACCAACAAATTTATTGCCAACCTAGGCTGGTCCCGAACTCATGGTAGTGCTCCTGCCTAAGTATCACAAATGCGTCAACACATTTGGCCATGATGTGGCTTTTCAATCTCCACCACATCCTTAGTCAATCAGGATTCTGAACAATAGTGTTCAACAATCTGCATTTATATAAAAGATAATTTTGAGACCTATCAAAGTTATGTATAGAACTCATAATATAAACACATAATGTACTTGAATTCTCTGGAAATGATGTGTAAAATAATGTTCAAATAAATTTATGGCTCAATATTTATAGAGTGTTTCATTGCATGCATTCTTACATACACATACCCCGTAAACAAAAATAGACAGGCACCATCGTAGTGAAGGCATCATACCCAAGAGTGGGAGAATTTTATAGATCTTTACACAGGTGCCTATCATCTTTGAAAGACTGCCAGCAGAACAAGTATAAGGTGTATTTTGTTATAAAACCCCACTCACTGCTGAGTCCACACTGTTTACTGGGTTTGGTGCAGTCAGCCAGTTTGCATTCCAGCGCCTGGGTAGCTTATCCTAAGTATGAGCACTTTGCCTACAGGCCATCTGACTGATTCTCCTTCACAAGCCATGTCCTTAAGAGCATATGACTGGAAGAGGCTGCTTTTGCTTCCTGTCCTGGAGTGCTGTTTTGATTTTCACAGTGAAGGGAAGACTATAAGCTGCGCTTGTGCGGAACAGGTGCTTCAAAGCCCAGCTGATGTCATAGTGGGTGAGAAGTGGTGCGGAAGCATGATCATGGCACCCTCCTGGTGTTAAAAACTGGCATTCCAGGAAAGTTGAAGCAAGTGCCTCCAGCCCCTACATTTTCACCTTCAAATAAGTCGGATCAGGGGAGCTAATAAATTCAACTTTACTGTACAAAGGTGATCAGAAAGTATGGTAACATGTCAACTATTACTATAACCTGATAATCACCTTAGGATGCCTAATAAATGAACTTTTTCATAAAACATAAGATTTGGTAAAGGAAGTCTCAAGATTATTATTTTCATATAAAATAAATAAAATTACGATGTCAATATTAACCAGGTATCCAAACCAGACAAAGACAATATAAAGTTTATGAACCAGGGAACACTATGATCCAGACATTTTGTTGTTTCAAAATAGAGTCTCCACATGCTATTTACAAGTTGAATTCAATAATTTAAAATATAATTATACAACCTAAATGGGATTTATTCTAAATAACACAATGTGAGTACAGTATCTGGGGAAATCAATGTAATCCACACCAGCTGTGGATAATTCTGTGAATATACAATTAAGTTGAAACAGAAAACCCTTCATTTACAACCAAACCAGGCAGACTGGAGAAAATATGGATAATCTTAATCTGATGAGAAAAAATACAAAAAAAAAAAAAAAGGTATACCTGCCATCTTTACTGAATCATAGAAATCTGAACATTTTCCCTAAATTAAAAAATATATATCTATTATTTGTCCTCATGACTGTTCCACAGTGGTAAGAAATTCTTAACACTATGACAAATCATAAATAAATAATACTGAAACAAAATAAATAGAAGATATTAAGCCCAGAAAGGTGAAAATAAAACCACTTCTGTTTGCAGATAGGATTTCTATGTAGAAAACCCCAAGAACTATGCCATGAAGGTGATTTGCACATGTAATTTGAATTTTTCTAATCTCCATCTTGACAAAGCGAGAAAGCAATGTAAGGAGCATTATATTTTTTAATTTCATTTCTAAAAACTGTTACTGTTTACAACTTGTGATAATGTCAGATTTTAATACGTTTTCCTATTTGTGCTAAATGTCAAAAATTCATCTCCACTACTTATAAAAACTCAGTTTAGAGTCTAACTGGCTTTTGGAAATGCTCAGGAGCTATATGTTGTCACTAGCTACCATATTGGAGAGCGCCAGCTATAAATTTTGGGGGGATCCATTTTTCTCAAGCCTATAATGTATAAATATGTAAGAAATGCACTAATTAATTACCTTCTTTCCTTTGAGATAGCACTACTGTCTCAGCTACAGTCTTTGCATAGAAACTATCAAATTATGAGAGAATTTGTCAAGAAATAATAGTATTCCAGAGCCATAAATGGTGCCTACCCTCTTAGAACATCTTTGATCCATTTGTGTGCCTAACGTGATTCCTGTAGTTTGAGTCAATCTGGAGAGCAGCTAGCTTAGGTGAAGGCCTAGCAGCTCAATGATGAGGTTACAGCTGGTAGATGAGCAGATGTGTGCCCTTTGGGTAGAATCCCTGTCTCTTTCACTCAGTTTCCTGCAGGTGGGCCTTTGGTCCCACTTTACTTAGCCTGGGGCCAAATAACAGCAAGAGAGCTTTAACTGCTCAGTTGCTTCCCCAGGTTGGCAGTGATAGCAGCCTGTAACTCTGCCCAAGGCTCTAGAGCTGCAGCTGGGACGTTTCCTGAGGTCAAAGGATTTAAACAGCCTCTTCTTTTCAACTGAGTCCCTGTGGAGATCCTGTAGATGCCGAAGCATCTCCCTCAGATGCACAGCTATCTAACACCCTGGTCTCCAGAAATGTTAGCAGACTTGACTTGCTTTCTTATTCTGTAGCTTGACTCCATGAGGCCCCTCATGTCTCCTCCTGCCCTGACCCCTCACTCTTTCCCTCTCCTTCCCCCTCATTCTTCCCCTCCTCCTCCTCAGTCTCCCTCTCCCTCTTAATTATTGATTGCTCCAGTCTTCCTCTACATATGTGCCTTAATGAGTACTAGAAACGTGAGAAGCCTCCCAGCAGCCTAGCCGGTTGGGTGTTCTTTTTATTTATTCATACATGTGACAATATGCCTTGACTATATTCACCCCATCTTCCCAGAAGCCCACACCACACCCTTTTCTCCCCTTCCATGTCCTCTCTTCTCTTCTGCTGAGTCCCATAAGTGCCACCTGAGAAGTCAACATGCCAGCCTGAACTCTGATGGCAGGAGCGCCTCCTACGTTGAAGAGCTTTCATAAAAGCATGTTCTCTTATCCGCCTCATCCCTGGAGGCGAGAAGGGAATTTCAGTTCTGTCTATGATTTGAAATGCATTTCCCTCAACCACTAATGGTCCTCAAATCCTTTTAGAATTTATTTTGTATCATCCCATTGACAACCTTGGGAATTACCGGACTTGTGGCTAAGGATCTTTTGATCATATAGGAAGGCATGCCAAGAAGTTGTGGGTTTGACCCTTAGCGATGTCAATTTTGATATTGCCGGCCTACAGAGCGCTTATTAATAGAGTAAGTCTCCCTCAAAGAGAATGAGATTCCACACCCACAAAAGGCTAGACTGCCTACCTGTGAGCAAAGCCATCCGTATGATCTTCTGTGCTGTGCTGTCTGTGAACCCCCTCTTCCTTTCATGCAGCCTGACAGCCCCGGAAACTCTGTCCTCCAAGGCCCTTCACGTAAGCGAAGAGCTGTGCTATAGACTCCCTGAATAGTCTAGAATGCATGACTCCGGGTACCATGGGGAGACACCAGGATTTTCCCAGCAGTCAGAAAAAAGAACATGCTGTTTAGAAGTCACGTCCCACGGGAATGGTGCTAACTACCTAGTTGATGGTATAGTAAAGAGGTCCTAGGGAGACATGGGGAGTCCTGCAGGGAACATAAAGCAGAGATGTGGCAGAGAGAAAATAAGACTAGATATGATGTTCAAATGACATCATTTTAAGTAATATCACCTTTTAATGGGAGGAAAGTGAAGAGGTGAACTTCCACTGTCTGCCTATTAGGAATATCTGTGATCTTATTGTCACCCTTATTTTCTCTGAAATTGAAAAAAAAAAGTATATATATCTTTACACATCACATTTAGAATCTTTGGATTGGGGTGTTATTGGCTAGTTTTCCATATCTGCAACAAAATGCCTGACACATTTGTAAAAAAATGTGTCCTTACCTTACAGTTTTCAAAGTTCTGACCCATGATTGATTTAAGTTATTTGGACATGTGGCTAGGCAAAATATGATATAAATGGATGATGGGAAAAATAAAAACCTCTCAAATTATGAACCATGGGGCTAAAAAGTGGGGAGCTAGTCTCCCAGAAGTCCTTTTGGAGAATGACTTAATGTTTTCCATGACCCAAAGACTTCCCACTAGGCCTCACATTGAAAGCATTCTCAACCTTGCCAATACTGCGACCCTTTAATGCAGTTCCTTAGGTTGTGCTGACCCTCAAGCCTAACATTATTTTTGTTGCTACTTCATAACTGCAATGTTGCTACTGTTATGAATCATAACGTAAATAGTTTTTGGAGATAAAGGGTTGCCAAAGGGCAACCCACAGGTTGAGAACTGCGGTCTTAAAGGTTCTGTCTCCTCTCAGGACTGTCATCTCAGGACCAGCGCTCTAACACAGAGGCCGTTACACAACATTTAGAGCTGGCATCAGAGCTGGGAGACATTCACAGCAAAGCTAAGGCTAGGTAGCATCTTGGCCCAATAATGCAAATTTTAATTTACAGGTGGTCATGTTAGCTCTGCAGACAAGTTGTGTAGGTGCTAGTTTTTCAAATGCTACTGTACTTTGTTGTTCCTTAAAATTTATACCTCCCTTCCAACCTCCCAACCCCAGGTGGAGGAAAGAGAAGGTTGTAAGGGAAAAAGGGACTTAGCCCTCTTTACTTCTTCCTGCTGGGTAGGGTCGTAGAATTCTTTTGGGGTCAATGCCAGTATGCATCATCAGGAAATCCAGAGGGCCAGGTAACCAGCAAACCAGCAAGCACAGCAAGCAGTTATAGCCTGTCTTCTCTAAGCCAACGTGTCTTCTTCCTCTGGACTGTCATATTTATACACCTCAAACTCCTCAGAATTCAACTAATTCCAGCTGGCAAAGACCATGCTCCACATGAAACAATTAACAGGTGTGGGCAAACTAAAATTCCCCACTTGGGATATATAAACATGTTTACATACCATAAGCTAAAATGTCTACAACAAGTTGCATTACATTTTTGCAAGGTTATTACTTGCTTGTTTATTTATAAGCAAATATTGTTTGGTTATGAATGTCCATCACTTACTTTAGGTTCTCAATGTAAAATTTACTCCTTTCAAATGAACAACTATAGATTATTGTTGGTATGAAAACTGCTGGAAATAGTCCACATATAACAGAAAGTGTCATTAATCTGAGTTTAAGTTGTTTCTATTTTTAAGTCATTGTTTTATCCTGCACAAATTTGATACCAATGCCTTATACAAAAAACAAGTTCCAAGTTTCCTAATTTTATTCATTGTTTAAAAATGTTCTTGGTGACTTGGCATGCAAATAAAGAAGTGAGTCTGGAATTGTTGCCAGATCATAATGGATCTCTGGGCTCAACAGTGTGATTCAATGAAACAGAGCACAGATTTGCAGTAAATTTAGTCCATGGTATGGGAGTCTCAGCCCTACCATTTACCACATCTGTTACCCTAGGTTATGCCACCATCATTACTTGCCTGAACCAATAAGATCGCTCCCTAATTGATTTCCCTGCTACAGTACTATCTTTTCTCATCACCCACACAGTATTTTTATTATATTCCTGAAAACAAGACAAGATTACCTGCATACCATCCCCAAGATTATACTTTTCTGGTGATTTCCACTTTTATCTCAGATAATAGAATCTAATGTTTTGTTAATGGGAAGTCCATCATATGGCTCCCATCTAGTTATGTTACTTCATGTTGTGGTATTCTCCCCACTAATTTCTCCATCATATCAACAGACTTCATGAACCCATCAAATATGCATCTCAGCCTCTGAATTCTTAGGGATGATGGATCTCAATGTTTACATGGCTGCCTTTTATTTATCTCTCATATTATTATATGTTTGGAGACTTGTAAAGGTCCTTTGCTTCTCTGCAGGTATATGTATCCATAACTTTTTTTAATTGGAGCATTTATTATTTGCAAGAAAATACATTATTTATTAGGCACTTGACCATTCTTTATGAGAATGTAAGCACCAAGAGAGCAAGGTTTGCATTCATATGCTTTACCTCTGTATGGCCAGTATTTCAATAATTCCTGGTGTTTAGGAGAGGTTAGTGGAGCAGATGTATGAACTACTGTCGAACCAATGTATAAATTATTTAATCAGTAAACATCACTGTGCTCAAGGAAGTCCTTGAATTTCTCAAAATTCCCCTCCACAAGTAGTCTCTCCATTTTCCTGAGCTCTCTGAACATGTCTGTGAATTTTTGTTAACTGAATTTGTTAGTCTTCCTTGATGGTCCTCCTTTCCAATGAAGTCTAGTGCCCATGGGCATGGACTTGACTTTTCTATCCTGCTTTTCATTGTCCCCGAGTGACTATCCCAGTTCCCTAAGAGCAAATACGTGATTTATGCTGATTTTGTATAGACACATGTAGCATATTCTCTCATAAAAAAAAAATCCCTATTGTTCCAGAGCTTAGACAGAAAGTGGACATGAGCTTCAACCCTTAAGGAAGAAACTGCGCCCAACTGACATCACCTTACATTAGTAAAATTAGGTTTCACCAACTGGGCCTCATTGGGTAAACAAACCACACTTTGGAGTAGGTCCCACACCCGCAGTACGTAGCCAACACAAAAGTAACCCAATGGTATTTGTGTAGACTTTTAGTTGCATATTGCTTTATTTGGGCATTTTGTTGTTGATTTGCTGTTCTTCTGTTTCTATATTATGGTTTCTGATTTTGTATTTTATGGGTTTTGCTTATATGTGTGCATGTGTGTGGGAAGTATGCATTCCTTCTTCCCCCTTTGTTTTTAATTGTGATTTGTTTGTTATTTTTGTTTCCTCCTTTGTTTGTTTTCTAAAGAAAGAACAAATTCAAGAATTTGGGTGTGTGGAGAGGAGAGGATGATCTGAGGGCATGTGGGGGAGGGGAACCATAATCAGAATATAATGTATTAATTTTTTTTCAAGACAAAAGGTTTTCAGACCTGAGTATCCAGTGGCCATCTTGATAACTTTGTTCAGATGTTTCTACATAGCTCTAAATATCCATGAGAACAGATTCTTGTATTTCTCACTAAATATGTTATTCTGTATGCCAATAAATATTCCTCAACCTACTCAGTTGCTCAAACCAAAATTTTAGGCTGTTCTCTATTTTTCATCTTATGCATCTTACCTCTACCTTACTGATGCTTAACCCCAAATCACACCAGTGTCTTCGTTATCATCAGTTCTCATCCAGTGGATCACTCCTTTCTTTCTTTGATATCTTCCTTACTGGTCTGAAGCTTCAACTCCTCTGTGTCTCCCCTTGAATGATCTTTACTCCTACCCATAAACATTCGTGAACACAAATCAGAACATCCCAGTTATGTTCTTAAGACTCTCTTCTCCTGCTCATAATAGAGCTAAAAAGTACAAATGCTTGTTAACAGCTGTGAGACCCTCCTGGCCACCATCTTCCACAATGAGTCTACAGTTTCCTTTGTCCAAGGCTTTGTCTCTCCCTCTGTTCTCAATCTGGAGCCTACTTCCTTGTAGGACTCGTTATTCAGCGTTCACCTTTCCTGTTATTTCTTCAGAGGTCTCTTCTTGGCCACCTAAAGCATCAAGCAGACGCCTAGTGCAACCTGTGCTGGTCCTCATGGTACTGACCACCAACTGACATCATTCATCATAAGGTAATGGTCTGCAGAAAGCTAAAAATGAGATGTCTTGCCACTGTGTTCCCAGTCTAGCAGTACCCAACACTACTGGGTTCTCATAGGTTTTCCTGAAAGAAGGGAGAGATAGAAAGACATGGAGAGGACAGGAGCTCCACAAGGAGAGCAATAGAACCAAAAAATCTGGGCAGAGGGGTCTTTTCTGAGACTGATACTCCAACCAAGGACCATGCATAGAGATAACCTAGAACCTCTGCACAGATGTAGCCCATGGCACCTCAGTCTCCAAATGGGATCCCTAGTAAGAGGAATAGGGGCTGTCTCTGACATGAACTCAGTGACTGGCTCTTTGATCACCTCCCCCTGAGGGAGGAACAGTTTTACCAGGCCACAGAGGAAGACAATGCAGCCAGTACTGATGAGGCCTGACAGGTAGGGTCAGATGGAAGTAGATGAGGATCTCCCCTATCAATTGACTGGGGTAGAGGCATGGGAGGAGATGAGGGAAGAAGGATGGGATTGGGAGGGGATGAGGGAGGAGGCCACAGCTAGGATACAAAGTAAATAAACTGTAATAATAAAAATTAAAAAATAAAAATAAGTTAGTAATATTCCACACAAAACCCAATTTCAAATCTTGAAAATGGCCACAGACACCAAAGCCCAACACAGTCTGTTCTTTGTCCTTTTAAAGTGGCTTTGATTTTCCAGGTAAGATTATTTATTTTCTCTTTTTTTACATTTTACTTTTAATTAATTACAATTTATTCATTTTGTATCCCAGCTGTAGCCCCCTCCTTCATCCCCTCAAATTCCCACCCTTCTTCCCTCTTCTTCTCCCATGCCTCTCCTTGAGTCCACTGATAGGGGTGGTCCAGAAGCCATGTCCATTCTTGAAGAGTTGGTACTATTCGAATATTCTGGGTGGGGCACAATGAAGCCACAAATGCCTTCCTATGGATTTTGTTATCAGCTTAGTAGTCAGCCTCTAAGCATTGACTCCTGAGACTCAAGACTGTCCACTTTTGATTAGAAGAAGAAGGAGGAAGAGGAGGAGGAGGAGGAGAAGAAGGGAAAAAGAAGGGCAATGATCAGAACAGTGGGCCTTGCTGGGAAACTATCAGGACTTGAGGAAATCAGTCCTGGGATCACTGAACTAGGGACTTGAGCGCAGTTTAAGTGAAATAAGACTTTTCATGTTTGTTGTTTTACATAAGACTTTCTTGAAATTTACACTGATTATATCCCTTGCTGATAGCTCTGTTTCTATAGCGTTTATTCTTTTTTTTT